>CM049317.1:77949414-78550287 GCA_026874595.1 Sipunculus nudus | reverse complement strand
GCGAAAATGTTCAAATACTGAGAAAATCCCTTATTGCCTGGAGTAGGACCAAAAGTACTTTAATTTTTAGCATTTCAATATGTGTATTTAATGGATCACATTTCAGACTAAAATAACTTATCGACACTACCGACATTTTCCAAATAGCCCGATGACTTATCGGCAAAAGCGACAATGTTCAAATACTGAGAAAATCCCTTATTGCCTGGAGTAGGACCAAAAGTACTATAATTTTTCAGCATTTCCATTTATATATTTAACGGTTCACAATTCAGACTAAATTAACTTATCGACACTACCGACATTTTCAAAATAGCCGAATAACTTATCAGCAACACCGACAATGTTCAAATACTGAGAAAATCCCTTATTGCCTGCACTAGGACTAAAAGTACTATATTTTTCAGCATCTCCACTTATATGTTTAACGGTTCACATTTCAGACTAAATTAACTTATGGACACTACCGACATTTTCAAAAAAGCCGGATGACTTATCGGCATAAGCGACAATGTTCAAATACTGAGAAAATCCCTCATTGTCTGGAGCAGGACCAAAAGTACTATCATTTTTCAGCATTTCCACTTATATGTTTAACGGTTTACTTTTAAGGCTAAATTAACTTATCGTTACTACCGATATTTTCAAAAAAGCCGAAAAACTTATCGGCAACACGGACAATGTTCAAATACTGAGAAAATCCCTTATTGCCTGGAGTAGGACCAAAAGTACTAAAATTTTTCATCATTTCCACATATATTTAACGGTTCACATTTCAGACCAAAATTACTTATCGACACTACCGACATTTTCAAAAAAGCCGGATGACTTATCGGCAAAAGCGAAAATGTTCAAATACTGAGAAAATCCCTTATTGCCTGGAGTAGGACCAAAAGTACTATAATTTTTCAGCATTTCCACTTATATATTTAACGGTTCACATTTCAGACTAAAATAACTTATCGACACTACCGACATTTTCAAAATAGCCGGATGACTTATCAGCAAAAGCGACAATGTTCAAATACTGATAAAATCCCTTATTGCCTGGAGCAGGACCAAAAGTACTGTAATTTTTCAGCATTTCCACTTATATATTTAACGGTTCACAATTCACACTAAAATTAACTTATCGGCACTACCGACATTTTCAAAATAGCCGAATAACTTATCAGCATAAGCGACAATGTTCAAATACTGAGAAAATCCCTTTTTGCCTGGATTAGGACCAAAAGTACTATAATTTTTCAGCATTTCCACATATATTTAACGGTTCATATTTCAGACTAAAATTACTTATCGACACTACCGACATTTTCAAAAAAGCCGGATGACTTATTATCAGCATAAGCGACAATGTTCAAATAGTGAGGAGATCCCTCATTGTCTGGAGTAGGACCAAAAGTACTATCATTTTTCAGCATTTCCACGTATATATTTAACGGTTCACATTTCAGACTAAAATTACTTATCGACACTACCGACATTTTCAAAATAGCCGGATGACTTATCGGCAAAAGCGACAATATTCAAATACTGAGAAAATCCCTTATTGCCTGCACTAGGACTAAAAGTACTATATTTTTCAGCATTTCCACTTATATATTTAACGGTTCACAATTCACACTAAATTAAATTATGGACACTACCGACATTTTTAAAAAAGCCTGATGACTTATCGGCATAGCGACAATGTTCAAATACTGAGAAACATCTTCCGGACATGAGAATCTGATACTGAATGCAACTCTTTTAAGCATTTGTACAATAAGTACATTAACTTGTACCATAAAGTAAGTTTAGGAAGATAACACTGTATGTTAGGATTATAACATTCTATGTTTAGGACCATAACTTAATTTAGCACTATAACAGTAATTAGCACTATAACGTAAATACAAGAGGATAATCATGTAAGTTTAGGACCATAACCTTTGTCCCACGCTCAGGCATGAGTTTTGACGTGTGACAACAGGCGGGAAATCAGCACGTTGTCTTGGCACGAAATGAAACATCATAAAGATCACATTACTATATTTCCAAGGATTCTAAACTTCTTGTCGGCAAAAGCGATTAGCAGAACACCTGCGTGATTATTAAGCAGCCCTGCCTTAGCTATGACATGGTTCATTAACAAACGAGATTACAAAATATTTATCCTCTAAAGCTTAATATAAGTGCGCTGTCAAGCAGCCTTCTCCGCCAGGGAGAGCCAGTGAGAGTGCAGCAAAGTGTTCTTACCGCGTTAACTTTTAACTTCGTCTTGTTCTTATATAACTTCTCTAAGCTGAAACACCTGCTGTCCTGTCCAGATTCCGCGCACCTGTGCCAGTTCTGAACACAGGTCTACAGGCTGTAATATCACACCGCGCAAGGTAATGCGGTCCAGTTTACATGTATCTTGAGTTAAAACTCTCAAACTCACTCTCTGTATCAATGCGCGACCAGCCCGCTACTTTTCCTGTCAATCATGTGTCGGCAAATAGTCCCCGTTTACATAACATATAAAGCTATTAATCTTAATGTACTGAGTATTCTGAAATGCGACACACAATCAATATGAATTATAATGTTAACAGCTTTATTTATCTCGGGTGTATGATGAACCAGAACTTATAAAACATGCCCAATGAGATAACGAAAAGCAGGCAGCGGTGCACTGTAGCAGCCATGCAGGATAGTCCATTGCAAGACAGGGGTGGCGGCTCCAGTTAGCCTGCGCGATAATCGACAATAGAACACATAACTATTACATATAATACTGAAATTAATATATTAATAAGAATTATGACCTAGGGCATAAGCGAAAATGTCCAAATACTGAGAAAATCCCTTATTGCCTGGAGTAGGACCAAAAGTACTAGTATTTTTCAGCATTTCCACCGATATATTGAACGGTTCATGCACCTTAGTCAGATTCAAATAGCCTAAGTTGATCAAATTAGGATTCAACATAAGCTTAAGTTTATCAACCTACCCTAAGTTGTTCAACTTAAGGTCCAACATAAGCTTAAGTTGACATTCAACATAATAAGTTGACAAACTGAAGATTTCAATATAAGCTTAAGTTTATCAACTTAACTAACCCTAACCCTAACCTAAAGTACTTTAAATTTTCAGCATTTCTACTTATATATTTAACGGTCCACAATTCAGACTAAACTAACTTATTGACACTACCGACATTTTTAAAAAAGCCGGATGACTTATTGACATAAGCGACAATGTTCAAATACTGAGAAATTCCCTCATTGTCTGGAGTAGGATCAAAAGTACTATAAGTTTTCAGCATTTCCACTTATATGTTTAACGGTTCACCATTAAGACTAAGTTAAATTATCTACACTACCGACATTTTCAAAAAATCCAAATAACTTATCGGCAACACCGACAATGTTCAAATACTGAGAAAATCCCTTATTGCCTGCACTAGGACTAAAAGTACTATATTTTTCAGCATTTCCACTTATATATTTAACGGTTCACATTTCAGACTAAAATAACTTATCGACACTACCGACATTTTCAAAAAATCCAAATAACTTATCGGCAACACCGACAATGTTCAAATACTGAGAAAATCCCTTATTGCCTGCACTAGGACTAAAAGTACTATATTTTTCAGCATTTCCACTTATATATTTAACGGTTCACATTTCAGACTAAAATAACTTATCGACACTACTGACATTTTCAAAATAGCCCGATGACTTATCGGCAAAAGCGACAATGTTCAAATACTGATAAAATCCCTTATTGCCTGGAGCAGGACCAAAAGTACTATGTTTTCAACATTTCCACTTATATGTTTAATGTTTTACTATTAAGACTAAATTAAGTTATCGACACTACCGACATTTTCAAAAAATCCGAATAACTTATCGGCAACACCGACAATGTTCAAATACTGAGAAAATCCCTTATTGCCTGCACTAGACCAAAAGTACTAAAATTTTTCAGCATCTCGATATATATTAAACGGTTCATATTTCAGACTAAAATTACTTATCGACACTACCGACATTTTCAAAATAGCCGGATGACTTATCGGCATGAGCGAAAATGTTCAAATACTGAGAAAATCCCTTATTGCCTGGAGTAGGACTAAAAGTACTATCATTTTTCAGCATTTCCACCGATATATTGAACGGTTCACCTTAGTCAGATTCAAATAGCCTAAGTTGATCAAATTAGGATTCAACATAAGCTTAAGTTTATCAACCTACCCTAAGTTGTTCAACTTAAGATCCAACATAAGCTTAAGTTGACATTCAACATAATAAGTTGACAAACTGAAGATTTCAATATAGGCTTAAGTTTATCAACTTAACTAACCCTAACCCTAACCTAAAGTACTTTAAATTTTCAGCATTTCTACTTATATATTTAATGGTTCACAATTCAGACTAAATTAACTAATCGACATTTCCGACATTTTTAAAATAGCCGGATGACTTATTGGCATAAGGGACAATGTTCAAATACTGAGAAAATCCCTAATTGCCTGGAGTAGGACCAAAAGTACTATAATTTTTCAGCATTTCCCCTTATATATTTAACGGTCCACAATTCAGACTAAACTAACTTATTGACACTACCGACATTTTTAAAAAAGCCGGATGACTTATTGGCATAAGCGACAATCTTCAAATACTGAGAAAATCCCTTTTTCCCTGGAGTAGGACCAAAAGTACTATAATTTCTCAGCATTTCCACTTATATATTTAATGGTTCACAATTCAGACTAAATTAACTTATCGACACTTCCGACATTTTCAAAATAGCAGAATAACTTATCGGCAAAAGCGACAATGTTCAAATACTGAGAAAATCCCTTATTGCCTGGACTAGGACGAAAAGTACTATGATATATCTCAGCATTTCCATATGTATATTTAATGGATCACATATCAGACTAAAATAACTTATCGACACTACCAACATTTTCAAAACAGCCGAATAACTTATCGGCAACAACGACAATGTTCAAATACTCATAAAATCCCTTATTGCCTGGAGTAGGACAAGAATGTACTTTAGTTTTTCAGCATGTCCACATATATACATAACGGTTCACATTTCAGACTAAAATGACTTATCAACACTGCCAACATTTTCAAAATAGCCGAATAACTACCAATATTTTCAAAATAGCCAGATGACTTATCGGCAAAAGCGACAATGTTCAAATACTGAGAAACTACGTTATTGCCTGGACTAGGACCAAAAGTTCTATAATTTTTCAGCATTTCCACTTATAACATCAGCTATGTTGAACAACATAAGTTTAAGTTGATAAACTTAAGACTTCAATATAAGCTATGTTGATAAACTTAAGCTTAAGCTGATCCTGTTAAAATAACTTATCGACACTACCAACATTTCTTCTTTCTTCTCACTTTCTTCTCACTTTCTTCTCAGTTTTATCACTTTTCTCACTTTGTTCTCACTTTTCTTCTTTTTTAAGGTTAGGGTTGTTCATAGTAACGAGGTTTGACATAATAACGAGGCTGTTCACAATAACAAGGTTCGACATAGCAACAAAGTTGTTTAAAATAACAAGTTTGTTCAAAATGACAAGGTTGTTCATAATAACGGGGTTGTTCATAGTAACGAGGTTGTTCATAATAACAAGGTTGGACCTAATAACGAGGTTGTTCAAAGGAACGAAGAGAGACATAATAACGAGGTTGGACAAAATAAAAATGTGGGACATAAAAACGAGGTTGTTCATAATAGCAAGGTTGGACATATAAACGAGGTTGTTCATAGTAACGAGGTGGGACATAATTACCAGGTTGTTCACAATAACAAGGTTAGACACAGCAACAAGGTTGTTTATAATATCAAGTTTGTTCATAATGACAAGGTTGTTCATGATAACGAGGTTGTTCATAATAACTACGCTGTTCACAATAACAAGGTTGGACATATAAACGAGGTTGTTGATATTAACGAAGTGGGACATAATAACGAGGATGTTAATAAAAACGAGGTTGTTCATAATAACGAGGTGGGACATAATAAACAGGTTAGGGTTATTCAAACGAGGTTGAACAAAATAATAACGGGGTTGTTCATAATAACGAGGTTCTTCACAATATAGAGGTTGTTCCTACTAACGAGGTTGTCCATAATAACGAGGTTCTTCATAATATAGAGGTTGTTCCTACTAACGAGGTGGTTCATAATAACGACGTTGTTCATAATAGCAAGGTTGGCCATAATAATGAGGTTGTTCATAATAACGAAGTTGCCCATAGTAACGAGGTTGTTTATGAAAACAAGGTTGTTCATAATAACGAGGTTGTCCATAGTAACGAGGTTGTTCATAATATAGAGGTTGCTCCTAATAACGACGTTGTTCATAATAACAAGGTTGTCCATAGTAACGAGGTTGTTCATAATATACAGGTTGTTCCTACTAACGAGGTGGTTCATAATTACGACGCTGTTCATAATACCAATGTTGGCCATAATCACGAGGTTGTTCATAGTAAGGAGGTGGGACATAATATACAAGTTGTTCATAAAACAAGGTTGCTCATAATAACGAGGTTGCCCATAGTAACGAGGATGTTTATGAAAACAAGGTTGTTCATAATAACGAGGTTGTCCATAGTAACGAGGTTGTTCATAATATAGAGGTTGTTCCTAATAACGAGGTTGCCCATAGTAACGAGGTTGTTTATGAAAACAAGATTGTTCATAATAACGAGGTCGTCCATAGTAACGAGGTTGTTCATAAAATAGAGGTTGTACCTACTAACGAGGTGGTTCATAATAACGACGCTGTTCATAATATCAAGGTTGGCCATAATAACGAGGTTGTTCATAGTAAGGAGGTGGGACATAATATCCAAGTTGTTCATAAAAAACAAGGTTGTTCATAATAACGAGGTTGTCCATAATAACGGCGTTGTTCATAATAACGACATTGTTCATTATGACGAAGTTGGACATTTTATCCAGGTTGCTCATAATCACAAGGTTGGTCATACTAACGAAGTTGTTCATAATAACGAGGTTGCCCATAGTAACGAGGTTGGCCTTAATAACGGGGTTCTTCATAATAACGAACTTTTTAAATAGCCGAATGTTCAAATACTGAGAAAAGTTAAGTGATTTCATTGATTGGCCCATTTTATTCCATACATAATAACTTTAAGTTTAGGACCATAACACTATGTTTAGGACCATACTAGTGGCGTAAATTTGATAAAGAAGAGAATTGTTTCGGGGTTTTCCGCGGGACAAAGAAGGGCCAGGGTGCGGTTTCGACACTACTGGTGTATGCGAAATGGGTCTTTTGCCGCGGCTCAATCCTCTTTCTGAGCTTCGAGGGGAAATTGTGTGATTCCAGCCGACCTTAGTTTTTAAGATAATTTAATCATTTAATACACTGCAAATGACCTTCTAGTCTGATTAAGACCCCCGATATGACACAGAGGCCCTTGTGTTTGGAATTTATAGAAAGATCTCGACTAGACAAACCCGTAGCCAATAGCATTTGGCTCTACTCCTACAGCTTTAGAATCCAGCCTGCAATGAAATTCAAAATTTCCCCCCTACTGCTGAAATCTCATTCTCCTGCACATTGCTTTTTTCAAACTATTTCCAAACTATTTGTCACAGCGACCCCATTCTGGTGCCAAAAGTTCAGGTTTACACCACATATACACCAGGTACAGCCATTTTACCCTGCTCCCAAGAGAACAGATTTCTCAACCATCAAAGGTTGCAAAACAAAACAGTTTGTCATATGGACACCGAAAATGACCTCCCAGCCTGATTCAGACACCCCATATCACACATAGGCCCTTGTAATTGGTATTTTAGGAAGCTCTCGACGAGACAAACCTGCAGCTAAAAGCATTTGGCTCTACTACTATTACTTTAGAATCCAGCCTGCAAAGAAATTCAAAATTTCACCCCTTCTGCTGAAATGTCATACTCCTGCACACTGCTTTTTTCAAACCATTTCCAAACTATTCGTCACAGCGACCCCATTCTGGCGCCAAAAGGTTGGGTTTACACCCAATATACAGCAGGTGCATCCGTTTTACCCTGCTCCCAACAGAACTGATTTCTCAACCATCAAAGTTATCAAACCATAACACTATGTTTAGGACCATACTATTGACTAGGGGGCGCCACGTCCTAGAGTAGAGCATATATAGACACGTACAGAATGGTTAGGGTTAGATCATGTTATTTATTAAGCTCAGAGACCAGGGGAACTCTGAGATCCTGGCAAATTCAGCCGAGGTGCCACGTTTTGTCCATGTTCAGAAAACTTTGTCATTTTTTAAGTTTCAACCTTTAAACTTAGGATATTTGTAAAAGTCAGTAAAACTTCTTTTTTTGTAAAAGAAAAAAATCAACCTCAACTTTTTTTTGGGAGAAAATTGAGTTTAAAAATTTAGGACCGAAATTACAAAATTCAACTTAAGGCTAACCGTGACTGATTTGAAGCGTTAAAAGACACAGTAAAAACACAGAAAACATAATTTATTTGGTTAACTGTCGTCTGTTATCCGTTTTTGTCACCGTCTGGAACGCAAAAATAGAAATTCAATATTCAAATAAAAAAAATAAACATTTTGAATTTTTAATTTTTAACTTTGAAATTTGCTCATAAATTATGCGAAAGGCATATTTCGTTTGTTTTCTTTTCCAAATACAATAGGTTGTCGATTACAGAACTAACCCTTGGGAAAAAATAGATTTTTCCAAGTTTATTCGAAAAGTTGTTAGCATAATTTGAAATTTTAAGAAATTTTTATTTTTAGTGACTTTAAGTTCTAATCTTGACATGATATGAAAGTATTAACGTTTCTACTTGCTACAGTTCGGTAAAACAAACTCTATTGCAGGTATTTTGAGTGTTTTTATACTTTTATTATCGTTTCCCTATTTTTTTACCGACTTTAAAGAATTGATGCTCCTTTTTAAGTATAGCCGCGATAACCCTAGTTTGCTATAACCCTATAGGGTAACTTATGTTTAGGACCATAACACTAAGTTTAGAACCATAGTCAATAGATTATCATTTCAGACCTCAGATATAACGGTTTTGTTCATTATAACCATTTTTTCGTTATAACGAGGTTTTTCATAATAACGAGGTTCTTCATAATAACGAGGTAAATTTGTAAAATCTGAAAGCAAACCTGGATTCAGGAAAATCCATGCAATGCCATTAAAACTAGGGTACTCATTGTAACTAGTGTGGTCATTGTATAAGCGAAAATGTTCAAATACTGAGAAAATCCCTTATTGCCTGGAGTAGGACCAAAAGTACTTTAATTTTTAGCATTTCAATATGTGTATTTAATGGATCACATTTCAGACTAAAATAACTTATCGACACTACCGACATTTTCCAAATAGCCCGATGACTTATCGGCAAAAGCGACAATGTTCAAATACTGAGAAAATCCCTTATTGCCTGGAGTAGGACCAAAAGTACTATAATTTTTCAGCATTTCCATTTATATATTTAACGGTTCACAATTCAGACTAAATTAACTTATCGACACTACCGACATTTTCAAAATAGCCGAATAACTTATCAGCAACACCGACAATGTTCAAATACTGAGAAAATCCCTTATTGCCTGCACTAGGACTAAAAGTACTATATTTTTCAGCATCTCCACTTATATGTTTAACGGTTCACATTTCAGACTAAATTAACTTATGGACACTACCGACATTTTCAAAAAAGCCGGATGACTTATCGGCATAAGCGACAATGTTCAAATACTGAGAAAATCCCTCATTGTCTGGAGCAGGACCAAAAGTACTATCATTTTTCAGCATTTCCACATGTAAAGTTGTATATGTGTATGTCTGTACGTATGTATGTATGTATGTATGTATGTATGAACGGAACACAATTTTAAGTATAAAGTCTTTATTATTCATATTCAACTTAAATATTCAACATAACATTCAGATTCAACTTAAGTAATCAACGTAGCCTAAGTTGATCAACTTAGGATTCAACATAAGCTTAAGTTTATCAACTTAACCTAAGTTAATCAACTTAAGATTCAACATAAGCTTTAGTTGACAAACTTAAGATTCAACATAACCTTAAGTTTATCAACTTAACCTAAGTTGATAAACATAAGATTCAACATAAGCTTAAGTTGACATTCAACATATTAAGTTGATAAACATAAGATTCAACATAAGCTTAAGTTGACATTCGACATAAGAAGTTGACAAAATTAAGATTTCAACATAAGCTTAAGTTGATCAACATAGCCAAAGTTGACAAATTTAAGATTTCAACATAAGGTCAAGTTGACATTTAGATTCAACTCAAGGAGAACTCATTTTTTCTTGACCCGATGGAGTCTGACTGACCAACCGGACTCCAAAGGTCATTGCTCAGGTCTGAAATGGTAATTTTATTGATTATGGTCCTAAACTTAATGTTATGGTCCTAAACATAAGTTGACTAGGGTTACATACATACATACAAACATACATATTTAAAAGTGTCCACTGTATTCTGATTAGGATTAAGATTATGAACATAACAATGTAAGTTAGGGCAAGTACAAGTTCAGTTTTTTTTCAACATATTATATATGCGCTTTTATTTTTCTCCTACTTGTAAGGAAAGAGCACACTATTTAGACCCTTCGTAAGCTTGAAAAACTCCCATTTTCTTGACACAAACAGTTTTTCAACTTTAAGTTTCCGACCATAACATTCTAAGTTTAAGACCATATCCGACCATTACATTCAAAGTTTAAGACCATATCACATGAAAAGATACCGAAAAGTGGCAAGTACATGTTCAGTTTTTTCGGCATATTAAATATGCGCTTTTATTTTTCTCTTACTCAGAAGGAAAGGGCCCACTATTTTGACAACTTGTAAGTTTGAAAAACTGTCTTTTTCTTGACATTTAACTGTTTTTCAAATTTAAGTTTCCGACCATAACATTCTAAGTTTAAGACCGTAACATATGTAAAGATACCAAAAATTGGCAAGTACACGCTAAGCTCCGAGGTGGCGCTACCTCCTAGAGTCCACTAAGCCAACATGGACACGAAAAAACAAGTGTTTGGAGTCAACATAAGCTTAAGTTGATAAACTTAAGGACACCTTAAGTTGAAATGAAAGGACCAATACAAGATTAAGTTGAACGTAATTTTCAACTTAAGATTTTTCTCTGTAAAGTTGAAAAATACACAAATTAAGTTGTATTTAGGACTGATAATACACGTTTTCAACTTATGTTAAGTCTAAGACCCTAGCCCTAACCCTAACCCTAACCCTAACCCTAACCCTAACCCTAACCCTAACCCTAACCCTAACCCTAACCCTAAACCCTAACCCTAACCCTAACCCTAACCCTAAACCCTAACCCTAACCCTAACCCTAACCCTAACCCTAACCCTAACCCTAACCCTAACCCTAACCTAACCCTAACCCTAACCTAACCCTAACCCTAACCTAACCCTAAACCCTAACCCTAAACCCTAACCCTAACCCTAACCCTAACACCTAACCCTAACCCTAACCCTAACCCTAACCTAACCCTAACCCTAACCTTTTTCAAAATTAATCTAATACAATTCTGATTACTTTCCAGAATTAGAAAAGAATAAATGATAATCAATACAATATCAATTACATCACAAGCAATTACAGTAACTTCAAATACTATTACCTTTATACCAAACTGAACTATATATATGTGTGTTATGTGTGTGTTTGTGTGTGTGAATGATATTTACATGCCTTAACATAATCTGGACCCCCCCCCCCTTTCAAAAATAAATAATAATAATCGTAGATCTGCAGCTGTTTTTTCTAAGAGGATGTCAGCCCTAACCTTCATTTCACTGTCAGGTCTGCAACTGTGTCTCTTCTCCTGTATTAAACTCAGAGGTCTGCGAGTGCTTCATGGCTTGAAAACCATTTTTTTCCATATGGCCAGTGGACTGTGCTTTACAGTGGATTATCCTTCAAGCTCATTCAATCTTGAAGGATTTTAAAGGCTCGTACTGCTGCCTACAAATTATATCATATGAAATAAATCATCCATGAAGAATATCTGCCAGATATATATGTACATCCATTCAGTATGTACCTTTCAAGGCCATTATTCATTCTGTAACTTTGAATACTTAAAGTAGGCAACAATTTATCAAAGATCCAGAAACTCTGACTTGTCCTGTTGCTGCATTTATTCTAAGTTATTATTTTGTGACTATATTGCATTTACCAAATTGTTTTATATGTAGTAATCTGATCAGTTACCATATGCAGTGCTGTACAGCAAAGTCATGAAATGCCATTCAGTGGATTTTGAACCATTAAGAAGATTTTGTATTTCAATGCTTTAAAATTACACTGACACAAATTTCAAAGGCAACATTTACATCTCGAATAAACACATTTGCTCCCTACTATCAAACTGTTGGCTGGGATGTGATCAAATTCCGGAGATACTCAGGAGTGCCATGGCCAAAGCTTGGCACACCTGTAGAAAAAAAAAATTAAGCCATATTTTCCAAGCATTAAGAACATGATCATAAACTTAGGAAAGGTATGTATTTCAGTATATCAGGTAGACTGAAATAAGGTACTGCTCTTTATTTAGATAAAGTGATGCTTCAGTGGGATCTCCAAATTAAGTGGAAAATTTCAACCTCCAAAATGAGGAATCATAGTACTGTGAGAATAAATGCACTGGAAAAGCTCATGTGAAAACATGAAAGGCAATTTAATAACTATATAAAATTTCAAGGGGTCAAATGATGGAAATATGTGGAATCTTGAATTGTATTTATGATAATCCTTGACGCAACAGTTCAACAAAAAAAATTGTATTACAGAGTTAATCTGTGTAAAGGGTCAAGTTCAACATTCCAAGGGCATGTCTTTTGAAACATACAAAATAAAATATTTTCATATGTCATGACCAATTAATTTGTTTGAGAGTGTAATTACATGGAAACCTTATAATGGGCACATCATGCTGTTACAACCTCGCTATTACAGGCAACTTTCTATCATGGTCACACCTTTACTATGGACACCTACCTATTTTGGACAGCTCTCTATCATGGACACCTCTCCATTATGACCTTTATTACAGGTAACACTCTATTACAGCCATTACTCTATTACATGTACCATGCAGTTAGTTTCTTTATTACAGAAAATAATACATACAATCACTTCTCTATTACAGGCACTTCTCTTGTACAGGTACCAATATCTTATGGGCAAAATATATTATACCTAAATAAGTTAAAGTCTTATACCAATATACAATGAAATGACATACACCCCAAAGTTTAATCTCAAATAGCTTTAGCTATTTTATAGGGAAAAAATGAAAAAAAATGCTTATAAATAAACCTTAACAATTAAAGGTTAGAGGGATTCAAAAGATAATACATTAAAGGGAGTATTATGCTGCCGATTTTTGGTGAATTCAATGGAAACTCTGAATGCCATCATGTGACCAGAATAAGGTGTGCACATAGCCTTTGTTGTTACGTTTCATTTGAATTACAGCTAACCGGCCAACCATCCTATGTGCCCATTCTCTCTGAGCCTGTTGCCTTTTCAGATGGTTACCTGGGCGATGAGCTGTCACACAAAACGAAATGACCAACTTGGGCTCCGTGTATTCCTCGCTTGGCTTTGTCTTCCAGCACAAGGTCTCATCTGATTGGACAAAAATACAGTGCTCCCCTCTGGTGTAGCAATTCAGGATACCAGGTCATAGCAAAGAGCGTTTATGATATAAGTAGAAGGCCTATAGGTAATGCACTGTGTAAAGAGCGTAGGTCTTTTGTAAATTATGTAATTTCTTGAGCATCTATTTTTGAGCAATTTTTTCTCATATACCTTCAAGAACTGCCAAGGAACTTCCCTTCACCTGCACTGGTTTTAGTACCCATGTATTCCAGGGCTAGATATATCCTAATCTGAGCTCCAGGATAAAGCTTGCAGCTAAATTCAGTGACAGATATTAAATAGTGCTAGCTACTTATATAAACTCAAAAGATTCACCAAGTAATTATTTAATCAAGGCTTACAGGCCTTGTGCGAACCCGTGCAATGGGATATACAACATATATAATGCCTCCATGCAGGCCCGTTACTTTTCAAATACATGTGTGACATGTACATGTACAATGCAAGTACTGAACATTTTGAAAATGAGTACATGCACCAATTATACAAATGTCAATGCTGAAATACAGACATGGGTGCACAAAAATCATTGTAGGTGGTACCACCTGTCTTGTGAATGAGAAAGCCATCAAAGATAAAGTATGGATATGCAAAATTTCAGGTAGATACTTCAAAGGACTCTTCGGCTATGTGCACAGATGCATGTAACAAGTGAAGGTGGCACCACAAGTCTTACAAGTATATAAAAACTATTTAGGTGTATAATTTCAGGCTGATATGTCAAATCATTCCTGAGGATTAAGAAGGAGCATACACTGTAAAAAAATATTGAAGGCAGCGCCAATTGTGTTGCATATAATGAAGCTATCTGAGATGTATGCATATGCCCAATTGCAGGCTGATATATCAAAACCCTCATGAAAAATAAGCAGGGACATACACACTGCAAAAGTTATTGTAGGTGTTGTCAATCTTGTGTACAAAAAAGCCATCAAAGATGCATGAACAAGTCAAAATATCAGGCCAATACATCAAGCTTCTCTTGAGTCAGATGCATTGGGCTGACCAGGCTTAGGTAAAAAGAAAGACAGTTGCCCCAAGTGAACCAGATAATGTGCAAGCTGCAGCTATTGCACCGAATGAATTATTGATCTGAATGTGGCTGCAGTGAGGGAAATCTTGACCTTTTGCATATCTGATACAGTTGACAGTCTGCAAAAGCTATAAATAGATGCAGATTGAGACCTGGCCTTTTGCCACATCTGAAACAGTTTGCAGTCTGCTTAGCTATTTATATATACAGAAAAAAATTTGACATGTTGCCAAATTTGTTTCTACATACTAAAAACTTTGGCTAAAATGCTTTTCTTCAAAATTCATATTGATAAGATTTTTTATATCAAAATGTATAACAACAGATGACAATTGAAAGCAAAATCAGAATACAGATATATTTTATTCAAGGATATATCTTACACATAACCAGGATATGCAACTGATTACTCATCTGTGAATGAACTCTTGACCTGTTGGAAAATCTGATACAGTTGGCAGTCTGCCAAAGCTATAAACAAATCCAGGCTGAAATGGCACTGTTGCCAAATCTGAAATAGTTGGCAGTCTGTCAAGCTAATTTTCCATATAAACACAATCTTGGCAAGTTGCCAATTCTGTTTATATATACTGAAAGACTTTGGCTGCAATGCTTTTTTCAAGCTAAATATTTAACAGATGCCTATTGAAAGCAAAATATGAAATCAGAATACATATATGTTTTACTCAAGGATTAACCTACACATTAGCTGGATATGGAGCTAATCATTGTCTGCACAGCTCTGCTTATAAACTTTGTTAGTATAAAAAACTACTAGCTTTATTTACCAAAGTATCTCATAGTCCTATCATTGTTAAGGTCAAATAAATCTGCCAAAAATAATTTCCCTAACCTTGAACAAAGGCCACCACTGAATAATTGTGTTATGCAATGTAAAAGAAGCTATTACAAAAGTTTTGCAGAAGGAACCATTGCAGCTCACAGTTTATAATAGGCTAAAGATTAAAGTCATCACACTTTATCAAAGGTGTTGGTACTAGCCTAACCCTTAAAAGGCTCAGGTCATCACACTGACTGTCACAGTAAAATGTGCTTGTCACAAAGGTATGGGTACAAACCCTAACCCTTGAAAGACAAGTCATCACACTTGTCATAGTAAAATGTGCTTGTAACAGAGGTGAGAGTTTAACACAAAGCCTTGAAAGACAACAGGCCATCACACTATATCAAACAACAAGTCATCACACTTAATTAAAGTAAAGGGTCCTTGTCATAGAGGTATAGGGTATAACCCTAGGCCTTGAAAGACAACAAGTCATCACACTATATCGAATCAAGGAAAACAAGTCATGACACTTTAACAAAGTAAAGGGTGCTTGTCATTGAGATATTGGTACTAACCCTAACCCTGCAAAAACAAGAAATCATCACACTTGTCAGAAAATGTGCTTGTCAAAGAGATATTGGGTATAACCCTAAGCCTTGAAAGACAACAAGTCATCACACTATATCAATGTAAAGACAACAAGTCATCACACTTTATCAAAGTAAAGGGTGCTTGTCACAGAGGTATTGGTACTAAACTTGACCCTTCAAAGACAACAAGGCATCACACTTGTCAAAGTGTAATGTGCTTGTCAAAGAGTTATGGAAGTAACCTTAAGAACTGAAAGAAAACAAGTCATGACACTTTACGAAACTGAAGAGTGCTTGTCTATGAGGTATGGGGTAAAACCCTACGCCCTGAAATACAAGTCATCCCATTTGTCAAAGTAAATGGTGCTTGTCACAAAAGTATGGGTATTTACCCTAACCTGTGAAAGACATCAAGTCATCAAAGTAAAATGTGCTTGTCACAGAGAAGGAAACAAAATCTTTACCCTTGAAAGAGAACATATCATCACAGAAAAAAATGTGCTTGTCACAGAGGTACGAGAACAAACCCTTACACTTGAAAGAGAACATGTTATCACACTTTATCAAAGTAAAGATGACAAGTCATCTCACTTTTCACAGTAAAAGGTGCTTGTCACAGAGGTATGGTAGAAACCCTTGAAAGATAATTCACCACACTTGACACAGTAAAGGGTGCTTGTCACAGAGGTATGGGTACAAACCCTAACCCTTGAAAAACAACAAGTCATCACACTTGTCCAACTAAAATGTGCTTGTCACAGCGTGAATGGCACTAACCCTTAACCCTAAAAGACAACAAGTCATCAATAATATGACAGTATATAGTTTCTGTCACAGACCTATGAAAGACAACAAGTCACCATAATTGTAACAATAAAAGGTGCTTATCACTGAGTTATGGTACTAACCCTAGCTCTCTATTAAATAATCTATCACACTTATGTCAGTCAAATGTGCTTGTCACAGAGGAATGGGTACTTTCCCTAACCCTCCAAAGACAACTTGTCATCCCACTTGTCTCTGTCAAATGTGCTTGTCACACAAGTATGGGTACTAACTCTAACCCTCCAAAGACAACTTGTCATTACCCTTTTCACTGTAAAATATGCTTGTCAAGGAGGTATGCATGGTTAATAATCCCAACCTTTGAAAGTCAACAGGTCATCAAACTTGTCATAGTACAAAGTGCTTGTCACAGTGAGATTGGTACTAGCCCTTAACCCTGAAAGACAACAAGTCATTAAAATTATGACAGTAAAAAGTGTCTGTCACATATGTAACTGAACTAACCCCAACCCTAGAAAGTCAAAATGTCAGCACAATTGTCACAGTTTATTTGCTTTTCACATTAGCTTGTACTAACCCAAACCCTTGCAAGAAAAAACAAGTCAACACATTTGTCACAGTAAAAGGTGGTTGTCACAGAGGTATGGGTACTAACCCTTACCCTTCAAAGACAACAAGTCTTCAAAATTATAACAGTAAATAGTCTTGCCACAGATGTATTGGAACTAACCCTAACCATAGAAAGACAATAAGTCAGCTCACTTGTTGCGGTAAAAGGTGCTTGTCACAGAGGTATGGGTACTTACCCTAACCCTGACAGACAACAAGTCTTCAAAATTATGACAGTAAATAGTCTCATCACAGGTGTTTTGGAACAAACCCTAACCCTCGAAAGCAAATAAGTCAGTTGTCACATTATATTTGCTTGTCACAGAGGTATGGGTACTAACCCCAACCCTTGAAAAACAACACGTCATCACACTTGTCATAGAAAAGTTGGTTGTCATAGAGGGATTGGTACAAACCTTAAACCCTGAAAGACAACAAGAATTCAAAATTATGACAGTAAAGTGTGCTTGTCACAGAGGTATTAGACTGTCATGGTATTGGTGCTTGTCACAGAGGTACATGTACTAACCCTAGCCCTTAAAAGACAACAAGTCAGCTCACTTGTTGCGGTAAAAGGTGCTTGTCACAGAGGTATGGGTACTTACCCTAACCCTGACAGACAACAAGTCTTCAAAATTATGACAGTAAATAGTCTCATCACAGGTGTTTTGGAACAAACCCTAACCCTCGAAAGCAAATAAGTCAGTTGTCACATTATATTTGCTTGTCACAGAGGTATGGGTACTAACCGTAACCCTTGAAAAACAACACGTCATCACACTTGTCATAGTAAAGTTGGTTGTCATAGAGGGATTGGTACAAACCTTAAACCCTGAAAGACAACAAGTATTCAAAATTATGACAGTAAAGTGTGCTTGTCACAGAGGTATTAGACTGTCATGGTATTGGTGCTTGTCACAGAGGTACATGTACTAACCCTAGCCCTTAAAAGACAACAAGTCACCACACTTGTAACAATGAAAGGTGCTTGTCACTGAGTTATTGTTCTAACCCTTCCTCTTCAAAAATATTTCATCACACTTATGTCTGTCAAATGTGCTTATCACAATGGTATGGGTACTAACTAACCCTCCAAAGGCAACTTGTCATCACACTTGTCTCAGTAAAAGCAGCTTGTAACAGAGGGATCGGTACTAACCCTAATCCTTGAAAGACAACAAGCCATCACACTTTTCCCAGTAAAAGATGCTTGTCTCAGAGGTATGGTACTGATCCAAACTCTTTAAAAATTAATCATCATACTTGTCACAGTAAAAGGTGCTTGTCACAGAAATATGGGAACTAACCGTAGTCATAACACTAAAACAAAAGACAACAACTCCTCACTTCTCAAGTTATGCTCTATAAGCAACAGTTACACTCATCCCAACTAATCGCTATGTATACTAACTGCTGCAAGAAACAACGATTGCCCATCAGGTTTGGCCACCGGACAGTGCAGTCTCTGAGGTAATTCTCCTGTGTAATACTTTACTAATCCCATTGTAGGTATCACCAGCACAATAGGATGTTCTTAGGGGTGCCCGTCAATTTGCACCGTGGTCAACAATGTTTGGTGGCACAGATTTTTTCAACAGCCCCTCCCTGTTGGAATACATGTTGCAATTGTCACCTTTCTAGAGAGCCCCTATACTTACTGGCTGGTATGGCCTGAGGTCAGATATCCCCAACTGTTTGAATATTTCCTCTTGCAGTGCCAAAAGAGCTTGCCACTGGTGAACCAATGTTTGATTACACGCCAATCAAAATTTCTGCCACCTCAAATATATTTGTAATATTGAATCCCTGCAGTGAGCCATGGGAAATAAAGATAAAAAGAATAACTAATAAAAATAAGTTTTCGGGATTATTTTGTAATAAAAATAATAATATATATATACAGAAAACACACTTATTTCCTGGTAATTTAATATAATGTAAATGTTGCAGTCCGCTATCAGATATCACAGTATATTGCAGTACTAAATTTGTAGGCAGTATCCAGTCCTATTATATACATGCTCTGATTTATACTTGCTCCAATCTATATAGCTCTGAACACAGCATGTGACTTCCCAATGACCTTCCACTCACAGGCTATGAGAAATACAGGATTCTTAAAGTTTGGCAAGCTGCCATACACCTAGTCAGTTTGCCCTGGGAAAGGTATATGATTGGCTCAGTATGTAAACAATGATTAGATGCCTGCACCCTGCAGAGCTGGTAAAAGAAATTATGATTGGCGTGTAATCAAACATTGGTTCACCAGTGGCAAGCTCTTTTGGCACTGCAAGAGGAAATATCCAAACAGTTGGGGATATCTGACCTCAGGCCATACCAGCCAGTAAGTATAGGGGCTCTCTAGAAAGGTGACAATTGCAACATGTATTCCAACAGGGAGGGGCTGTTGAAAAAATCTGTGCCACCAAACATTGTTGACCACGGTGCAAATTGACGGGCACCCCTAAGAACATCCTATTGTGCTGGTGATACCTACAATGGGATTAGTAAAGTATTACACAGGAGAATTACCTCAGAGACTGCACTGTCCGGTGGCCAAACCTGATGGGCAATCGTTGTTTCTTGCAGCAGTTAGTATACATAGCGATTAGTTGGGATGAGTGTAACTGTTGCTTATAGAGCATAACTTGAGAAGTGAGGAGTTGTTGTCTTTTGTTTTTGTGTTATGACTACGGTTAGTTCCCATATTTCTGTGACAAGCACCTTTTACTGTGACAAGTATGATGATTAATTTTTAAAGAGTTTGGATCAGTACCATACCTCTGAGACAAGCATCTTTTACTGGGAAAAGTGTGATGGCTTGTTGTCTTTCAAGGATTAGGGTTAGTACCGATCCCTCTGTTACAAGCTGCTTTTACTGAGACAAGTGTGATGACAAGTTGCCTTTGGAGGGTTAGTTAGTACCCATACCATTGTGATAAGCACATTTGACAGACATAAGTGTGATGAAATATTTTTGAAGAGGAAGGGTTAGAACAATAACTCAGTGACAAGCACCTTTCATTGTTACAAGTGTGGTGACTTGTTGTCTTTTAAGGGCTAGGGTTAGTACATGTACCTCTGTGACAAGCACCAATACCATGACAGTCTAATACCTCTGTGACAAGCACACTTTACTGTCATAATTTTGAATACTTGTTGTCTTTCAGGGTTTAAGGTTTGTACCAATCCCTCTATGACAACCAACTTTACTATGACAAGTGTGATGACGTGTTGTTTTTCAAGGGTTGGGGTTAGTACCCATACCTCTGTGACAAGCAAATATAATGTGACAACTGACTTATTTGCTTTCGAGGGTTAGGGTTTGTTCCAAAACACCTGTGATGAGACAATTTACTGTCATAATTTTGAAGACTTGTTGTCTGTCAGGGTTAGGGTAAGTACCCATACCTCTGTGACAAGCACCTTTTACCGCAACAAGTGAGCTGACTTGTTGTCTTTTAAGGGCTAGGGTTAGTACATGTACCTCTGTGACAAGCACCAATACCATGACAGTCTAATACCTCTGTGACAAGCACACTTTACTGTCATAATTTTGAATTCTTGTTGTCTTTCAGGGTTTAAGGTTTGTACCAATCCCTCTATGACAACCAACTTTACTATGACAAGTGTGATGACTTGTTGTTTTTCAAGGGTTGGGGTTAGTACCCATACCTCTGTGACAAGCAAATATAATGTGACAACTGACTTATTTGCTTTCGAGGGTTAGGGTTTGTTCCAAAACACCTGTGATGAGACTATTTACTGTCATAATTTTGAAGACTTGTTGTCTGTCAGGGTTAGGGTAAGTACCCATACCTCTGTGACAAGCACCTTTTACCGCAACAAGTGAGCTGACTTATTGTCTTTCTATGGTTAGGGTTAGTTCCAATACATCTGTGGCAAGACTATTTACTGTTATAATTTTGAAGACTTGTTGTCTTTGAAGGGTAAGGGTTAGTACCCATACCTCTGTGACAACCACCTTTTACTGTGACAAATGTGTTGACTTGTTTTTTCTTGCAAGGGTTTGGGTTAGTACAAGCTAATGTGAAAAGCAAATAAACTGTGACAATTGTGCTGACATTTTGACTTTCTAGGGTTGGGGTTAGTTCAGTTACATATGTGACAGACACTTTTTACTGTCATAATTTTAATGACTTGTTGTCTTTCAGGGTTAAGGGCTAGTACCAATCTCACTGTGACAAGCACTTTGTACTATGACAAGTTTGATGACCTGTTGACTTTCAAAGGTTGGGATTATTAACCATGCATACCTCCTTGACAAGCATATTTTACAGTGAAAAGGGTAATGACAAGTTGTCTTTGGAGGGTTAGAGTTAGTACCCATACTTGTGTGACAAGCACATTTGACAGAGACAAGTGGGATGACAAGTTGTCTTTGGAGGGTTAGGGAAAGTACCCATTCCTCTGTGACAAGCACATTTGACTGACATAAGTGTGATAGATTATTTAATAGAGAGCTAGGGTTAGTACCATAACTCAGTGATAAGCACCTTTTATTGTTACAATTATGGTGACTTGTTGTCTTTCATAGGTCTGTGACAGAAACTATATACTGTCATATTATTGATGACTTGTTGTCTTTTAGGGTTAAGGGTTAGTGCCATTCACGCTGTGACAAGCACATTTTAGTTGGACAAGTGTGATGACTTGTTGTTTTTCAAGGGTTAGGGTTTGTACCCATACCTCTGTGACAAGCACCCTTTACTGTGTCAAGTGTGGTGAATTATCTTTCAAGGGTTTCTACCATACCTCTGTGACAAGCACCTTTTACTGTGAAAAGTGAGATGACTTGTCATCTTTACTTTGATAAAGTGTGATAACATGTTCTCTTTCAAGTGTAAGGGTTTGTTCTCGTACCTCTGTGACAAGCACATTTTTTTCTGTGATGATATGTTCTCTTTCAAGGGTAAAGATTTTGTTTCCTTCTCTGTGACAAGCACATTTTACTTTGATGACTTGATGTCTTTCACAGGTTAGGGTAAATACCCATACTTTTGTGACAAGCACCATTTACTTTGACAAATGGGATGACTTGTATTTCAGGGCGTAGGGTTTTACCCCATACCTCATAGACAAGCACTCTTCAGTTTCGTAAAGTGTCATGACTTGTTTTCTTTCAGTTCTTAAGGTTACTTCCATAACTCTTTGACAAGCACATTATACTTTGACAAGTGTGATGCCTTGTTGTCTTTGAAGGGTCAAGTTTAGTACCAATACCTCTGTGACAAGCACCCTTTACTTTGATAAAGTGTGATGACTTGTTGTCTTTACATTGATATAGTGTGATGACTTGTTGTCTTTCAAGGCTTAGGGTTATACCCAATATCTCTTTGACAAGCACATTTTCTGACAAGTGTGATGATTTCTTGTTTTTGCAGGGTTAGGGTTAGTACCAATATCTCAATGACAAGCACCCTTTACTTTGTTAAAGTGTCATGACTTGTTTTCCTTGATTCGATATAGTGTGATGACTTGTTGTCTTTCAAGGCCTAGGGTTATACCCTATACCTCTATGACAAGGACCCTTTACTTTAATTAAGTGTGATGACTTGTTGTTTGATATAGTGTGATGGCCTGTTGTCTTTCAAGGCTTTGTGTTAAACTCTCACCTCTGTTACAAGCACATTTTACTATGACAAGTGTGATGACTTGTCTTTCAAGGGTTAGGGTTTGTACCCATACCTTTGTGACAAGCACATTTTACTGTGACAGTCAGTGTGATGACCTGAGCCTTTTAAGGGTTAGGCTAGTACCAACACCTTTGATAAAGTGTGATGACTTTAATCTTTAGCCTATTATAAACTGTGAGCTGCAATAGTTCCTTCTGCAAAACTTTTGTAATAGCTTCTTTTACATTGCATAACACAATTATTCAGTGGTGGCCTTTGTTCAAGGTTAGGGAAATTATTTTTGGCAGATTTATTTGACCTTAACAATGATAGGACTATGAGATACTTTGGTAAATAAAGCTAGTAGTTTTTTATACTAACAAAGTTTATAAGCAGAGCTGTGCAGACAATGATTAGCTCCATATCCAGCTAATGTGTAGGTTAATCCTTGAGTAAAACATATATGTATTCTGATTTCATATTTTGCTTTCAATAGGCATCTGTTAAATATTTAGCTTGAAAAAAGCATTGCAGCCAAAGTCTTTCAGTATATATAAACAGAATTGGCAACTTGCCAAGATTGTGTTTATATGGAAAATTAGCTTGCCATTTCAGCCTGGATTTGTTTATAGCTTTGGCAGACTGCCAACTGTATCAGATTTTCCAACAGGTCAAGAGTTCATTCACAGATGAGTAATCAGTTGCATATCCTGGTTATGTGTAAGATATATCCTTGAATAAAATATATCTGTATTCTGATTTTGCTTTCAATTGTCATCTGTTGTTATACATTTTGATATAAAAAATCTTATCAATATGAATTTTGAAGAAAAGCATTTTAGCCAAAGTTTTTAGTATGTAGAAACAAATTTGGCAACATGTCAAATTTTTTTCTGTATATATAAATAGCTAAGCAGACTGCAAACTGTTTCAGATGTGGCAAAAGGCCAGGTCTCAATCTGCATCTATTTATAGCTTTTGCAGACTGTCAACTGTATCAGATATGCAAAAGGTCAAGATTTCCCTCACTGCAGCCACATTCAGATCAATAATTCATTCGGTGCAATAGCTGCAGCTTGCACATTATCTGGTTCACTTGGGGCAACTGTCTTTCTTTTTACCTAAGCCTGGTCAGCCCAATGCATCTGACTCAAGAGAAGCTTGATGTATTGGCCTGATATTTTGACTTGTTCATGCATCTTTGATGGCTTTTTTGTACACAAGATTGACAACACCTACAATAACTTTTGCAGTGTGTATGTCCCTGCTTATTTTTCATGAGGGTTTTGATATATCAGCCTGCAATTGGGCATATGCATACATCTCAGATAGCTTCATTATATGCAACACAATTGGCGCTGCCTTCAATATTTTTTTACAGTGTATGCTCCTTCTTAATCCTCAGGAATGATTTGACATATCAGCCTGAAATTATACACCTAAATAGTTTTTATATACTTGTAAGACTTGTGGTGCCACCTTCACTTGTTACATGCATCTGTGCACATAGCCGAAGAGTCCTTTGAAGTATCTACCTGAAATTTTGCATATCCATACTTTATCTTTGATGGCTTTCTCATTCACAAGACAGGTGGTACCACCTACAATGATTTTTGTGCACCCATGTCTGTATTTCAGCATTGACATTTGTATAATTGGTGCATGTACTCATTTTCAAAATGTTCAGTACTTGCATTGTACATGTACATGTCACACATGTATTTGAAAAGTAACGGGCCTGCATGGAGGCATTATATATGTTGTATATCCCATTGCACGGGTTCGCACAAGGCCTGTAAGCCTTGATTAAATAATTACTTGGTGAATCTTTTGAGTTTATATAAGTAGCTAGCACTATTTAATATCTGTCACTGAATTTAGCTGCAAGCTTTATCCTGGAGCTCAGATTAGGATATATCTAGCCCTGGAATACATGGGTACTAAAACCAGTGCAGGTGAAGGGAAGTTCCTTGGCAGTTCTTGAAGGTATATGAGAAAAAATTGCTCAAAAATAGATGCTCAAGAAATTACATAATTTACAAAAGACCTACGCTCTTTACACAGTGCATTACCTATAGGCCTTCTACTTATATCATAAACGCTCTTTGCTATGACCTGGTATCCTGAATTGCTACACCAGAGGGGAGCACTGTATTTTTGTCCAATCAGATGAGACCTTGTGCTGGAAGACAAAGCCAAGCGAGGAATACACGGAGCCCAAGTTGGTCATTTCGTTTTGTGTGACAGCTCATCGCCCAGGTAACCATCTGAAAAGGCAACAGGCTCAGAGAGAATGGGCACATAGGATGCCTGGCCGGTTAGCTGTAATTCAAATGAAACGTAACAACAAAGGCTATGTGCACACCTTATTCTGGTCACATGATGGCATTCAGAGTTTCCATTGAATTCACCAAAAATCGGCAGCATAATACTCCCTTTAATGTATTATCTTTTGAATCCCTCTAACCTTTAATTGTTAAGGTTTATTTATAAGCATTTTTTTTCATTTTTTCCCTATAAAATAGCTAAAGCTATTTGAGATTAAACTTTGGGGTGTATGTCATTTCATTGTATATTGGTATAAGACTTTAACTTATTTAGGTATAATATATTTTGCCCATAAGATATTGGTACCTGTACAAGAGAAGTGCCTGTAATAGAGAAGTGATTGTATGTATTATTTTCTGTAATAAAGAAACTAACTGCATGGTACATGTAATAGAGTAATGGCTGTAATAGAGTGTTACCTGTAATAAAGGTCATAATGGAGAGGTGTCCATGATAGAGAGCTGTCCAAAATAGGTAGGTGTCCATAGTAAAGGTGTGACCATGATAGAAAGTTGCCTGTAATAGCGAGGTTGTAACAGCATGATGTGCCCATTATAAGGTTTCCATGTAATTACACTCTCAAACAAATTAATTGGTCATGACATATGAAAATATTTTATTTTGTATGTTTCAAAAGACATGCCCTTGGAATGTTGAACTTGACCCTTTACACAGATTAACTCTGTAATACAATTTTTTTTGTTGAACTGTTGCGTCAAGGATTATCATAAATACAATTCAAGATTCCACATATTTCCATCATTTGACCCCTTGAAATTTTATATAGTTATTAAATTGCCTTTCATGTTTTCACATGAGCTTTTCCAGTGCATTTATTCTCACAGTACTATGATTCCTCATTTTGGAGGTTGAAATTTTCCACTTAATTTGGAGATCCCACTGAAGCATCACTTTATCTAAATAAAGAGCAGTACCTTATTTCAGTCTACCTGATATACTGAAATACATACCTTTCCTAAGTTTATGATCATGTTCTTAATGCTTGGAAAATATGGCTTAATTTTTTTTTTCTACAGGTGTGCCAAGCTTTGGCCATGGCACTCCTGAGTATCTCCGGAATTTGATCACATCCCAGCCAACAGTTTGATAGTAGGGAGCAAATGTGTTTATTCGAGATGTAAATGTTGCCTTTGAAATTTGTGTCAGTGTAATTTTAAAGCATTGAAATACAAAATCTTCTTAATGGTTCAAAATCCACTGAATGGCATTTCATGACTTTGCTGTACAGCACTGCATATGGTAACTGATCAGATTACTACATATAAAACAATTTGGTAAATGCAATATAGTCACAAAATAATAACTTAGAATAAATGCAGCAACAGGACAAGTCAGAGTTTCTGGATCTTTGATAAATTGTTGCCTACTTTAAGTATTCAAAGTTACAGAATGAATAATGGCCTTGAAAGGTACATACTGAATGGATGTACATATATATCTGGCAGATATTCTTCATGGATGATTTATTTCATATGATATAATTTGTAGGCAGCAGTACGAGCCTTTAAAATCCTTCAAGATTGAATGAGCTTGAAGGATAATCCACTGTAAAGCACAGTCCACTGGCCATATGGAAAAAAATGGTTTTCAAGCCATGAAGCACTCGCAGACCTCTGAGTTTAATACAGGAGAAGAGACACAGTTGCAGACCTGACAGTGAAATGAAGGTTAGGGCTGACATCCTCTTAGAAAAAACAGCTGCAGATCTACGATTATTATTATTTATTTTTGAAAGGGGGGGGGTCCAGATTATGTTAAGGCATGTAAATATCATTCACACACACAAACACACACATAACACACATATATATAGTTCAGTTTGGTATAAAGGTAATAGTATTTGAAGTTACTGTAATTGCTTGTGATGTAATTGATATTGTATTGATTATCATTTATTCTTTTCTAATTCTGGAAAGTAATCAGAATTGTATTAGATTAATTTTGAAAAAGAAATTGTTAGAACAACAAATTTTTAATTGCATTTTGGTATACATGTATTTTGTTTATGAATATTTTCATCTAATTTTTAAAGTTATTGAAGCATAACTGTCTGTCTACTTTGATTAGGTGCATAAACTGATTCTTTATTCACTCTTTTTATCAGACCTTGCAGTTAACATGTTAATTCATGTTTATATATGTAATACATTAATTAAAACTCTAAAAAGTGCTAAAGGTATCATAACTTTATCAATGTTCATGGGTTGTCGGTGAGCAACATCACCCAAAAATGTTATGAACAGAATTTGATAACATTTTGTGTAGGTCCAAGGTAATACCAAGCCAGCAACCCAGCAAACATTGGAAGTAATCAGTATTGTGGTTTTAAGGATTCTTTGCGATTTTGGAGATGGTGCAATCAAGACCATTGCCAATCACTAGTGATGATGTGGTGTTCTTCCATTGCTTTGCGAAGATGACCACAATGATCAAGGTTTTATAGTTGATCTAACTTTGTGTGGCCAGAGATGACTTTTCAGGCCAATCCAGGCAAAGAAGAACCTCCCACATGTTGTCAGTGGTTGCTGTTGAGGTAGTTGCCATCCTTGCCTTGCAGACCTCAAGTTTTCTTCTGGTCAACACTAGTCATGCTATCTCAGTGTCTACTACACATCTGAGTGCAGCTGCATGCCACGCTGTTGAATCCTTTCCAACATATTTTGTTGATCGATAGTTTTTTTGGTGATGCTTTGAGACTGTCCTTGTAGCCCCTCAACTGACCTCCGATTGGATCTTTTCCCAGACTCTAGTTCTCCATACTAGAGTAGTTTTGGGAGACTTTATCTGGCATGCGGCAAACATGATCTGACCATTGGACCTGGGATTGATATAAGATGGTGTAGATTGATGGGAGGTTGGCATGTGTTAGGACCTCTGTCTCGAACTTTGTCTTGCCGTCTAATGTTCATCAGTCAACAGAGGCAGTTCAGGTGAAATGGTTTTAGTTGTTTGGCATGTCTAGCATAGACAGTTCATGTCTCACAGCCATACAGCAGGGTAATGATGACTACTATCTTGTAGACCTGGATCTTGGTTTTGAGATGTTTGCCTCTACGCTCCCAGATGTTTGAGCGGAGTCTACCGAAAGCAGTGCTCACTTTTGCTACTCTGCTTTTGACCTCATCATCTATGATTGCTGTTTTTAACAATGTGCTTCCCAGATATGTGAATTTGTCCACTTCAGACTTGATCTATGCACCATAATAGAGGGTTCATCATATTGCTTTCATGGTGTTGGTTGGTGCATCACTTCAGTCTTCTTTATGCTGATGGTAAGCCTGAAGTTGTCACATGCACAGGAAAACTGGTCCATGGTGTGCTGCATGTCTGACTCTGAAGATACATTCAGGGCGCAATCATCAGCAAAGACAGGTCACGGATATTGGTTGTCATGCCTTTCATAAAAGCATACAGACTTCTGCGATTGAGGAGCTCCCTATCTGTGCAGTATCTAAGACCTACTCCAGCATCATCCATGTTTAAAGCTCCCATTAGCATGGCAGGAAACACCATGCTGAACAGTTATGTTTTATGCCATTGCTTGGTCTTGCTTACAAAAATGTTATGAACAGATTTGGATGAAATTTTGTGCAGGTTCAGGGTAATAACCAACCCACAACCCTGTAAACAATGGAGGTAATTTGGAGGTAATCAGTATCATGATTATAATGTTTTTGTTTAAAGGATTCTTTGCCATTTTGGAGATGGTGCAGTCAAGAATATTGTCAACCATTAGTATAAGCTAGCTTATAACTGTCAGTGTCTGAATTGTTATTTAGAATGTCAAAAATGTTTGTAAGAGCTGACAGGAATCAGTTGCTGTTAGTATCATAATGTAAATGGCATGTATACAAAAACACAAAACAGATTGTAATTTTAATTTTATAATTATTTTTAAAGTATTTGTTAAAAGTTATTTAAAAAGTATTTATAGGCTGAACCTATACACACACATATATGCCTGAGACAGGCAAACACGTGCACAGACAGGCATTTTTCATTTTCCACCAATGTGAACACATATGTTTTTCACATCAGTAGCTGATATACAAGGGGTTACAATGATCAAAGTGCATATTTATTTGTGTCCACTAATTATAAGTGATATTTCGATATAAAAGTATGGATGTTTATAATATGAGGAATTCCTTAATTCAGATGAGTAAAAACTTTGGGTTCTTTTTCAACATGTGTGAAATTGAATATAAATTTCAATGTTGAATTATAGTTGAGATGGAAATTAGCATAATTATATTGTTTCTCTCTCAGCCAACCATCAGTGTGTATAACTGATTTGAAAAGGGAACTTTTAATCAAATTTACTGAATCTTTTATTTAGATAATAAAATTAAGCATCTTCCAAAAACTGCGGTGCTCAAAAATTTTTTTTAATGATGATTCAAAGTATAATTTTGAAGATTCCATGTTGTGACATTATGTTTTTAAAGTGATATTTCCTTAAAGAAAAACTTTTAAATTATGTTTTAACATATTGTTTTTAACATATAGCTTCATTATATGCAACACAATTGGCGCTGCCTTCAATATTTTTTTACAGTGTATGCATCTTCTTAATCCTCAGGAATGATTTGACATATCAGCCTGAAATTATACACCTAAATAGTTTTTATATACTTGTAAGACTTGTGGTGCCACCTTCACTTGTTACATGCATCTGTGCACATAGCCGAAGAGTCCTTTGAAGTATCTACCTGAAATTTTGCATATCCATACTTTATCTTTGATGGCTTTCTCATTCACAAGACAGGTGGTACCACCTACAATGATTTTTATGCACCCATGTCTGTATTTCAGCATTGACATTTGTATAATTGGTGCATGTACTCATTTTCAAAATGTTCAGTACTTGCATTGTACATGTACATGTCACACATGTATTTGAAAAGTAACGGGCCTGCATGGAGGCATTATATATGTTGTATATCCCATTGCACGGGTTCGCACAAGGCCTGTAAGCCTTGATTATATAATTACTTGGTGAATCTTTTGAGTTTATATAATTAGCTAGCACTATTTAATATCTGTCACTGAATTTAGCTGCAAGCTTTATCCTGGAGCTCAGATTAGGATATATCTAGCCCTGGAATACATGGGTACTAAAACCAGTGCAGGTGAAGGGAAGTTCCTTGGCAGTTCTTGAAGGTATATGAGAAAAAATTGCTCAAAAATAGATGCTCAAGAAATTACATAATTTACAAAAGACCTACGCTCTTTACACAGTGCATTACCTATAGGCCTTCTACTTATATCATAAACGCTCTTTGCTATGACCTGGTATCCTGAATTGCTACACCAGAGGGGAGCACTGTATTTTTGTCCAATCAGATGAGACCTTGTGCTGGAAGACAAAGCCAAGCGAGGAATACACGGAGCCCAAGTTGGTCATTTCGTTTTGTGTGACAGCTCATCGCCCAGGTAACCATCTGAAAAGGCAACAGGCTCAGAGAGAATGGGCACATAGGATGCCTGGCCGGTTAGCTGTAATTCAAATGAAACGTAACAACAAAGGCTATGTGCACACCTTATTCTGGTCACATGATGGCATTCAGAGTTTCCATTGAATTCACCAAAAATCGGCAGCATAATACTCCCTTTAATGTATTATCTTTTAATCCCTCTAACCTTTAATTGTTAAGGTTTATTTATAAGCATTTTTTTTTCATTTTTTCCCTATAAAATAGCTAAAGCTATTTGAGATTAAACTTTGGGGTGTATGTCATTTCATTGTATATTGGTATAAGACTTTAACTTATTTAGGTATAATATATTTTGCCCATAAGATATTGGTACCTGTACAAGAGAAGTGCCTGTAATAGAGAAGTGATTGTATGTATTATTTTCTGTAATAAAGAAACTAACTGCATGGTACATGTAATAGAGTAATGGCTGTAATAGAGTGTTACCTGTAATAAAGGTCATAATGGAGAGGTGTCCATGATAGAGAGCTGTCCAAAATAGGTAGGTGTCCATAGTAAAGGTGTGACCATGATAGAAAGTTGCCTGTAATAGCGAGGTTGTAACAGCATGATGTGCCCATTATAAGGTTTCCATGTAATTACACTCTCAAACAAATTAATTGGTCATGACATATGAAAATATTTTATTTTGTATGTTTCAAAAGACATGCCCTTGGAATGTTGAACTTGACCCTTTACACAGATTAACTCTGTAATACAATTTTTTTTGTTGAACTGTTGCGTCAAGGATTATCATAAATACAATTCAAGATTCCACATATTTCCATCATTTGACCCCTTGAAATTTTATATAGTTATTAAATTGCCTTTCATGTTTTCACATGAGCTTTTCCAGTGCATTTATTCTCACAGTACTATGATTCCTCATTTTGGAGGTTGAAATTTTCCACTTAATTTGGAGATCCCACTGAAGCATCACTTTTCTAAATAAAGAGCAGTACCTTATTTCAGTCTACCTGATATACTGAAATACATACCTTTCCTAAGTTTATGATCATGTTCTTAATGCTTGGAAAATATGGCTTAATTTTTTTTTTCTACAGGTGTGCCAAGCTTTGGCCATGGCACTCCTGAGTATCTCCGGAATTTGATCACATCCCAGCCAACAGTTTGATAGTAGGGAGCAAATGTGTTTATTCGAGATGTAAATGTTGCCTTTGAAATTTGTGTCAGTGTAATTTTAAAGCATTGAAATACAAAATCTTCCTAATGGTTCAAAATCCACTGAATGGCATTTCATGACTTTGCTGTACAGCACTGCATATGGTAACTGATCAGATTACTACATATAAAACAATTTGGTAAATGCAATATAGTCACAAAATAATAACTTAGAATAAATGCAGCAACAGGACAAGTCAGAGTTTCTGGATCTTTGATAAATTGTTGCCTACTTTAAGTATTCAAAGTTACAGAATGAATAATGGCCTTGAAAGGTACATACTGAATGGATGTACATATATATCTGGCAGATATTCTTCATGGATGATTTATTTCATATGATATAATTTGTAGGCAGCAGTACGAGCCTTTAAAATCCTTCAAGATTGAATGAGCTTGAAGGATAATCCACTGTAAAGCACAGTCCACTGGCCATATGGAAAAAAATGGTTTTCAAGCCATGAAGCACTCGCAGACCTCTGAGTTTAATACAGGAGAAGAGACACAGTTGCAGACCTGACAGTGAAATGAAGGTTAGGGCTGACATCCTCTTAGAAAAAACAGCTGCAGATCTACGATTATTATTATTTATTTTTGAAAGGGGGGGGTCCAGATTATGTTAAGGCATGTAAATATCATTCACACACACAAACACACACATAACACACATATATATAGTTCAGTTTGGTATAAAGGTAATAGTATTTGAAGTTACTGTAATTGCTTGTGATGTAATTGATATTGTATTGATTATCATTTATTCTTTTCTAATTCTGGAAAGTAATCAGAATTGTATTAGATTAATTTTGAAAAAGAAATTGTTAGAACAACAAATTTTTAATTGCATTTTGGTATACATGTATTTTGTTTATGAATATTTTCATCTAATTTTTAAAGTTATTGAAGCATAACTGTCTGTCTACTTTGATTAGGTGCATAAACTGATTCTTTATTCACTCTTTATATCAGACCTTGCAGTTAACATGTTAATTCATGTTTATATATGTAATACATTAATTAAAACTCTAAAAAGTGCTAAAGGTATCATAACTTTATCAATGTTCATGGGTTGTCGGTGAGCAACATCACCCAAAAATGTTATGAACAGAATTTGATAACATTTTGTGTAGGTCCAAGGTAATACCAAGCCAGCAACCAAGCAAACATTGGAAGTAATCAGTATTGTGGTTTTAAGGATTCTTTGCGATTTTGGAGATGGTGCAATCAAGACCATTGCCAATCACTAGTGATGATGTGGTGTTCTTCCATTGCTTTGCGAAGATGACCACAATGATCAAGGTTTTATAGTTGATCTAACTTTGTGTGGCCAGAGATGACTTTTCAGGCCAATCCAGGCAAAGAAGAACCTCCCACATGTTGTCAGTGGTTGCTGTTGAGGTAGTTGCCATCCTTGCCTTGCAGACCTCAAGTTTTCTTCTGGTCAACACTAGTCATGCTATCTCAGTGTCTACTACACATCTGAGTGCAGCTGCATGCCACGCTGTTGAATCCTTTCCAACATATTTTGTTGATCGATAGTTTTTTTGGTGATGCTTTGAGACTGTCCTTGTAGCCCCTCAACTGACCTCCGATTGGATCTTTTCCCAAACTCTAGTTCTCCATACTAGAGTAGTTTTGGGAGACTTTATCTGGCATGCGGCAAACATGATCTGACCATTGGACCTGGGATTGATATAAGATGGTGTAGATTGATGGGGAGGTTGGCATGTGTTAGGACCTCTGTCTCGAACTTTGTCTTGCCGTCTAATGTTCATCAGTCAACAGAGGCAGTTCAGGTGAAATGGTTTTAGTTGTTTGGCATGTCTTGCATAGACAGTTCATGTCTCACAGCCATACAGCAGGGTAATGATGACTACTATCTTGTAGACCTGGATCTTGGTTTTGAGATGTTTGCCTCTACGCTCCCAGATGTTTGAGCGGAGTCTACCGAAAGCAGTGCTCACTTTTGCTACTTTGCTTTTGACCTCATCATCTATGATTGCTGTTTTTAACAATGTGCTTCCCAGATATGTGAATTTGTCCACTTCAGACTTGATCTATGCACCATAATAGAGGGTTCATCATATTGCTTTCATGGTGTTGGTTGGTGCATCACTTCAGTCTTCTTTATGCTGATGGTAAGCCTGAAGTTGTCACATGCACAGGAAAACTGGTCCATGGTGTGCTGCATGTCTGACTCTGAAGATACATTCAGGGCGCAATCATCAGCAAAGACAGGTCACGGATATTGGTTGTCATGCCTTTCATAAAAGCATACAGACTTCTGCGATTGAGGAGCTCCCTATCTGTGCAGTATCTAAGACCTACTCCAGCATCATCCATGTTTAAAGCTTCCATTAGCATGGCAGGAAACACCATGCTGAACAGTTATGTTTTATGCCATTGCTTGGTCTTGCTTACAAAAATGTTATGAACAGATTTGGATGAAATTTTGTGCAGGTTCAGGGTAATAACCAACCCACAACCCTGTAAACAATGGAGGTAATTTGGAGGTAATCAGTATCATGATTATAATGTTTTTGTTTAAAGGATTCTTTGCCATTTTGGAGATGGCGCAGTCAAGAATATTGTCAACCATTAGTATAAGCTAGCTTATAACTGTCAGTGTCTGAATTGTTATTTAGAATGTCAAAAATGTTTGTAAGAGCTGACAGGAATCAGTTGCTGTTAGTATCATAATGTAAATGGCATGTATACAAAAACACAAAACAGATTGTAATTTTAATTTTATAATTATTTTTAAAGTATTTGTTAAAAGTTATTTAAAAAGTATTTATAGGCTGAACCTATACACACACATATATGCCTGAGACAGGCAAACACGTGCACAGACAGGCATTTTTCATTTTCCACCAATGTGAACACATATGTTTTTCACATCAGTAGCTGATATACAAGGGGTTACAATGATCAAAGTGCATATTTATTTGTGTCCACTAATTATAAGTGATATTTCGATATAAAAGTATGGATGTTTATAATATGAGGAATTCCTTAATTCAGATGAGTAAAAACTTTGGGTTCTTTTTCAACATGTGTGAAATTGAATATAAATTTCAATGTTGAATTATAGTTGAGATGGAAATTAGCATAATTATATTGTTTCTCTCTCAGCCAACCATCAGTGTGTATAACTGATTTGAAAAGGGAACTTTTAATCAAATTTACTGAATCTTTTATTTAGATAATAAAATTAAGCATCTTCCAAAAACTGCGGTGCTCAAAAATTTTTTTTAATGATGATTCAAAGTATAATTTTGAAGATTCCATGTTGTGACATTATGTTTTTAAAGTGATATTTCCTTAAAGAAAAACTTTTAAATTATGTTTTAACATATTGTGATTTAAAATATAATAAAATATAAATTTGTGCATAATTTGACATAATTTAAGCCAAACTAAGGATAAAAAATGATGCAAAAATTCTAAATTTACTTATATTTTTAGGATTTTATATGCAACCTTTTTTAATGCATATGGCAAAAACTATTCATGCAAAAATTGGTATGCTAAAAAATATTTTTCCTTATTGAATCATTAAATGGTTTCAGGCTACACTGTTGCATATATTACAGTGTAGAATCAATGTATATAGCTAATTGGCTTGTTTAAACTTGCTCATCAAAATTTGATTATGCTCATTTGAAAATGGAAGTTTTTAATTTTTACAGCATTTGATTTCAGTTAATAAATTGAACAAGGGGCTCCTAACTCCAAACCGTCTCATATAAAATTTGCAATTGACAAACTGTTCAATACAGGTACTCATTGAATGAATGCTCAATGCAGGTCTGAACACTTAGCCCACTGATGCTAATGATTTGCATCCTGATCAAGGGGATATTTGTTCACTTTTAATTTGAAAACTGTATATAATACAAATTGGGGTTAAAACCACATATAAGCACATAATATAAATTCTTTCTCTGAAGGATATTCACTGTGCCCATGAAGGTGCTTCCCACTTCATCAGTTCAGTATCTTCAGGGATGTGCTTAATGGAGCTGCAGCTAACATTCTGACCAGTAAGTACAAAATCAACCAGTTGGTTTTACTAATGGATTTTGGTTAAAGGTCAGTAGTTGCACATGAAATCGATCAGTATAAGGCATCTCTAAATTGCTGCAATTTTTTGTCCTGCAGTTTGCTCACCTATTCTTATTTTCGATGTCATATTACATCATGAAATTAAATTAAAGTTTAAACATTTATTATATATTTTGATTTAGGTTAAGAAAAATTAACATCATTTAAAAATGCAGTATAAGAAATGTGTTTGTCTTGTAATAGTTACTTGGATGGTTCAAGCTGAATATATAGTTGTACTTATATATAACAATAATGATTACAAATATTCAAGATCAGTAGTATTTCCATATTTAAATGTTAATCTAGTTAAAATTTTTAATCATGTCAGGTTTCAAAAATCACAGATATATTGCTATTAAATTTCATCATGTGTAGTTTGATATTTGAGGTATTTTGTTCAATAGTTGCCTGAATTGTTGCAGTATGATCCCCATGCTGGACAATTTGGTCAGACAGAGGGAGCCTTCATGGTTGGAATTGGCTATATGTTAACAGAAAAAGAAAGAGGTCATCGACCATAAAACTGGAACCAAACAGTATCCAGCACACAGGTGAGGTGCATTACAGTTAATAGGAGTACAGGCATGTGGTACTTACATTACCGAAGTGCGATATCTAGGAATTCAAGTAAAAGTTTTAAATGCCTTATCCTGAACAACTTCAGATATGTTTTAAATATTTATTTCAAATTATGTGCAATTTATGACTTATTTATTAAACTGAGTTCAATTTGTTTAGAAGGATGTATTTGTAACAATTAAAACCCAGCAACATAGTAACATAATGTTACTTCTCTGTTTTACCTGACAGAGCCACCACATCCCACTATACTTCAGAATCAGTCTTTGGAAGGACTCTGACAATCTGCCAATCATTAAGTTCAATGGTAGGTCAATTTGTATATATAAATTAGATTTATACATACCTTTTCCTAATAGCTAAAACATATACACCAACTGACAATAAAAGATGTTATGTCTACAAATGTAAAAGGAATGTTTGGGTTTCGTGATGAAGACAATGTCATTCATAACCCTTCATGGTCAGTATAACCCTTGTTGATTTTTTTAAAGTTCAGATGACTGTAAGTCATCTGAGCCATAGCGATTACCCATTGTCAGTCGTCTGTCCATCAAGCGTACAATAACAGAGCACAAAATAACTGTTGGACCTAGATACTTCTAACTCACACCCAGAGAGCTTTTATGCAAATCTGCATAAGGTCATAGTGACCTAAATTTTGCTACTGGTCAAGAACATGAGTTTTACCATCCAGACAGTCAGACAGGGCATAAATTGATTCAGTTATGAAAAGAATATTCTTACCTGACATATATTTGATATTCAGATATTTGAATTTTAATACACAAGGTCAGACGCAGAACAAATATTATCCATTAGGCCATGAGTCTTCTAACTTAACATTCAAACTCAGGCTGGAAACCTAAAATTAGGTAACTGTGACCTATATTCTGAGAGTTATTCAGACAAAACATGATTTGAGCACCCTGAGTGTCAGACAGGTATTAATTGTAGCTGGTAGGCCAAGAATCTTCCAAAACAACATCAAGGGAGTGTCTAGGCAAATCTCCTTATAAAACCCGAAACTAGGTAATGGTGACCTTTATTCTTTGAGCCAAAGAAAAGATCATGATTCTTATCACTGTGAAAGTCAGATGGGCTCAAATCATAGCAGTTGGACATAGACATGATTTTGATCAGTCAGACATGGCACAGAACTTAACGGTTATACTTGCAGAATGCAATTAGTTACTCTGAATCGGGGCTCTAGGTCCCAGTACAAACAATCAGTACAAGATGTGGTGTTTTGTTCCTGAGGTATATACACTACATTCCAAAAGAATTATTTTTTCTTATAATTATCAAGGGCACAAATTATAACCAATGTGAAATATACGGTAGGCAAATTATTTTTTTGTATTGTGTTTTGGATAAATGATGTTTTACTGCATGCATGATTACCATAGTTTACACCTCTTAATGTATAAATAAGATGAAAAAAAAATTATTTATAGTATGATTTGTCCAATATACATAAAGTTCTGAGGAAGCTGGTTATTTTGATATTATTCAATTATAATTCATAATCTTAAAACCATAATGGAGCTGGGTCTTAGAAGTTTCTGCAGCATTTGTGTTCCCTTGGAAAATGTCTAAGTCATATCTTGTAGAACAGTAAGCTCACAGTATATAAACTTATAACTGACATATAACTGACATATACAGAACCCCTTCACGTTCACCTCCCTTATATCTCCCATACAAGTAACATATAGATGAAATGTACAGAATGGCCTCATGTGCAACTCCCTTATAACTGACATAGAACAAACATACAGCTCCCTTATAACTCACATATAACAATGCCTGACTAAACATATAGCTGCAATATACATATAACTCACATACATAGCATTTATATGGGAAATGTATGTCCCTTATAAGGGACATATAAGGCACATATATGTGAGTACTTTCCATTTTCGTAAGGGGCTCAGCTTTGACCGTTAATGATATATTTAGACACCAGATGGCGGTTCGTTGAAAAACACGTACGTATGATGTGACAAGCAGCCAACCAAATGCTTAAATAAACAAACACTTGAGAGGCATCTTGGCTCCGTCCATAGCTGTGCTTCAAGCGCCTTTTGAAAACAGTTAACAATCAAATTTTAATTGCTCCCTCTGCATTCTCGCATCATCGACTGATTTGATTCTGACAGTATGACTGTGTTAGCGTAGCCATGTATCTGTTGTCTGCAGAACTAAAACCAGCCAGCTAGGTGTGCATGCAGCCTTTGTTGTTACGATTCGTTTGAATTACAGCTCACTGGCCGGGCATCCTATGTGCCCAAGGCCCTAAGCAAACCACGTCTGCGGCAATTCTCTCCGAGCCTGAGGCCTGTTCAGACCATTACCGGGACGATGAGCTGTCACTCAAAACGAAATGAACATGATTGGCTCTGTGTTTTCCTCGTTTCGCCGTGTCTTCCAGCACAAGGTCTCATCTGATTGGACAAAAATACAGTGCTCCCCTCTGGTGTTGCAATTCAGGATACTAGGTCATAACAAACAGCGCTTACCATATAGGCAGTGGGCCTATAGTTGAAGCGTTGTGTAAAGAGCGAATGTCGAAACAAAGCATATACAAACTTATTGCTTCACATTGGTGTATACCTTTATAATTATTAGGTGTACTTTCAAACTCTACAAATATGTAACATACAGTTAATAAAAAGACCAATGGTAGACTGGCTTAGTCAATGAAATGGCTCTGACAGAGAAACGTTCTCTCACTATGTCGCACTTAGTGTCGGTACTGCAAACTTGCGGCAACTTACATAATCAATTACTACTTTCTGACCCTCTCATTTCATGGACTGGTAAACTTGGGCCGTTCCGGACAGTCAGCGCCACACATCACCGCCTAGCTGCACTAAGGTCTTTTCCAGTGACGTTAGGAGTAATTAAAGTGGTCTTGCCCAGAATCTTTTTAAAAAACCAACATGGTAAATTCAGTAACCTCCTATTGTGGGCTTGCAGCTTGCAATATATACATATACATATATATATTCTCATTTAATCAGTCTTAATATTTTTAGTCCTCCGCTATTTGAGTACGGCAAGATTTTTAACACTATATTTAACCCTCAGCCCCAGTGAGTCAGTGTGTCACCGTTTATCAGACCCTCGCTTATCGAAGCAGGCTGGTTTCAAAATGTGTCTCTAGCTCAGCCAATCAGCGTGAGATATGCAGGTCCTCACCTGACGAACGCAGTCTAACTGTAATTCATGTACCGGCTGACTGAAACAATCTCAACGTTCAGTGTGTTGGCAACTTAACAGTGGCAAAACTTTCATGTGTAACTTGAACACTAACAAATACAATTGTTATTCAAAGTACAGTTTATTTTCCAGAATAATATGTCTTGTTAACACAGTAACTTAAGAAGTATTACAGATTTTCCCCCTCAGAATCAACACAAGTTTTTTTAACTGGGTTCTCTTATATTTTGGGTTCTGCATGGTGACCTTGACTTTGTCTTTAAGGATATATTTGTGCAATTCTAGGATTATTGTAACCATTGACTTTGAAAGTTCTCAAGATTTGTCTTCACATTTGACACACAAGTTCTTTCTGCCAAAATCTCAAAGGCGTTCGAAAAGCAGTGACTTTGACCTTCATGGTCAGTTCTGAGTTCCGCTGAAATCTAGAATCATTGCATATATGCGGGGAACTGTCGGTTTTCCAGACTAATCCCTGGGATTCTTTGCTACCATTGCGCATAGCCCGGCACAACGCGCACTCAGCTTCCACTTACTTTGCTACCATTCTGCTCTCAGCGGCTATTCAGCGCAAAGTGCGCGGTAGCAAATGGCAGTCGCACAGTAGCATTTGCTACTCTTGTGCATAGCTTGCCACATCGCGCACTGAACAGCCACCGGACTTGCTACCATCAGGCACAGACCGGCTCGTAGCGCAAAGTGCGCGGTAGCAAATCAGACCTGCGCGGTAGCAAGTGGCTGTCATTGCTACCAATGGGAGCTATGAATTTGCGATGGCAAAATCTTCGACTGTTGACGTAGTGCAAGTCTTTGCTGCCAGAGGTCGTTCGGACAGGAACACTCAGAGCAATATGCACGGTAACAATTAACAGTCGCAAAGTAGCAAACAGATATGCGCGGTAGCAAATGCCTTTTGTCATATTAAACTGTGATCGCAATGCGCAATGTGCGCGGTAGCAAAAAGACCTGCGCGGTCGCAAGTTACTGTCCCTTGCTATCCAGGGGGACTATGAATTTGCGATCGCAAAATCTGCTACTGTTGACGTAGTGCAAGTCTTTGCTGGCAGATGTCGCTCGGACAGGAACACTCAAAGCAATATGCGCGGTAGCAATTGATAGTCGCAAAGTAGCAAACAGATATGCGCGGTAGCAAATGCCTTTGGTCATATTAAGCTGCGAGCGCAATGCGCAATGTGCGCGGTAGCAAAACGTAGTGCAAGTCTTTGCTGCCAGAGGTCGCTCGGACAGGAACACTCAAAGCAATATGCGCGGTAGCAATTAACAGTCGCAAAGTAGAAAACAGATATGCGCGGTAGCAAATGCCTTTTGTCATATTAAGCTGCGATCATAATGCGCAATGTGCGCGGTAGCAAAAAGACCTGCGCGGTCGCAAGTTACTGTCCACTGCGACCGCAATGGGGACTAAGAATTTTCGATCGCAAAATCTGCTACTGTTGACGTAGTGCAAGTTTTTGCTGCCAGAGGTCGCTCGGACAGGAACACTCAAAGCAATATGCGCGGTAGCAATTAACAGTCGCAAAGTAGCAAATAGATATGCGCGGTAGCAAATGCCTTTGGTCATATTAAGCTGCGATCGCAGTGCGCATTTCACCGAAAACTCTACTAACCGTTCATATGTATATGGCGTAATTTATTCTTCATTTAACAAGATGCCCGCTCAAACATTGTATAGAAGCATGTGTGTAGGAAATTTATTTAAGTTGAAAGGATTGTATAATAATATACTGAGTACACACCATATATTAAGCTATGTAATGTCAACGAGTCGTAATATTATGACTGTTTATAATGCCCCGTATCCCGGAAAAAGCACATATTATAAGTGACACAGACTTACTGGGGTGTTTCATGCCAGAAGGGTTAGGGACTTGTACCCCCGATACAGCATATATTAACAGTGACAAACACTTAGTGGAGTAATTCATGCCCAAAGGGTTAGGGTAACCCGTATCCCGGATATAACATATATGAATAGTCACTAACACTTACTGGAGTATTTCATGCCCGAAGGTTTAGGGTAACCCGTATCCCGGATATAGCACATTTTAATAATGACTAACAATTACTGGAGTACTTCATGCCCGAAGGGCACATAGCACATATTTTAAATGGAAAACAATTACTGGGGTACTTCATGCCCGCAGGGTTAGGGTTACCCGGTTATCCTGGACATAGCATATATTAATAGTGACAAACACTTACTGGAGTATTTCATGCCCGAAGGGTTCAGGTAACCCGTACCCATGATATAGTATATATTAATAATGACAAACATTTCCCGGATATAGCATATATTGATAGTGACAAACACTTACGGGAGTATTTCATGCCCGAAAGGTTAGGCTAACCCCTATCCTGGATATAGTATATATTAACAGTGACACACACTTACAGGAGTTTTTCATGCCCGAAGGGTTAGGGTAACCTGCATCCCGGATACAGCTTATATCAATAGGGACAACAATTTACTGGATTATTTCATGCCCGAGGGTTAGGGTAGCCCGTATCCCGGATATAGCATATGTGAATAGTCACAAACACTTACTGGAGTATTTCATGCCCGAAGGGTTAGGGTAACCCGTATCCCGGATATAGCATATATGAATAGTCACAAACACTTACTTGAGTATTTCATGCTCGAAGGGTTAGGGTATAGCACATATTTTAAATGGCAAACAATTACTGGGGTACTTCATGCCCGCAGGGTTAGGGTTACCCGTATCCCGGATATAGCACATATTAATAATGACAAACATCTACTGGGGTATCTAATGTCCGGAGCGTTAGGGTACCCCGTATCCCCGATATAGCATATATCAATAGGGACAAAAAATTACTTGACTATCTCTTGCCCGAAGGGTTAGGGTAACCCGTATCCCGGATATATCATATATTGATAGTGACAAACCCTTACAGGAGTATTTCATGCCCGAAGGGTTCAGGTAACCCGTACCCATGATATAGCATATATTAATAATGACAAACATTTCTCGGATATAGCATGTATTGATAGTGACAAACACTTACGGGAGTATTTCATGCCCGAAAGGTTAGGCTAACCCCTATCCTGGATATAGTATATATTAACAGTGACACACACTTACAGGGGTTTTTCATGCCCGAAGGGTTAGGGTAACCCGCATCCCGGATACAGCTTATATGAATAGGGACAACAATTTACTGGATTATTTCATGCCCGAGGGTTAGGATAAACCGTATCCCGGATAAAGCATATATGAATAGTCACAAACACTTACTGGAGTATTTCATGCCCGAAGGGTTAGGGTAACCCGTATCCCGGATATAGCATATATGAATAGTAACAAACACTTACTGGAGTATTTCATGCTCGAAGGGTTAGGGTATAGCACATATTAATAATGGCAAACAATTACTGGGGTACTTCATGCCCGAAGGGTTAGGGTTACCCGTATACCGGATATAGCACATATTAATAATGACAAACATCTACTGGGGTATCTAATGCCCGGAGCGTTAGGGTACCCCGTATCCCCGATATAGCATATATCAATAGGGACAAAAAATTACTTGATTATCTCATGCCCGAAGGGTTAGGGTAACCCGTATCCCGGATATAGCATATATCAATAGGGACAAAAAATTACTTGATTATCTCATGCCCGAAGGGTTAGGGTAACCCGTATCCCGGATATAGCATATATCAATAGTGACAAACACTTACTGGAGTATTTCATGCCCGAAGGGTTAGGGTAACCCCTATCCCGGATATATCATATATTGATAGTGACAAACACTTACAGGAGTATTTCATGCCCGAAGGGTTAGGGTAACCCGTATCCTGGATATAGCATATATTAATAGTGACACACACTTACAGGAGTATTTCTTGCCCGAGATTTAGTGTAACCCGTATCCCGGATATAGCATATATTAATAGCGACAAACATTCGAGCTTTTCACGCCGCGTGGATTACGGTAACCTGTGTCACGGATATAGCATATATGAATAGTCACAAACACTAACTGGAGTATTTCATACCCGCTGGGTAACGTAGACCCGTTTACTGCATATAGCGTATATTAATAGTGACAAATACTTACAGGAGTATTTCATGCCCGAGGGGTTAGGGTAACCCTTATCCTGGATACAGCATATATTAATAGCGACAAACATTCGAGCTTTTCACGCCGCGTGGGTTACGGTAACCTGTGTCACGGATATAGCATATATGAATAGTCACAAACACTTACTGGAGCATTTCATACCCGATGGGTTACGTTAACCCGTATCCTGGATATAGCGTATATTAATAGTGACAAATACTTACAGGAGGATTTCATGCCCGAAGGGTCAGGGTTACCCGTATCCCTGATATAGCATACATAATAGTGACAAACACTTACTGGAGTATTTCATGTCCGAAGGGTTAGGGTAACCCGTATACCGGATATAGCCTATATTAAAACTGACAAACACTTACTTGAGTATTCCATGCCCGAAGTGTTGGGGTAACCCGTGTTTCGGATATAGCATTTATGAATTAGGACAAACACTTACTGGAGTATTTCATGTCCGAAAGGTTAGGGTAACCCGTATCCTGGATATGGCATATATTAATAGTGACAAACAGTTACTGGGGTATTTCATGCCTGAAGGGTTAAGGTCACCCGTATCCTGGATATAGCATCTATTAAAACTGACAAACACTTACTTGATTATTTCATGCCCGAGGGTTAGGGTAACCCGTGTTTCGGATACAGCATTTATGATTTATGACAAACACTTACTGGAGCATTTCAAGCCTGAAGGGTTAGGGAAACCCGTATTCCGGATATAGCATATATTAATAGTCACAAACACTTACTGGAGTATGTCATGCCCGAAGGGTTAGGGTAACCCTTATACCGGATATAGCATATATTGATAGTGACAAACACTTACTTGATTTTATAAATGTTAAATTTTAACAATAACATCCGAAAATATTTCGGTTTATAATATACATGAAATAACTGATTTTTAAAATTCTATTATTAAATTTATTCACGACAGCATTCAGGAATACAATTTCAAAGTATTTGCACTCGCATTTACATACTTTGGAAGTGGTTTTGTTAGCGGGGTTTTATTTTCGCCTTTTTAGCGGCAGGTACATTTGCGCTAAAATCAGAACACGCGTAAATTCCATGCGATGGTTCGGCAAATTACACCGTTCTCGCCTGATACACAGTCATGTAGGCCTAGTAATCCCGCCATCGAGTTCGCTTTAGTTGAGGTTTCTTCAACCAGATTGTTAAAGAAGTCATATTGTCGTAAGACTTCCTAGCAAGTGATTTCTCGAGAAAGACCTCTTTCCTTTATAGTGATTCGTTGAAACAATTTTGAAACAATAAGGAGCTTTTTAAGACACCCATAGCCTTCCCATATAGCTTTGAAGTACGGCTGAGCTGAGAAAGACCAGCGACTGTTGTCAGTTCTGTTTGTTGTCCTGACATATACTGGTTAGTATTATTGTAGATAATTTGTTTGGTGGGATGTAGGTTACTTCATAAACCTACCTGTTATTAATATCTTAATTTTTGAAACACCATTTATTACCTTACGGATTTGCGCGAAAATCCTAAATGCGCCAATGCCATGAAATGACAAATGCGCGATAATACAGATACGGCAAATTAACCACTTCCACAGTCATATCTTTTTCCTTGTATTTGTGTTTGTATTTATTTTCATACTTGAAATATTAGTTTTTTTTATTCATAATCAAATACAATTATACAGTCTTTACTAATTGCTCTTTTTTTTCTTCAGTTTCAGTCCTACGATATTGTGGATCTTTTCGGCTATACCAATTTCACTATTTTTATTTTTAATCATAAGTACCCTGTTTTAAGGCTGTCATTAAAAAAAATGTGTGTTCACTTATGAATACTGTCACACCACTGTCCATAATCTAAACATAGCACGACACTTATGACAATTATTAACATTATACACATTATAATGAGAACACATCTGCTTTCTTTATTTTATGTTATTTGCATAACTTTCCATTTTTTTAACACGTATCAGGCCAAAAAAAGTAATCCAGCTATGTAACTAATACAGGTGTTAAAAATAACCTAATGATCAAAACAGGGAGCAATTATACAAGGAGGAAACTGGAGTTGGCATTTTTAAATTTTTTTTAATTGAAGTCAACGTTAAGGAACCAGTAATATACATTCTGATTTTTTAGCCAGTATCATGTACCATCTGCTACAGACAGGAGGCTTAATTCCATTGGTCAAACATATTCGCATCTTCAATTAGCACTTGTCGGAGTAAAATTTTATATTTTGCACATATTTTTATATTTTTTTAAATTTTGTAATAAATATTAATCAACAAATTAAACACCCGGTTCAGACCTGGATATTTATTAAATAAAAATTTCTTTCCATTCATATTTCTTAGACTCTTTATTTTAAAACAATTATTTTTAATCATTTGTTTAATTCGACATTTCTGGCCACAATTACTACTACTGCAGGGGGTGGACAGATAGGTCCAGCTGGAACCACACGAGAGCTGCCTGGCTGTATTGAGGCCATGCTTCAAGCAAGCATAATTGGCCTGAAAGGTCCATAAGGGGATATACACATTGCCTTCAGTATAGCCTTGGTGTGACAAGGTCTCATTACAACTGTAATAAAAGCTACAATTTATGGTGAATTCCTTTCCTTTTTTACAAAGTAGTAGCTGACAACCTTACGTGTGCATGATATGCTATTAAATTTACTGTGCTTACAGCGAAAAACGGGCCATGACCACATTTGGGCATAATTTGTGGTTTAAATATAATTTTATATTTATATGAATAATTTATTATTTTAAATATTCATACCTCATTTACAATTCAAACTTGATTCATTGTAGTTTATCCCTGATTACAACAGTCTCTACCCTCAGCAATTTTTTGGTTCAGTGGGAAAATAAACTTTTGGATTTATTAAAGGTGCATTTCTTCAGCCCATATCTTCAACTTATAGGCAATACTGACCCTGTTTTTGTGTGTTCATAAGAAATGTATGAAGCAATATCCATTTATCTACGATCAACCTCACAACAATGGTTCTGATTTTAGGCAGTCTTGAGGCGTAACAATGGCTTCTCAATGGAAAACGGAGGGGTTTCCTTAATATCTAAAAGGAAGAAAGTCAGAGTAACCGAAATATGGTATGCTAGTAGACTTTTGGAAAATCTAACTGTATACCTAATTTCAGATTTGAAGGTCCAACGGTTTAAAATGTGCCTTTTTGATGGACGGGCAGTTGCACATTTGAAGGACAAAGGATCACGACTGTACCCGAGATGACTCATCAGCTCAGCCAATGACACCTGTCAAGGAGTTCTCTGTCTGGCCGCTGTCATATCTACTCCCCCTGGCGGCAGTCTTGGCAACTTTTAAGGTAGCAAATAGCAGCTATTTGCGCGTGCGATTCATGGGGCCCCCTCTGGCAACCCGGTCTGTGTCCACTCCCCCTGGCGGAAGTCTTGACACTTTTTATGGTAGCAAATATCTGCTATTTGCGCTTGCGTCTCATGGGGCCTCTCCGTCAGGCCGCTCTCTGTCCACTCCCCCTGGCGGCAGTCTTGGCAACTTTTAAGGTAGCAAATAGCAGCTATTTGCGCGTGCGATTCATGGGGCCCCCTCTGGCAACCCGGTCTGTGTCCACTCACCCTGGCGGCAGTTTTGGCAACTTTTAAGGTAGCAAATAGCTGCTATTTGCGCTTGCGATTCATGGGGGCCTCTTCGCTGGCCGCTGTCATATCAATTCCCCCTGGCGGCAGTCTTGGCAACTTTTAAGGTAGCAAATAGCTGCTATTTGCGCGTGCGATTCAGCTGGGCCCCTCTGACAGCCCGTTCTTTGTCCACTCCCCCTGGCGGCAGTCTTGACAACTTTTAAGGTAGCAAATAGCTGCTGTTTGCGCTTGCGACTCATTGGGGCCTCTCTGTCTGGACGCTCTCATATCCACTCCCTCGGCGGCAGTCTTGGCACCTTTTAAGGTAGCAAATAGCTGCTATTTACGCGTGCTATTCACGGGCCCCCTCTGGCAACCCGGTCTGTGCCCACTCCCCCTGGCGGCAGTCTTGGCACCTTTTAAGGTAGCAAATAGCTGCTATTTGCGCTTGCGATTAATGGGGCCTACTCTGGCAGCCCGCTCTCATATCCACTCCCCCTGGCGGCAGTCTTTGCAACTTTTAAGGTAGGAAATAGCTGCTATTTGCGCTTGCGACTCATGGGGGCCTGTCTTTTTGGCCGCACTCATATCCACTCCCCCTGGCGGCAGTCTTGACAACTTTTAAGGTAGCAAATAGCTGCTGTTTGCGCTTGCGACTCATTGGGGCCTCTCTGTCTGGACGCTCTCATATCCACTCCCCCTGGCGGCAGTCTTGGCAACTGTTAAGGTAGCAAATAGCTGCTATTTGCGCGTGCGATTCGTGGGGCCCCCTCTGGCAAACCGCTCTGTGTCCTCTCCCCCTGGCGGCAGTCTTGACAACTTTCAAGGTAGCAAATAGCTGCTATTTGCGCTTGCGACTCATGGGGGCCTCTCTGTCTCGCCGCTGTCATATCCACTCATCCTGGCGGCAGTTTTGGCAACTTTTAAGGTAGCAAATAGCTGCTATTTGCGCTTGCGATTCATGGGGGCCTCTTCGCTGGCCGCTGTCATATCAACTCCCCCTGGCGGCAGTCTTGGCAACTTTTAAGGTAGCAAATAGCTGCTATTTGCGCGTGCGATTCAGCTGGGCCCCTCTGACAGCCCGTTCTTTGTCCACTCCTGGCGGCAGTCTTGACAACTTTTAAGGTAGCAAATAGCTGCTGTTTGCGCTTGCGACTCATGGGGGCCTCTCTGTCTGGACGCTCTCATATCCACTCCCTCGGCGGCAGTCTTGGCACCTTTTAAGGTAGCAAATAGCTGCTATTTACGCGTGCTATTCACGGGCCCCCTCTGGCAACCCGGTCTGTGCCCACTCCCCCTGGCGGCAGTCTTGACACTTTTTATGGTAGCAAATAGCTGCTATTTGCGCGTGCGGTTCATGGGGCCACCTCTGGCAGCCCGCTCTTTGTCCACTTCCCCTGGCGGCAGTCTTGACAACTTTTAAGGTAGCAAATAGCTGCTAATTGCGCGTGCGATTCATGGGGGCCCCTCTGGCAGCCCGCTCTCATATCCACTCCCCCTGGCGGCAGTCTTTGCAACTTTTAAGGTAGGAAATAGCTGCTATTTGCGCTTGCGACTCATGGGGGCCTGTCTTTTTGGCCGCACTCATATCCACTCCCCCTGGCGGCAGTCTTGGCAACTTTTAAGGTAGCAAATAGCTGCTATTTCCGCGTGCGACTCATCGGGGCCTCTCTATTTGCGTTTGCGATTCATGGGGCCTCCTCCCGCAGCCCGCTCCGTGTCCACTCCCCCTGGCGGCAGTCTTGGCAAGTTTTAGGGTAGCAAATAGGTGCTATTTGTGCTTGCGACTCATGGGGGCACCCTCTGGCAGCTCACAAATGTCCACTCCCCCTGGCGGCAGTCTTGACACTTTTTATGGTAGCAAATAGCTGCTATTTGCGCTTGCGACTCAAGGGGGCCTCTCTGTCAGGCGGTTCTCATTTTCACTCCCCCTGGCGGCAGTCTTGACAACTTTTAAGGTAGCAAATAGCTGCTATTTGCGCTTGCGACTCATGGGGGCCTGTCTGTCTGGCCGCTCTGATACCCACTCCCCCTGGCGGCTGGCTTGGCAACTTTTAAGGTAGCAAATAGCTGCTATTTGCGCGTGCAACTCATGGCGGCCTCGTCGCTGGCCGCTGTCATATCCACTCCCCCTGGCGGCAGTCTTGGAAACTTTTAAGGTAGCAAAGAGCTGCTATTTGCGCGTGCGATTCATGGGGGCCCCTCTGTCAGCCCGCTCTGTGTCCACTCCACCTGGCGGCAGTCTTGACAACTTTTAAGGTAGCAAATAGCTGCTATTTGCGCGTGCGATTCATGGGGGCCCCTTTGGAGGCCCGATCTCATATCCACTCCCCCTGGCGGCAGTCTTGACAACTTTTAAGGTAGCAAATAGCTGCTATTTGCGCTTGCGACTCATGGGGGCCTCTCTGTCTGGCCGCTCTCATATCCACTCCCCCTGGCGGCAGTCTTGGCACCTTTTAATGAAGCAAATAGCTGCTATTTGCGCTTGCGATTCATGGGGCCTACTCTGGCCGCCCGCTCTGTGTCCACTCCTCCTGGCGGCAGGCTTGACACTTTTTATGGTAGCAAATAGCTGCTATTTGCGCTTGCGACTCATGGGGGCCTCTCTGTCAGGCTGTTCTCATTTCCACTCCCCCTGGCGGCAGTCTTGGCAACTTTTAAGGTAGCAAATAGCTGCTATTTGCTCTTGCGATTCATGGGGGCCTCTTCGCTGGCCGCTCTCATATCAACTTCCCCTGGCGGCAGTCTTGGCAACTTTTAAGGTAGCAAATAGCTGCTATTTGCGCGTGCGATTCATGGGGGCTCCTCTGGAAGCCCGCTCTTTGTCCACTTCCCCTGGCGGCAGTCTTGACAACTTTTAAGGTAGCAAATAGCTGCTATTTGCGCTTGCGACTCATGGGGGCCTCTCTGTCTGGCCGCTCTCATATCCACTCCCCCTGGCGGCAGTCTTGGCACCTTTTAAGGAAGCAAATAGCTGCTATTTGCGCTTGCGATTCATGGGGCCTACTCTGGCCGCCCGCTCTGTGTCCACTCCTCCTGGCGGCAGGCTTGATACTTTTTATGGTAGCAAATAGCTGCTATTTGCGCTTGCGACTCATGGGGGCCTCTCTGTCAGGCTGTTCTCATTTCCACTCCCCCTGGCGGCAGTCTTGGCAACTTTTAAGGTAGCAAATAGCTGCTATTTGCGCTTGCGATTCATGGGGGCCTCTTCGCTGGCCGCTCTCATATCAACTTCCCCTGGCGGCAGTCTTGGCAACTTTTAAGGTAGCAAATAGCTGCTATTTGCGCTTGCGACTCAAGGGGGCCTCTCTGTCAGGCAGTTCTCATTTTCACTCCCCCTGGCGGCAGTCTTGACAACTTTTAAGGTAGCAAATAGCTGCTATTTGCGCTTGCGACTCATGGGGGCCTGTCTGTCTGGCCGCTCTGATACCCACTCCCCCTGGCGGCTGGCTTGGCAACTTTTAAGGTAGCAAATAGCTGCTATTTGCGCGTGCAACTCATGGCGGCCTCGTCGCTGGCCGCTGTCATATCCACTCCCCCTGGCGGCAGTCTTGGAAACTTTTAATGTAGCAAAGAGCTGCTATTTGCGCGTGCGATTCATGGGGGCCCCTCTGTCAGCCCGCTCTGTGTCCACTCCACCTGGCGGCAGTCTTGACAACTTTTAAGGTAGCAAATAGCTGCTATTTGCGCGTGCGATTCATGGGGGCCCCTTTGGAGGCCCGATCTCATATCCACTCCCCCTGGCGGCAGTCTTGGCACCTTTTAATGAAGCAAATAGCTGCTATTTGCGCTTGCGATTCATGGGGCCTACTCTGGCCGCCCGCTCTGTGTCCACTCCTCCTGGCGGCAGGCTTGACACTTTTTATGGTAGCAAATAGCTGCTATTTGCGCTTGCGACTCATGGGGGCCTCTCTGTCAGGCTGTTCTCATTTCCACTCCCCCTGGCGGCAGTCTTGGCAACTTTTAAGGTAGCAAATAGCTGCTATTTGCTCTTGCGATTCATGGGGGCCTCTTCGCTGGCCGCTCTCATATCAACTTCCCCTGGCGGCAGTCTTGGCAACTTTTATGGTAGCAAATAGCTGCTATTTGCGCGTGCGATTCATGGGGGCTCCTCTGGAAGCCCGCTCTGTGTCCACTCCTCCTGGCGGCAGTCTTGGCACCTTTTAATGAAGCAAATAGCTGCTATTTGCGCTTGCGATTCATGGGGCCTACTCTGGCCGCCCGCTCTGTGTCCACTCCTCCTGGCGGCAGGCTTGACACTTTTTATGGTAGCAAATAGCTGCTATTTGCGCTTGCGACTCATGGGGGCCTCTCTGTCAGGCTGTTCTCATTTCCACTCCCCCTGGCGGCAGTCTTGGCAACTTTTAAGGTAGCAAATAGCTGCTATTTGCTCTTGCGATTCATGGGGGCCTCTTCGCTGGCCGCTCTCATATCAACTTCCCCTGGCGGCAGTCTTGGCAACTTTTAAGGTAGCAAATAGCTGCTATTTGCGCGTGCGATTCATGGGGGCTCCTCTGGAAGCCCGCTCTTTGTCCACTTCCCCTGGCGGCAGTCTTGACAACTTTTAAGGTAGCAAATAGCTGCTATTTGCGCTTGCGACTCATGGGGGCCTCTCTGTCTGGCCGCTCTCATATCCACTCCCCCTGGCGGCAGTCTTGGCACCTTTTAAGGAAGCAAATAGCTGCTATTTGCGCTTGCGATTCATGGGGCCTACTCTGGCCGCCCGCTCTGTGTCCACTCCTCCTGGCGGCAGGCTTGACACTTTTTATGGTAGCAAATAGCTGCTATTTGCGCTTGCGACTCATGGGGGCCTCTCTGTCAGGCTGTTCTCATTTCCACTCCCCCTGGCGGCAGTCTTGGCAACTTTTAAGGTAGCAAATAGCTGCTATTTGCGCTTGCGATTCATGGGGGCCTCTTCGCTGGCCGCTCTCATATCAACTTCCCCTGGCGGCAGTCTTGGCAACTTTTAAGGTAGCAAATAGCTGCTATTTGCGCGTGCGATTCATGGGGGCCCCTCTGGAAGCCCGCTCTTTGTCCACTTCCCCTGGCGGCAGTCTTGACAACTTTTAAGGTAGCAAATAGCTGCTATTTGCGCTTGCGATTCATGGGGGCCTCTTCGCTGGCCGTTCTCATATCAACTCCCCCTGGCGGCAGTCTTGGCAACTTTTAAGGTAGCAAATAGCTGCTATTTGCGCGTGCGATTCATGGGGGCCCCTCTGGAAGCCCGCTCTTTGTCCACTTCCCCTGGCGGCAGTCTTGACAACTTTTAAGGTAGCAAATAGCTGCTATTTGCGCTTGCGATTCATGGGGGCCTCTTCGCTGGCCGTTCTCATATCAACTCCCCCTGGCGGCAGTCTTGGCAACTTTTAAGGTAGCAAATAGCTGCTATTTGCGCGTGCGATTCATGGGGGCTCCTCTGGAAGCCCGCTCTTTGTCCACTTCCCCTGGCGGCAGTCTTGACAACTTTTAAGGTAGGAAATAGCTGCTATTTGCGCTTGCGACTCATGGGGGCCTCTCTGTCTGGCCGCTCTCATATCCACTCCCCCTGGCGGCAGTCTTGGCACCTTTTAAGGAAGCAAATAGCTGCTATTTGCGCTTGCGATTCATGGGGCCTACTCTGGCCGCCCGCTCTGTGTCCACTCCTCCTGGCGGCAGGCTTGACACTTTTTATGGTAGCAAATAGCTGCTATTTGCGCTTGCGACTCATGGGGGCCTCTCTGTCAGGCTGTTCTCATTTCCACTCCCCCTGGCGGCAGTCTTGGCAACTTTTAAGGTAGCAAATAGCTGCTATTTGCGCTTGCGATTCATGGGGGCCTCTTCGCTGGCCGCTCTCATATCAACTTCCCCTGGCGGCAGTCTTGGCAACTTTTAAGGTAGCAAATAGCTGCTATTTGCGCGTGCGATTCATGGGGGCCCCTCTGGAAGCCCGCTCTTTGTCCACTTCCCCTGGCGGCAGTCTTGACAACTTTTAAGGTAGCAAATAGCTGCTATTTGCGCTTGCGATTCATGGGGGCCTCTTCGCTGGCCGTTCTCATATCAACTCCCCCTGGCGGCAGTCTTGGCAACTTTTAAGGTAGCAAATAGCTGCTATTTGCGCGTGCGATTCATGGGGGCCCCTGTGGCAGCCCGCTCTGTGTCCACTCCCCCTTGCGGCAGTCTTGACAACTTTTAAGGTAGCAAATACCTGCTATTTGCGCTTGCGACTCATGGGGGCCTCTCTGTATGGCCGCTGTCATATCCACTCCCCCTGGCGGCAGTCTTGACAACTTTTAAGGTAGCAAATAGCTGCTATTTGCGCTTGCGACTCATGGGGGCCTCTCTGTCTGGCCGCTCTCTGTCCACTCCCCCTGGCGGCAGTCTTGACAACTTTTAAGGTAGCAAATAGCTGCTATTTGCGCTTGCGACTCATGGTGGCCTCTCTGTCTGGCCGCTGTCATATCCACTCCCCCTGGCGGCAGTCTTGGCAACTTTTAAGGTAGCAAATAGCTGCTATTTGTGCTTGCGATTCATGGGGGCCTCTTCGCTGGCCGCTGTCATATCAACTCCCCCTGGCGGCAGTCTTGGCAACTTTTAAGGTAGCAAATAGCTGGTATTTGCGCGTGCGATTCAGCTGGGCCCCTCTGACAGCCCGTTCTTTGTCCACTCCCCCTGGCGGCAGTCTTGACAACTTTTAAGGTAGCAAATAGCTGCTGTTTGCGCTTGCGACTCATGGGGGCCTCTCTGTCTGGACGCTCTCATATCCACTCCCTCGGCGGCAGTCTTGGCACCTTTTAAGGTAGCAAATAGCTGCTATTTACGCGTGCTATTCACGGGCCCCCTCTGGCAACCCGGTCTGTGCCCACTCCCCCTGGCGGCAGTCTTGACACTTTTTATGGTAGCAAATAGCTGCTATTTGCGCGTGCGGTTCATGGGGCCACCTCTGGCAGCCCGCTCTTTGTCCACTTCCCCTGGCGGCAGTCTTGACAACTTTTAAGGTAGCAAATAGCTGCTAATTGCGCGTGCGATTCATGGGGGCCCCTCTGGCAGCCCGCTCTCATATCCACTCCCCCTGGCGGCAGTCTTGGCACCTTTTAAGGTAGCAAATAGCTGCTATTTGCGCTTGCGATTCATGGGGCCAACTCTGGCCGCCCGCTCTGTGTCCACTCCTCCTGGCGGCAGTCTTGACACTTTTTATGGTAGCAAATAGCTGCAATTTGCGCTTGCGACTCATGGGGGCCTCTCTGTCAGGCTGTTCTCATTTCCACTCCCCCTGGCGGCAGTCTTGGCATCTTTTAAGGTAGCAAATAGCTGCTATTTGCGCTTGCGACTCATGGGAGCCTCTCTGTCTCGCCGCTGTCATATCCACTCATCCTGGCGGCAGTTTTGGCAACTTTTAAGGTAGCAAATAGCTGCTATTTGCGCTTGCGACTCATGGGGGCCTCTCTGTCTGGCCGCTCTCTGTCCACTCCCCCCTGGCGGCAGTCTTGACAACTTTTAAGGTAGCAAATAGCTGCTATTTGCGCTTGCGACTCATGGGGGCCTCTCTGTCTGGCCGCTGTCATATCCACTCCCTCGGCGGCAGTCTTGGCACCTTTTAAGGTAGCAAATAGCTGCTATTTACGCGTGCTATTCACGGGCCCCCTCTGGCAACCCGGTCTGTGCCCACTCCCCCTGGCGGCAGTCTTGACACTTTTTATGGTAGCAAATAGCTGCTATTTGCGCGTGCGGTTCATGGGGCCACCTCTGGCAGCCCGCTCTGTGTCCACTCATATCCAGTCCCCCTGGCGGCAGTATGAGCACCCTCTGGCAGGCCGCTCACCCGTCACTCCCCCTGGCGGCCGCGGAAATCCGAAAAGTCCCATAAGCTTAACTACAGGCCGCTAGCGAAAACCGGCAGTTCCCCGCCTATCTCAATCATTGTTTTTAGATAGTGCATATTTTACACCTAATGTTTTGGGATGGCCCATAGGAGGAAACATATATCTGTTTATGCAACACAAAAACAAAGCAATTCTAGTTTTTTGGCTTTTCTTGCTTAAAACTGAAAAATGAAATACTGATAATAACATCATGCTATCATGACATATTGTGATAAACTTTATACTTTTGTCATGATATGAAAAACTCATATTGTCCCAGCACTACTGTCAATTATTGTCAATCTGTTATTATTTGGCCTTTTTAAGGAAATCATTGTTAAGCCACTGGTAAGATTAAGACCGTGCAAAAGTATACAGAATTAAATTTTTTTTCATTTTGATATTCCTTGATTTCTTCACTGATGATTTTATCATAACCATAAATGTTGGTGATTTTGATGATATACATCTTATTATTTAAGTTAATTTCAGTGTATTTGTAAAAGAACTACATAAATTACAAACATGTCTAATGCAAAGCCTGAGGTAATATGTGTTGGGCTTAAATAATCTTTGTCATGTTTATTGTAAATTAATTTACAATTCCTATGGTCTTTGCCACAATCAGTATATATATATATATATATATATATATATATATATATATATATATATATATATGGTAAAAGCCATGCCAGTGGGGTAAGCTGTGATGGGCAACTGCCGGCCTTTGCAACCCACTGACCACCACAAAAGATCTTCAAGATCATCAAAAAACAGCTACGAGCAGTAAAAACATTGGATAACTTTATTGGAAACTTTATTACCCGAAACTGCATTAAAATTTGTACCTCATCAGGACGTTTACAAAAATGAATCAATCAAAAGCCAAAATAATCAATAAAAATCAGTTATAACATATAGAACAACTCAGAGATACGGCTCATATATACTGATACGGCGCGGACCACCTCTATTTGCAAGTTTCCATAAATTTAGTCTGCACTCAAATTTATCTAGCTATAACCCTGTACATAAATCTGTATATATATATATTTTATGGTCAGTAAAGAAATGAGGTTGAAAGGTGTGTTTGTCAGCGAACCTGTGAGCTTATGCTATGTTGCAGCATCATCTGTCCGCCACCGTCTGTAATTTAAACCATGCTGTCTCAAAACTGTTGGAGCTAGCATCTCCAAATTTTATGCAAATATTTTGTCATCTAAAACACTATCGGATTTTGCTTATTTTTTTGCCATCTGCATTTACCTAGATTTTAAAAGGAAAAAGCTAAAAAAAAACCTTTAAAATCTTCTCTGAAACAGTCCAGCCAAATTGAACACTGATGTACAATGACAAATACCTGCCACAGCTATTAAAAGATTTTACCATATTTTAATTTTAGGGCCAGTAATAATACAATTTGTACAAATTAGGGGATTATGGATCAAAGGATCAGGGTAACAGGCCCTGATTGTTCATGAACAAGTGCAACTTTGTAACGCTCATTGCTCAATTTGGTGATGAAGGTATTTCAATTAAACTTAGTAGACTGATATACAGGACAATATCCAGCACAGCTATTAAAAGATGTACAGTGACAATACCCAGCACAGCTATTAAAGGTTCCCCGTATTTTAATTTCTGGGCAGGTAATTAGCAATTCAGAACAAACTGTGTACAAAACCAAACCCATCTCAGGTTAAAGTTTAGGGATAACTCTTTATAACTCAACAACCACTCACCATATAGCTTTCATATTTCATATATATATATATATATATATATATATATATATATATATATATATATATATTGTATAGGAGTCCCACATATAATTTGGGGGTTAAAGGTCGAGGATTTTCTTAATGTCCCAAACTGGCAAGCCTTGTTGTCCTCAGACTTGTTTTTGTTGTGTGGTTGGCCTGTCTACTTATGAGGATTTTGGCAGCTTTTTAACTTGAAACATTTAATGAAAAATATAAACTTTCAAGAAATATTCATATTCATGCACTTTTCTGTGCAATGCCTCCAGATACTGACCTGATTTTTCAGGATATGATTGGCTGAAAAAGATTGACAGATTTTTGGGGCATTCCTGTCATACTGACTTGTCTTTTTTAGAGATCAGTGGTGCCACCTATTTATCTATCATTGTTGCAACATGCTCAAACAACCATCTGGTTCAAATTAATGACCTTCTACTCCATAGTTAATCAGTGTAATAAACTGTTGCAGTATGGGATTACACCAGTGGATAATTTACTAGTTAAAGGTTATTTTTCTAAGTACTGGAACCCAGTTCACAGAAGGGCTTTTACTCCTGGAGTCATTCCATGCCTCACTTATTTTATGGCCCTATGATTACTTGTATTACTTGTCCAGCATTCTACTTGACCATATTAAGTGCCATCAGGTGAATGAGGCTAGTGGTGCCACCTATATTTTAACATTTTTCATATTTTTCATACATTCCAAACTACCAAAATATATCAACTGTGTCAGATTATCTGCACTGAATAACTGTATAACCCTACAATGTTGCATGTGTATTGATTATAGAGAGATTTATCAGTTGATATAGACTGGTTATGTTTTGTATGCCTTTTTAGCTCAGCTGACTATAAATCATCTGAGCTATAGTCGTGGTCCATTGTCCGTCGTCCGTCCTTCTGTCTTGCCGTCCGTCCGTCCGTAGATGTGGCACGTTTTGAAACCGTTAGACCTAGGAATCCAAAATTCAGCATAATGTTAGATGACCCCAAGATCTCCTACCAAGCTAAAAACTGGGTCTTTGTGACTTCGTTCCTTTGAGAAATTAAGGAAAAACCTCAATTTTTTATTAAATACCTATTTTCACACTTCAGGACTGCCTAATATCAAAACCACTCATCTGTTTTTCCTCATATTTACCATGAATAATCCTTTATATAGTTCCTATGTACATGCCAGATATTAGGTCTGTATTATATAATTTAAAAAAGTTATGGGCCCAAACATAATGCATTTTGTAAATAATCAGGAAAAAAAATTTACTTAACACAAATCACTTAACACAAAACTTGTTAAAGCTAAGCACTTTTTTCCAGTAATATTACTTTTATTAATCAAAATTAAATTGTATACCAAAAATTAGATCAAAATCTTTTAAATTTTTTAAAATATTAGCAAAAATAAAAAATTGGTACCTTAAATTTTGCCCAACTTTGACCACGGCACGTTGTTTTCCTGTAACTGCTGTGGATTTAATTTTCAAAGCATGTTTTTATTAGCATTTCAACTGTTAACACCAAAAATGTGAAACCATGATCAAAAACTGTAGATTTTATTCAAGTTTTCAAGCACAATGTCACATTTTGTTTACATCATGCTAGTTTTATGCAGCTTGCTAGAGCTTAGCTCCCGAGCTTCAGCTCTAAGTTCCTTAAATTTGGCATACAGTTTGATGTCTCCAAAATACCCTATCATGCCAAAAATTTGGTACCTAGGACTTAATTCCTTCGAGATATTAATGAAAAACTTCATTTTTTCCATTAAAAACCCATTGTTACACTTTAAGACTGCCTAATATCAAAACCACTGATCTGACTTTGATCATATATAATATACATATTTTTCTATACATTGGCTATGCACATGCCAGAAATGATGTCAGTATTGCGTATTTTTTTTAAGTTATGGGCCCAAACATAATGCACTTTTTAAAAAATCAAGAAATATATTTACTTACCTAAGATGAGAATGCTGAAGCTGGAGACTTTTTTTTCAGGAATCTAACTTTATTTTATCAAGATTCAATTGTTTATCCAAAATTAGATCTGAATTTTGCAAATGTTTCAAGTTATTAGCATAAATAAAAAATCAATACCTTAAATATTGTCAAACTTTGACAATGGCACATTTTTTCCCTGTAAACATTGTTGATTTAATTTTCACAGTATATATACATAAGGATTTAATCTTTTAAAATCTGAAATTTTAAAGGAATTGATTGATAAGAGTAGCTTTTATTCAAGTTTTCATACACCATGTCAAGTGTTGTTTACATCTAGCCCACCTAGTAGTACAGCCTTCACTTGCATTATGTAACCCACCCCAGGCAGCTTGCCTTGGCTCAGCTTGGCCACTACTAGCAGGCTTCCCCTCTGCCCTGCACCCCCCCAGATGCTGCATTAACTAGATGAATGTTATAATTTTCTGTATTTCATTTTATTCTTGGCTATGCAGTGCTACATTTTAGATTTTGTATTTACCACCAGGGTTAAAGTGCACATTTAATTGTGTCCACAAAGTGATGTATTGCTATGAAAGTGTGGATGTTCATCAGATAAGCATTTCCTTACTTGAGAAGAGTAAAAACTTCACCAGGTGTGAAATTGACTATTAATTCCAGTAATAACTTATAGCTTAGATTATAATTAACATAATGATATTGTTTGTCCCTCATTCAACCAACAATGTGTATACTTTATTTGAAAAGATGTTTTTATTTTACCAAATTAACTGAATCTTTTATTTTATTTCAGTGAATAAGATTAAGCATGTACTGAAAACTCCAATGTGCAAAACTTTTTTAAAGTGATTTAAGGAATAATCTTGTAGATTGCATGTTGTGGCATTATTTTCTTTTAAATTCAGTTTAAACATTTGTGATTTAAAAATAATAAAAATATATATGTATGCATAATATGACCGAATATGAGCTACACTTTGGATATATAATGATTGCAACTTAGAATTCTAATATTTTAACTTATATTTTCAGTGTTTTTAATACAAATTTATAAAACTTGTAAATGAAAAAAAAATAATCATATACTATTTTAATAGAAAAAGTGGATATGCTTAAATAATAGGCTTATATATAAACTTAAATGCATTATTCCCTTGAAAGTGAAATAAAGGTATTAGTCCATTCTGTCCACTAGCCTGTCCATCTGTAAATTTTTCATATGCATCACAGTATCTCAAAACTTTTACTGTTTTTCTTCATGACAGTCTTGTCAGAGTATTAGTTTGCAATCATATATTTAGGACTTTACTATAACCGAGTAGGAGGGACTCTTTCCTCTCAGCTTCTCATATGCTTATATAAATGAAAAACATTAAAATAGAATATTTTGCATTAGCAAAAATTTCAAACTTAAGCTGAGCTTCGTGACCCATGGGTCCCTTGTTATAGTTTGCTATTTTTAAAGTAGTCTCATTCATGTCATTTTCAAAAAAGGGTTAATTTATTCTCTTGAAACTTTGTTTGCAAATTGATCATGAATGGTTTTAAAGAGTTCAATAAAACTAGTAATGCTGTGATTGTTCCTTTTCATCAATTATGCTAGTAATTTGAGTAAAAATTCATACAAATCATGAAATTCCCATTAATACTGATACTCAATATCATGGAGTTTAGTTATGTGTGTTGATTTATGATAGCTGTATCTAGTGTGTCATTCCAGTGGTGCCAACCCTTCTGAAAGTTTTTTTAGCGTAGCTGACTGTAAGTCAACAGGAATAGGAATGGCGCGTTTGGGAGTCTGGGCGTCCGTTAGCAGGGCATAAATCGTAACTGCTGGACCTAGAAACTTTTAAGTGATCATCCAGGGAGGTCAATAAAAAACTCCTTGGAAACCTGAAATAAGGTCAATGTGGCATGGTTCCTCCGAGCTATGGGCCTTGAAAATTACCCCCCAGAATAATAAAAAATTTGATACAAAACCTGTAATATCTTAATAATCAATGCATGGATTGTCATGAATCTTGCCTTGAATATTGACCATGACTAGTTTTGTCAGTTTCCGAAAGTGGTGGCGCCACCTGCATTCTTTCTTATTTTAACGTAAATTTTTCTAATTGTTTTACCATAAAATAACAACAATCATGTCAGTTTCTCAGCTGTGATTTCATCTAGTGTCCCAAAACCGTGTGTGTTTATTGATCACAAGTAGATGCCCTATAGTAATCACCTGGTCTCTCTGTCTGTTTGTTTGTCTGTCTGTCTATTCGTCCATCCACACAAATTGTTTTTAGATGATAACTGCAGGTTGGATTGACACATGGATTTTAAACTTGACTTACATATGGCCCACCACTAAAGCAAGAAGCTCTCTGATATTTGGGTCATGAGGTCAGAGGTCAAGGTCACAGGACTCCCTTATTTAAAAAGTTTATGGCTGCATTTTAAGCCAAGCTTTTCATCCCAAACTTTCCATCTTGTGCATTTAGCTGACTTGCCAGTATGGGGAGACCATAAATGAATTTGGGAACAAAAGGTCAAAGGTCAAGGTCACAGGGGCCATCTGTTCAAAAATTAGTTTCTCGATGATAACTCCATTTTAGTTTGACACTATGGTTTCAAACTTAACTTATATATGGCTCACCACTAAAGAAAAAACCTGTCGATTTTTTGGTTCAAAGGTCAAGGTTACAGGACCATTTCTTTAAAATGAATGTGTATGCATTTCAAACTTTTTACAAACCTTCCATCCTCAAGATAATGCTCACCTGCCAATAGGGGAATATTTTATTTGATTTTGGGGTCATAGGGTCAAAGGTCACAGGGCCCATCCATTCACAAATTAGTTTATGGATGATAATTCTGCTTTGGATTGACACTTAATTAATAATGACCCACCACTTAAGTAGGGATCATTTTGATTTTCAGGGTCCAGAGATCAAAGGGGAAGGTCACAGGAGCTACATCTTTAAAAAGATGTAGATGCACTGTAAATCAAACTTTTCATCCCAATCTTTCCATCTTTCATATATGGCTTACTTGTAGATTCTGTAGATTTGAGGTTACCTGGTCAGGGGTCAAGGTCACTGGACCCAATTTTTTTTAAAGATTGTTACAATAATCTAAATGCTGTAGTTCAAGGATAATAAGTTCTCAGATTTTACGTCAAAAGGTCATTGGTTAAGGACACAGGACTGTGTCGAGACCCATGGGTCCCCAGTTTACTTCAGTCTGCCAAGCGGGAGATATGTTTTCAAATGTCTGTCATATGACAGGAGTATTATGGTATACCCACCATCCTTCAGTTTACTATAAGTGCCACTATGGTAACTTACAAGGGCTTTGATGGATTTTCACCATTACTAACCATAACTACTTACCAACTGATTATCTCACCCTAATTTGATTATGGGCAACATCCACGCAAATTTAATAAGGTCACTGGTCACTAGGCTACTTTGTGGAGTCACCAAGATAACTAAAGAAGAATATAAAGGATTTTGATAAAACTCATCAGAAATGTTAATCAATTAAATATCCCCCCTTAGTTCGATTTCCATCGAAATCCATGCATATTAAAGAGAACAGAGGTCACCAGATACACAACATGCGTATTATTTACATTTAAGGGGCTCTTGTTGCCAGCATTTGTTTTTATGTTTATCTGTTAGCAACGTTATTTTTTTCACTTTGGCATGGTTAATTGTCCTTTCAAGACTGACTGGTATCAGTCAGGCCCGGCCAAAGGTGCGGCTCCTGTTAATTCAACAGTAAAATAGTTGTGTGCACCAGCCATCAGGTAACTATATCTTATTCAGACCTATATATTTTAGTCATTTGCAAAGTTTAATGTTGACAAACAAGTCCTTCAAAAGTTTAACTGAAAGTTGTGAATGTCAGCCTCTGTTGTCATTGGTCATGCTTAGTACGGTGAGTGTCATGACCTATGTGTCATTTGTTATGAGTATCATTGATTCTAATGCATCAGATAGTCCAGATAGGTGTGTTTCTTGGATGGAAAAAACATCAATATGATAATGTTACTTCACAGATTGAGAAGATGGCAATCCTTCCCTGGGAGGACACAGAAGTTCTTAAGGGGACAAGATGACAGCCAGGAAGAAGATGACTGAGCCTTTCTCTGTTTATCTTGGACATTTAATCAAGAATTTAAAACAAAGACCACAAAATTAAAATATCACCGAGGACTTGAGGCACGCCAAATGATCCATAAATGATACCAATGGTGTTTCCACGAGAGAATCTTATTTTGATTTACATTTGGGTAATGGTTGGCCATGTTTATAGTTAGCCTAATAACTAGCCCTACAAACAATTTTATGCAACATCATGACCTTTTTATTGTTGCACCTTAAGTTACAGTAATATGCGACATATATGTAAAGTGATTGTACTTATGCAAAGGGGAAGCTATTAAAGAAAAGGCGGTTAAGGATGTAATCATCATGAACTATGAATTTATCACTGTATCATTTGCCACTTACGTTATATGTGATTGTTATATCTACATGGCTATTGGTCATTTGTTTCTCATGTTTAAAAACTATGACCTAAATGTAAAGTAGAACTGATTACATTCAGAATGGTGATATAGACTTCCGTATCAGATGCTGACCAGATATTTATAATAATAAAAAAAATATAACAATCATTGGATTTTGTTCCAGTTCGAGAGAACGTGTTAAGGGAGTATATTGTTACATTTATCATTTGTAGAACTAAAAACACTAAATAAAAGTTGTTTTTAATGTTAAATCCTGTGTATAAATGTTTCTGTTAGGTGAATGGATCGTATTCCTTTTAATACGCCCTAATAACTTTGATTACCCGTTTCAGCAGTACCCGAAAGTACCATGGTGCGAACGTTGTCGAAACATGTTCAGTATTGTGTGAACGTCGTTCAAATGTTTTCTTGAGAAAACATTGTAACACTGTTTTAAAAAAAAACTTTCCACTTTGCACACTTTGCCGTTGCAATAACGTTTTGTGGGAAACTAATGTAAAACGTTGTATGTTTCCTGTATGTGACTGGATCGTTTCCCACGGAAACGTTTACAAAATGTCCAAACATCCTTTCAGAACCCGATAAAACCATAGTAAGAACGTCGTCGAGACCCTGTTTGATCACCATTTGGCGGCGTTAAGGTAACGTTGTCAGATTATTGTTGGAACGTTAGATTATTATAGGAACAATAAATTATCCATTTTAAATGTTAACAAAACGTTTGTATATCATTTTAAACGTTTTCGTAAGGTTGAGTAAACATTGTAGCAACGTTTGTTGTGAAAAAAACGTTATTAATACTACAAGAAAACTTTCCTGATTCACGATGTTTTGCTGTTAAAGGAAAAACGTTTTCCCAACTAAAACTCGACAGTAAGTACAACGTTGAGATAACCATTTTGGGCTAAACACGTCCTTACAACATTGCAGAAACGTCAGATACGCTCCATTTCATATTCTTTAATATGTCGCTGAAACATTGCTAAGATGGCATATGAGTGTACTTCTAATGGCGTTGTGAAAACTTCTCCAAGACGCCGTTGGGTCACCATTTTGCGGCGTTACGGTAACGTTGTCAGGTTGTTGTGGGAACAATAAACATATTTTTAATGTTAACAAAACGTTCTGATAACATTTTAAACGTTTTTGTAAGGTTGAGTAAACAGTGTGGAAACGTTTGTTGTGAAAAAAAGTTATTATTACAACAAGAAAACTTTCCTGATTCACGTTGTTTTGCTGTTAAAGGAAAAACGTTTTACCAACTACAACATGACAGTTAGCACAACGTTAAGGTAACAATTTTTGGCTCGCTGGGTACACGAAGTTCGAATTTCGATTGCATAACGTACCAAGCAGCGTGTTTTTGCCTATTGGCCTCATATGCGGAATTTCAGTTAATTCTGCAATGTTCACCCAAACAACTCTTATTGGCCGCATTTATATATATTTAGTATGAGTATAAATAGGTGCATATACGAAGTTCGAATTTCGATTGCATAACGTACCAAGCAGCGTGTTTTTGCCTATTGGCCTCATATGCGGAATTTCAGTTAATTCTGCAATGTTCACCCAAACAACTCTTATTGGCCGCATTTATATATATATAGTATGAGTATAAATAGGTGCATATACGAAGTTCGAATTTCGATATCACATTTTACCAAGCAGCGTCTTTCGGCCTATTGGCCTCATATGCTGAGTTTCAGTTGATTCTCCAACGTTTACAAAAAGAACTCTTTTCTACCCTATTTATATATAGTATGAATATAAATAGGTGCATATACGAAGTTCGAATTCGTTCTCACATTTTTCGAAACAGCGTGTTTTGGCCAATTGGCCTTATATGCGGAGTTTCATTTGATTCTGCGATGTTGATTTAAACAAATCTTTTCGGCAGCATTGATATATAGTATGCGTATAAATAGCTGTATATACGAAGTTCGAATTTCGATTTCATATTTTACCAAGCCGCGTGTTTTGCCCTATTGGCCTTATATGCGAAGTTTCAGTTGATTCTCCAATGTTCAAAAAAAGAACTCTTTTCAACCCTATTTATATATAATATGACTATAAATAGGTGTAAACACGAAGTTCGAATTTCGATCCTATATTTTACCAAGCAACGTGTTTCCGCATATTGGCCTTTTATGCGGAGTTTCAGTTGATTCTGCAATGTTCACCAAAACAAATCTTTTCGGAAGCATTTATGTATAATATGCCTATAAATATGTGTATATACGAAGTTCGAATTTCGATTTCATAACTTACGAAGCAGCGTGTTTTGGCCTATTGGCCTTACATGCGGAGTGTCAGTTGATTCTGCAATGTACACCCAGTCAACTCTTTTCGGCAGCATTACATGTAATATGCCTAAAATAAATATATGTAGGAAGTTCAAATTTCGTTCTCATATTTTACCAAGAAGCTTGTTTTTGGCTATTGGTATTGTGTGCGGGGTTTCAATTTATTCTTCAATGTTTACCCAAACAACACATTTTGGCCGCATTTATATATATAGTATGAGAATAATTAGCTGTATATACGAAGTTCGAATTTTGGTTTCATAACTTAGGAAGCACATTGTTTTGGCCTATTTGCCTTATATACTGAGCTTCAGTTAGTGCTGCAATGTTCATCCAGAGAACTCTTTTCGACCGTATTTATATATAAAATGCCTATAAATAGGTGTATATACGAAGTTTTAATTTCGATCTCATATTTTAACAAGCACCGTGTTTTGGCCTATTGGCCTTGTATGCGGAGTTTCAGTTCATTCTGTAATGTACACCAAAACAACTCTTTCTTGGTCGCAGTTATATATAATAGGCCTATAAATAGGTGCATATACGAAGCTCGAATTTCAATCACATATTTTACCAAGCAGCGTGTTTTGGCATATTGGCCTTATATTAGGAGTTTCAGTTGATTCAGCAATATTCAGCTAAACAACTCTTTTCGGCAGCATTTATATATAGTATGCGTATAAATAGGTGTATATAAGAAGTTCGAATTTTGGTTTCATAACTTAGGAAGCACATTGTTTTGGCCTATTTGCCTTATATACTGAGCTTCAGTTAGTGCTGCAATGTTCATCCAGAGAACTCTTTTGGACCGTATTGATATATAAAATTCCTATAAATAGGTGTATATACGAAGTTTTAATTTGGATCTCATATTTTACCAAACGCGTGTTTTTGCCTTTTAGCCTAATATGTGGAATTTAAGTTAGTTCTGCAAAGTTCATCCAAAGAACTCTTTTCGGCCGTATTTATATATAAATGCCTGTAAATAAGTGTATTCGCAAAATTCCAAATTCGATTGCATAACTTAAAAAGCAGCGTATTTGGTCTGTTGGCCTTATATGCGGAATTTCACTTAATTCTGCAATATTCACCATAACAACTCTTTTCGGAAGCATTTATATATAATATGCTATAAATAGCTGTATATACGAAGTTCGAATTTCGATCTCATAAGTTACCAAGCAGCGTGTTTTGGCTTATATTGGCCTTATATGCGGAGTTCCAGTTGTTTCTGCAATGTACACGCAGTCAAAAGTTTTTCGGTCGCTTTTATATATAATACGCCTATAAATAGGTCCATACACGAACATGGAATTCCGATTTCATATTTTACCAAGCAGCGTGTTTTGCCCTATTGGCCTTATATGCGGAGTTTCAGTTGGTTCTGGAAAATTCAATCAAACAACTCTGCTGCATTCCTGTATAATATGCGTATAAATAGGGGTATACACGAAGTTCGAATTTCGATTGCATAACTTACCAAACAGCGTCTTTTGGCATATATTGACCTTATATGCGGTCTCAGTTAATTCTCCAATGTACACCCAGTCAACTCTTTTCGGCTGCATTTATATATAATATGCGTATAAATAAGTGTATACAAGAAATTCGGATTTCGATTGCATAAGGTACCAAGCAGCGTGTTTTTGCCTATTGGCCTTATATGCGGAATTTCAGTTAATTCTGCAATGTTCACACAAACAACTCTTATTGGCCGCATTTATATATACAGTATGAGTGCATATACGAAGTTCGAATTTCGATATCACATTTTACCAAGCACCGTGTTTCGTCCTATTGGCCTTATACGGAGTTTCAGTTGATTCTACAATGTTCACAAAAGAACTCTTTCATACCCTATTTATATATAATATGCGTATAAATAGGCGGATACAAGAAGTTCGAATTTCGATTACGTAACGTACCATGCAGCGTGTTTGGGCCTATTGGGCTAATATTCGGAATTTCAGTTAATCCGCAATCTTCACCCAAACAACTCTTTTCGGCAGCATTTACATATAACATGCGTATAAATCAGTGTAAACACGAAGTTCGAATTTCGATTGCATAACGTACCAAGCAGCGTGTTTTGGCCTGTTGGCCTCATATGCGGAATTTCAGTTAATTCTGCAATGTTCACCCAAACAACTCTATTTGGCCGCATTTATATATATATAGTATGAGTATAAATAGGTGCATATACGAAGTTCGAATTTCGATATCACATTTTACCAAGCAGCGTCTTTCGGCCTATTGGCCTCATATGCTGAGTTTCAGTTGATTCTCCAACGTTTACAAAAAGAACTCTTTTCTACCCTATTTATATATAGTATGAATATAAATAGGTGCATATACGAAGTTCGAATTCGTTCTCACATTTTTCGAAACAGCGTGTTTTGGCCAATTGGCCTTATATGCGGAGTTTCATTTGATTCTGCGATGTTGATTTAAACAAATCTTTTCGGCAGCATTAATATATAGTATGCGTATAAATAGCTGTATATACGAAGTTCGAATTTCGATTTCATATTTTACCAAGCCGCGTGTTTTGCCCTATTGGCCTTATATGCGATGTTTCAGTTGATTCTCCAATGTTCAAAAAAAGAACTCTTTTCAACCCTATTTATATATAATATGACTATAAATAGGTGTAAACACGAAGTTCGAATTTCGATCCTATATTTTACCAAGCAACGTGTTTCCGCATATTGGCCTTTTATGCGGAGTTTCAGTTGATTCTGCAATGTTCACCAAAACAAATCTTTTCGGAAGCATTTATGTATAATATGCCTATAAATATGTCTATATACGAAGTTCGAATTTCGATTTCATAACTTACGAAGCAGCGTGTTTTGGCCTATTGGCCTTGCATGCGGAGTGTCAGTTGATTCTGCAATGTACACCCAGTCAACTCTTTTCGGCAGCATTACATTTAATATGCCTCAAATATATATATGTAGGAAGTTCAAATTTCGTTCTCATATTTTACCAAGAAGCTTGTTTTTGGCTATTGGTATTGTGTGCGGAGTTTCAATTTATTCTTCAATGTTTACCCAAACAACACATTTGGCCGCATTTATATATATAGTATGAGAATAATTAGCTGTATATACGAAGTTCGAATTTTGGTTTCATAACTTAGGAAGCACATTGTTTTGGCCTATTTGCCTTATATACTGAGCTTCAGTTAGTGCTGCAATGTTCATCCAGAGAACTCTTTTCGACCGTATTTATATATAAAATATATAAAATGCCTATATATGCAATTTAAGTTAGTTCTGCAAAGTTCATCCAAAGAACTCTTTTCGGCCGTATTTATATATAAATGCCTGTAAATAAATGTATTCGCAAAATTCCAAATTCGATTGCATAACTTACAAAGCAGCGTATTTGGTCTGTTGGCCTTATATGCGGAATTTCACTTAATTCTGCAATATTCACCATAACAACTCTTTTCGGAAGCATTTATATATAATATGCTATAAATAGCTGTATATACGAAGTTCGAATTTCGATCTCATAAGTTACCAAGCAGCGTGTTTTGGCTTATATTGGCCTTATATGCGGAGTTCCAGTTGTTTCTGCAATGTACACGCAGTCAAAAGTTTTTCGGTCGCTTTTATATATAATACGCCTATAAATAGGTCCATACACGAACATGGAATTCCGATTTCATATTTTACCAAGCAGCGTGTTTTGCCCTATTGGCCTTATATGCGGAGTTTCAGTTGGTTCTGGAAAATTCAATCAAACAACTCTGCTGCATTTCTGTATAATATGCGTATAAATAGGGGTATACACGAAATTCGAATTTCGATTGCATAACTTACCAAACAGCGTCTTTTGGCATATATTGACCTTATATGCGGAGTATCAGTTAATTCTCCAATGTACACCCAGTCAACTCTTTTCGGCTGCATTTATATATAATATGCGTATAAATAAGTGTATACAAGAAATTCGGATTTCGATTGCATAAGGTACCAAGCAGCGTGTTTTTGCCTATTGGCCTCATATGCGGAATTTCAGTTAATTCTGCAATGTTCACACAAACAACTCTTATTGGCCGCATTTATATATATAGTATGAGTGCATATTCGAAGTTCGAATTTCGATATCACATTTTACCAAGCACCGTGTTTCGTCCTATTGGCCTTATACGGAGTTTCAGTTGATTTTACAATGTTCACAAAAGAACTCTTTCCTACCCTATTTATATATAATATGCGTATAAATAGGCGGATACAAGAAGTTCGAATTTCGATTACGTAACGTACCATGCAGCGTGTTTGGGCCTATTGGGCTAATATTCGGAATTTCAGTTAATCCGCAATCTTCACCCAAACAACTCTTTTCGGCAGCATTTACATATAACATGCGTATAAATCAGTGTATACACGAAGTTCGAATTTCGATTGCATAACGTACCAAGCAGCGTGTTTTGGCCTGTTGGCCTCATATGCGGAATTTCAGTTGATTCTGCAATGTTCTCCCAAACAACTCTTATTGGCCGCATTTATATATATTTAGTATGAGTATGAATAGGTGCATATACGAAGTTCGAATTTCGATTGCATAACGTACCAAGCAGCGTGTTTTTGCCTATTGGCCTCATATGCGGAATTTCAGTTAATTCTGCAATGTTCACCCAAACAACTCTTATTGGCCGCATTTATATATATATAGTATGAGTATAAATAGGTGCATATACGAAGTTCGAATTTCGATATCACATTTTACCAAGCAGCGTCTTTCGGCCTATTGGCCTCATATGCTGAGTTTCAGTTGATTCTCCAACGTTTACAAAAAGAACTCTTTTCTACCCTATTTATATATAGCATGAATATAAATAGGTGCATATACGAAGTTCGAATTCGTTCTCACATTTTTCGAAACAGCGTGTTTTGGCCAATTGGCCTTATATGCGGAGTTTCATTTGATTCTGCGATGTTGATTTAAACAAATCTTTTCGGCAGCATTAATATATAGTATGCGTATAAATAGCTGTATATACGAAGTTCGAATTTCGATTTCATATTTTACCAAGCCGCGTGTTTTGCCCTATTGGCCTTATATGCGAAGTTTCAGTTGATTCTCCAATGTTCAAAAAAAGAACTCTTTTCAACCCTATTTATATATAATATGACTATAAATAGGTGTAAACACGAAGTTCGAATTTCGATCCTATATTTTACCAAGCAACGTGTTTCCGCATATTGGCCTTTTATGCGGAGTTTCAGTTGATTCTGCAATGTTCACCAAAACAAATCTTTTCGGAAGCATTTATGTATAATATGCCTATAAATATGTCTATATACGAAGTTCGAATTTCGATTTCATAACTTACGAAGCAGCGTGTTTTGGCCTATTGGCCTTGCATGCGGAGTGTCAGTTGATTCTGCAATGTACACCCAGTCAACTCTTTTCGGCAGCATTACATGTAATATGCCTAAAATAAATATATGTAGGAAGTTCAAATTTCGTTCTCATATTTTACTAAGAAGCTTGTTTTTGGCTATTGGTATTGTGTGCGGAGTTTCAATTTATTCTTCAATGTTTACCCAAACAACACATTTTGGCCGCATTTATATATATAGTATGAGAATAATTAGCTGTATATACGAAGTTCGAATTTTGGTTTCATAACTTAGGAAGCACATTGTTTTGGCCTATTTGCCTTATATACTGAGCTTCAGTTAGTGCTGCAATGTTCATCCAGAGAACTCTTTTCGACCGTATTGATATATAAAATGCCTATAAATAGGTGTATATACGAAGTTTTAATTTCGATCTCATATTTTACCAAGCACCGTGTTTTGGCCTATTGGCCTTGTATGCGGAGTTTCAGTTCATTCTGTAATGTACACCAAAACAACTCTTTCTTGGTCGCAGTTATATATAATAGGCCTATAAATAGGTGCATATACGAAGCTCGAATTTCAATCACATAATTTACCAAGCAGCGTGTTTTGGCATATTGGCCTTATATTAGGAGTTTCAGTTGATTCAGCAATATTCACCTAAACAATTCTTTTCGGCAGCATTTATATATAGTATGCGTATAAATAGGTGTATATAAGAAGTTCGAATTTTGGTTTCATAACTTAGGAAGCACATTGTTTTGGCCTATTTGCCTTATATACTGAGCTTCAGTTAGTGCTGCAATGTTCATCCAGAGAACTCTTTTGGACCGTATTGATATATAAAATTCCTATAAATAGGTGTATATACGAAGTTTTAATTTCGATCTCATATTTTACCAAACGCGTGTTTTTGCCTTTTAGCCTAATATGTGGAATTTAAGTTAGTTCTGCAAAGTTCATCCAAAGAACTCTTTTCGGCCGTATTTATATATAAATGCCTGTAAATAAGTGTATTCGCAAAATTCCAAATTCGATTGCATAACTTAAAAAGCAGCGTATTTGGTCTGTTGGCCTTATATGCGGAATTTCACTTAATTCTGCAATATTCACCATAACAACTCTTTTCGGAAGCATTTATATATAATATGCTATAAATAGCTGTATATACGAAGTTCGAATTTCGATCTCATAAGTTACCAAGCAGCGTGTTTTGGCTTATATTGGCCTTATATGCGGAGTTCCAGTTGTTTCTGCAATGTACACGCAGTCAAAAGTTTTTCGGTCGCTTTTATATATAATACGCCTATAAATAGGTCCATACACGAACATGGAATTCCGATTTCATATTTTACCAAGCAGCGTGTTTTGCCCTATTGGCCTTATATGCGGAGTTTCAGTTGGTTCTGGAAAATTCAATCAAACAACTCTGCTGCATTCCTGTATAATATGCGTATAAATAGGGGTATACACGAAGTTCGAATTTCGATTGCATAACTTACCAAACAGCGTCTTTTGGCATATATTGACCTTATATGCGGTCTCAGTTAATTCTCCAATGTACACCCAGTCAACTCTTTTCGGCTGCATTTATATATAATATGCGTATAAATAAGTGTATACAAGAAATTCGGATTTCGATTGCATAAGGTACCAAGCAGCGTGTTTTTGCCTATTGGCCTTATATGCGGAATTTCAGTTAATTCTGCAATGTTCACACAAACAACTCTTATTGGCCGCATTTATATATACAGTATGAGTGCATATACGAAGTTCAAATTTCGATATCACATTTTACCAAGCACCGTGTTTCGTCCTATTGGCCTTATACGGAGTTTCAGTTGATTCTACAATGTTCACAAAAGAACTCTTTCATACCCTATTTATATATAATATGCGTATAAATAGGCGGATACAAGAAGTTCGAATTTCGATTACGTAACGTACCATGCAGCGTGTTTGGGCCTATTGGGCTAATATTCGGAATTTCAGTTAATCCGCAATCTTCACCCAAACAACTCTTTTCGGCAGCATTTACATATAACATGCGTATAAATCAGTGTATACACGAAGTTCGAATTTCGATTGCATAACGTACCAAGCAGCGTGTTTTGGCCTGTTGGCCTCATATGCGAAATTTCAATTAATTCTGCAATGTTCTCCCAAACAACTCTTATTGGCCGCATTTATATATATTTAGTATGAGTATAAATAGGTGCATATACGAAGTTCGAATTTCGATTGCATAACGTACCAAGCAGCGTGTTTTTGCCTATTGGCCTCATATGCGGAATTTCAGTTAATTCTGCAATGTTCACCCAAACAACTCTTATTGGCCGCATTTATATATATATAGTATGAGTATAAATAGGTGCATATACGAAGTTCGAATTTCGATATCACATTTTACCAAGCAGCGTCTTTCGGCCTATTGGCCTCATATGCTGAGTTTCAGTTGATTCTCCAACGTTTACAAAAAGAACTCTTTTCTACCCTATTTATATATAGTATGAATATAAATAGGTGCATATACGAAGTTCGAATTCGTTCTCACATTTTTCGAAACAGCGTGTTTTGGCCAATTGGCCTTATATGCGGAGTTTCATTTGATTCTGCGATGTTGATTTAAACAAATCTTTTCGGCAGCATTAATATATAGTATGCGTATAAATAGCTGTATATACGAAGTTCGAATTTCGATTTCATATTTTACCAAGCCGCGTGTTTTGCCCTATTGGCCTTATATGCGAAGTTTCAGTTGATTCTCCAATGTTCAAAAAAAGAACTCTTTTCAACCCTATTTATATATAATATGACTATAAATAGGTGTAAACACGAAGTTCGAATTTCGATCCTATATTTTACCAAGCAACGTGTTTCCGCATATTGGCCTTTTATGCGGAGTTTCAGTTGATTCTGCAATGTTCACCAAAACAAATCTTTTCGGAAGCATTTATGTATAATATGCCTATAAATATGTCTATATACGAAGTTCGAATTTCGATTTCATAACTTACGAAGCAGCGTGTTTTGGCCTATTGGCCTTGCATGCGGAGTGTCAGTTGATTCTGCAATGTACACCCAGTCAACTCTTTTCGGCAGCATTACATTTAATATGCCTAAAATAAATATATGTAGGAAGTTCAAATTTCGTTCTCATATTTTACTAAGAAGCTTGTTTTTGGCTATTGGTATTGTGTGCGGAGTTTCAATTTATTCTTCAATGTTTACCCAAACAACACATTTTGGCCGCATTTATATATATAGTATGAGAATAATTAGCTGTATATACGAAGTTCGAATTTTGGTTTCATAACTTAGGAAGCACATTGTTTTGGCCTATTTGCCTTATATACTGAGCTTCAGTTAGTGCTGCAATGTTCATCCAGAGAACTCTTTTCGACCGTATTGATATATAAAATGCCTATAAATAGGTGTATATACGAAGTTTTAATTTCGATCTCATATTTTACCAAGCACCGTGTTTTGGCCTATTGGCCTTGTATGCGGAGTTTCAGTTCATTCTGTAATGTACACCAAAACAACTCTTTCTTGGTCGCAGTTATATATAATAGGCCTATAAATAGGTGCATATACGAAGCTCGAATTTCAATCACATAATTTACCAAGCAGCGTGTTTTGGCATATTGGCCTTATATTAGGAGTTTCAGTTGATTCAGCAATATTCACCTAAACAATTCTTTTCGGCAGCATTTATATATAGTATGCGTATAAATAGGTGTATATAAGAAGTTCGAATTTTGGTTTCATAACTTAGGAAGCACATTGTTTTGGCCTATTTGCCTTATATACTGAGCTTCAGTTAGTGCTGCAATGTTCATCCAGAGAACTATTTTTGACCGTATTGATATATAAAATGCCTATAAATAGGTGTATATACGAAGTTTTAATTTCGATCTCATATTTTACCAAACGCGTGTTTTGGCCTATTGGCCTAATATGTGGAATTTAAGTTAGTTCTGCAAAGTTCATCCAAAGAACTCTTTTCGGCCGTATTTATATATAAATGCCTGTAAATAAATGTATTCGCAAAATTCCAAATTCGATTACATAACTTACAAAGCAGCGTATTTGGTCTGTTGGCCTTATATGCGGAATTTCACTTAATTCTGCAATATTCACCATAACAACTCTTTTCGGAAGCATTTATATATAATATGCTATAAATAGCTGTATATACGAAGTTCGAATTTCGATCTCATAAGTTACCAAGCAGCGTGTTTTGGCTTATATTGGCCTTATATGCGGAGTTCCAGTTGTTTCTGCAATGTACACGCAGTCAAAAGTTTTTCGGTCGCTTTTATATATAATACGCCTATAAATAGGTCCATACACGAACATGGAATTCCGATTTCATATTTTACCAAGCAGCGTGTTTTGCCCTATTGGCCTTATATGCGGAGTTTCAGTTGGTTCTGGAAAATTCAATCAAACAACTCTGCTGCATTCCTGTATAATATGCGTATAAATAGCTGTATATACGAAGTTCGAATTTCGATTTCATATTTTACAAAGCCGCGTGTTTTGCCCTGTTGGCCTTATATGCGATGTTTCAGTTGATTCTCCAATGTTAAAATAAAGAACTCTTTTCAACCCTATTTATATATAATATGACTAAAAATAGGTGTAAACACGAAGTTCGAATTTCGATCCTATATTTTACCAAGCAACGTGTTTCCGCATATTGGCCTTTTATGCGGAGTTTCAGTTGATTCTGCAATGTTCACCAAAACAAATCTTTTCGGAAGCATTTATGTATAATATGACTATAAATATGTCTATATACGAAGTTCGAATTTCGATTTCATAACTTACGAAGCAGCGTGTTTTGGCCTATTGGCCTTGCATGCGGAGTGTCAGTTGATTCTGCAATGTACACCCAGTCAACTCTTTTCGGCAGCATTACATTTAATATGCCTAAAATATATATATGTAGGAAGTTCAAATTTCGTTCTCATATTTTACCAAGAAGCTTGTTTTTGGCTATTGGTATTGTGTGCGGAGTTTCAATTTATTCTTCAATGTTTACCCAAACAACACATTTGGCCGCATTTATATATATAGTATGAGAATAATTAGCTGTATATACGAAGTTCGAATTTTGGTTTCATAACTTAGGAAGCACATTGTTTTGGCCTATTTGCCTTATATACTGAGCTTCAGTTAGTGCTGCAATGTTCATCCAGAGAACTCTTTTCGACCCTATTTATATATAAAATATATAAAATGCCTATATATGCAATTTAAGTTAGTTTTGCAAAGTTCATCCAAAGAACTCTTTTCGGCCTTATTTATATATAAATGCCTGTAAATAAATGTATTCGCAAAATTCCAAATTCGATTGCATAACTTACAAAGCAGCGTATTTTGTCTGTTGGCCTTATATGCGGAATTTCACTTAATTCTGCAATATTCACCATAACAACTCTTTTCGGAAGCATATCAATAATATGCTATAAATAGCTGTATATACGAAGTTCGAATTTCGATCTCATAAGTTACCAAGCAGCGTGTTTTGGCTTATATTGGCCTTATATGCGGAGTTCCAGTTGTTTCTGCAATGTACACGCAGTCAAAAGTTTTTCGGTCGCTTTTATATATAATACGCCTATAAATAGGTCCATACACGAACATGGAATTCCGATTTCATATTTTACCAAGCAGCGTGTTTTGCCCTATTGGCCTTATATGCGGAGTTTCAGTTGGTTCTGGAAAATTCAATCAAACAACTCTGCTGCATTTCTGTATAATATGCGTATAAATAGGGGTATACACGAAATTCGAATTTCGATTGCATAACTTACCAAACAGCGTCTTTTGGCATATATTGACCTTATATGCGGAGTATCAGTTAATTCTCCAATGTACACCCAGTCAACTCTTTTCGGCTGCATTTATATATAATATGCGTATAAATAAGTGTATACAAGAAATTCGGATTTCGATTGCATAAGGTACCAAGCAGCGTGTTTTTGCCTATTGGCCTCATATGCGGAATTTCAGTTAATTCTGCAATGTTCACACAAACAACTCTTATTGGCCGCATTTATATATATAGTATGAGTGCATATTCGAAGTTCGAATTTCGATATCACATTTTACCAAGCACCGTGTTTCGTCCTATTGGCCTTATACGGAGTTTCAGTTGATTTTACAATGTTCACAAAAGAACTCTTTCCTACCCTATTTATATATAATATGCGTATAAATAGGCGGATACAAGAAGTTCGAATTTCGATTACGTAACGTACCATGCAGCGTGTTTGGGCCTATTGGGCTAATATTCGGAATTTCAGTTAATCCGCAATCTTCACCCAAACAACTCTTTTCGGCAGCATTTACATATAACATGCGTATAAATCAGTGTATACACGAAGTTCGAATTTCGATTGCATAACGTACCAAGCAGCGTGTTTTGGCCTGTTGGCCTCATATGCGGAATTTCAGTTGATTCTGCAATGTTCTCCCAAACAACTCTTATTGGCCGCATTTATATATATTTAGTATGAGTATGAATAGGTGCATATACGAAGTTCGAATTTCGATTGCATAACGTACCAAGCAGCGTGTTTTTGCCTATTGGCCTCATATGCGGAATTTCAGTTAATTCTGCAATGTTCACCCAAACAACTCTTATTGGCCGCATTTATATATATATAGTATGAGTATAAATAGGTGCATATACGAAGTTCGAATTTCGATATCACATTTTACCAAGCAGCGTCTTTCGGCCTATTGGCCTCATATGCTGAGTTTCAGTTGATTCTCCAACGTTTACAAAAAGAACTCTTTTCTACCCTATTTATATATAGTATGAATATAAATAGGTGCATATACGAAGTTCGAATTCGTTCTCACATTTTTCGAAACAGCGTGTTTTGGCCAATTGGCCTTATATGCGGAGTTTCATTTGATTCTGCGATGTTGATTTAAACAAATCTTTTCGGCAGCATTAATATATAGTATGCGTATAAATAGCTGTATATACGAAGTTCGAATTTCGATTTCATATTTTACCAAGCCGCGTGTTTTGCCCTATTGGCCTTATATGCGAAGTTTCAGTTGATTCTCCAATGTTCAAAAAAAGAACTCTTTTCAACCCTATTTATATATAATATGACTATAAATAGGTGTAAACACGAAGTTCAAATTTCGTTCTCATATTTTACTAAGAAGCTTGTTTTTGGCTATTGGTATTGTGTGCGGAGTTTCAATTTATTCTTCAATGTTTACCCAAACAACACATTTTGGCCGCATTTATATATATAGTATGAGAATAATTAGCTGTATATACGAAGTTCGAATTTTGGTTTCATAACTTAGGAAGCACATTGTTTTGGCCTATTTGCCTTATATACTGAGCTTCAGTTAGTGCTGCAATGTTCATCCAGAGAACTCTTTTCGACCGTATTGATATATAAAATGCCTATAAATAGGTGTATATACGAAGTTTTAATTTCGATCTCATATTTTACCAAGCACCGTGTTTTGGCCTATTGGCCTTGTATGCGGAGTTTCAGTTCATTCTGTAATGTACACCAAAACAACTCTTTCTTGGTCGCAGTTATATATAATAGGCCTATAAATAGGTGCATATACGAAGCTCGAATTTCAATCACATAATTTACCAAGCAGCGTGTTTTGGCATATTGGCCTTATATTATGAGTTTCAGTTGATTCAGCAATATTCACCTAAACAATTCTTTTCGGCAACATTTATATATAGTATGCGTATAAATAGGTGTATATAAGAAGTTCGAATTTTGGTTTCATAACTTAGGAAGCACATTGTTTTGGCCTATTTGCCTTATATACTGAGCTTCAGTTAGTGCTGCAATGTTCATCCAGAGAACTATTTTTGACCGTATTGATATATAAAATGCCTATAAATAGGTGTATATACGAAGTTTTAATTTCGATCTCATATTTTACCAAACGCGTGTTTTGGCCTATTGGCCTAATATGTGGAATTTAAGTTAGTTCTGCAAAGTTCATCCAAAGAACTCTTTTCGGCCGTATTTATATATAAATGCCTGTAAATAAATGTATTCGCAAAATTCCAAATTCGATTGCATAACTTACAAAGCAGCGTATTTGGTCTGTTGGCCTTATATGCGGAATTTCACTTAATTCTGCAATATTCACCATAACAACTCTTTTCGGAAGCATTTATATATAATATGCTATAAATAGCTGTATATACGAAGTTCGAATTTCGATCTCATAAGTTACCAAGCAGCGTGTTTTGGCTTATATTGGCCTTATATGCGGAGTTCCAGTTGTTTCTGCAATGTACACGCAGTCAAAAGTTTTTCGGTCGCTTTTATATATAATACGCCTATAAATAGGTCCATACACGAACATGGAATTCCGATTTCATATATTACCAAGCAGCGTGTTTTGCCCTATTGGCCTTATATGGGGAGTTTCAGTTGGTTCTGGAAAATTCAATCAAACAACTCTGCTGCATTTCTGTATAATATGCGTATAAATAGGGGTATACACGAAGTTCGAATTTCGATTGCATAACTTACCAAACAGCGTCTTTTGGCATATATTGACCTTATATGCGGAGTATCAGTTAATTCTCCAATGTACACCCAGTCAACTCTTTTCGGCTGCATTTATATATAATATGCGTATAAATAAGTGTATACAGGAAATTCGGATTTCGATTGCATAAGGTACCAAGCAGCGTGTTTTTGCCTATTGGCCTCATATGCGGAATTTCAGTTAATTCTGCAATGTTCACACAAACAACTCTTATTGGCCGCATTTATATATATAGTATGAGTGCATATACGAAGTTCGAATTTCGATATCACATTTTACCAAGCACCGTGTTTCGTCCTATTGGCCTTATACGGAGTTTCAGTTGATTTTACAATGTTCACAAAAGAACTCTTTCCTACCCTATTTTTATATAATATGCGTATAAATAGGCGGATACAAGAAGTTCGAATTTCGATTACGTAACGTACCATGCAGCGTGTTTGGGCCTATTGGGCTAATATTCGGAATTTCAGTTAATCCGCAATCTTCACCCAAACAACTCTTTTCGGCAGCATTTACATATAACATGCGTATAAATCAGTGTATACACGAAGTTCGAATTTCGATTGCATAACGTACCAAGCAGCGTGTTTTGGCCTGTTGGCCTCATATGCGGAATTTCAGTTAATTCTGCAATGTTCTCCCAAACAACTCTTATTGGCCGCATTTATATATATTTAGTATGAGTATAAATAGGTGCATATACGAAGTTCGAATTTCGATTGCATAACGTACCAAGCAGCGTGTTTTTGCCTATTGGCCTCATATGCGGAATTTCAGTTAATTCTGCAATGTTCACCCAAACAACTCTTGTTGGCCGCATTTATATATATATAGTATGAGTATAAATAGGTGCATATACGAAGTTCGTATTTCGATATTTCATTTTACCAAGCAGCGTCTTTCGGCCTATTGGCCTCATATGCTGAGTTTCAGTTGATTCTCCAACGTTTACAAAAAGAACTCTTTTCTACCCTATTTATATATAGTATGAATATAAATAGGTGCATATACGAAGTTCGAATTCGTTCTCACATTTTTCGAAACAGCGTGTTTTGGCCAATTGGCCTTATATGCGGAGTTTCATTTGATTCTGCGATGTTGATTTAAACAAATCTTTTCGGCAGCATTAATATATAGTATGCGTATAAATAGCTGTATATACGAAGTTCGAATTTCGATTTCATATTTTACCAAGCCGCGTGTTTTGCCCTATTGGCCTTATATGCGAAGTTTCAGTTGATTCTCCAATGTTCAAAAAAAGAACTCTTTTCAACCCTATTTATATATAATATGACTATAAATAGGTGTAAACACGAAGTTCGAATTTCGATCCTATATTTTACCAAGCAACGTGTTTCCGCATATTGGCCTTTTATGCGGAGTTTCAGTTGATTCTGCAATGTTCACCAAAACAAATCTTTTCGGAAGCATTTATGTATAATATGCCTATAAATATGTCTATATACGAAGTTCGAATTTCGATTTCATAACTTACGAAGCAGCGTGTTTTGGCCTATTGGCCTTACATGCGGAGTGTCAGTTGATTCTGCAATGTACACCCAGTCAACTCTTTTCGGCAGCATTACATGTAATATGCCTAAAATAAATATATGTAGGAAGTTCAAATTTCGTTCTCATATTTTACCAAGAAGCTTGTTTTTGGCTATTGGTATTGTGTGCGGAGTTTCAATTTATTCTTCAATGTTTACCCAAACAACACATTTTGGCCGCATTTATATATATAGTATGAGAATAATTAGCTGTATATACGAAGTTCGAATTTTGGTTTCATAACTTAGGAAGCACATTGTTTTGGCCTATTTGCCTTATATACTGAGCTTCAGTTAGTGCTGCAATGTTCATCCAGAGAACTCTTTTCGACCGTATTTATATATAAAATGCCTATAAATAGGTGAATATACGAAGTTTTAATTTCGATCTCATATTTTACCAAGCACCGTGTTTTGGCCTATTGGCCTTGTATGCGGAGTTTCAGTTCATTCTGTAATGTACACCAAAACAACTCTTTCTTGGTCGCAGTTATATATAATAGGCCTATAAATAGGTGCATATACGAAGCTCGAATTTCAATCACATATTTTACCAAGCAGCGTGTTTTGGCATATTGGCCTTATATTAGGAGTTTCAGTTGATTCAGCAATATTCACCTAAACAACTCTTTTCGGCAGCATTTATATATAGTATGCGTATAAATAGGTGTATATAAGAAGTTCGAATTTTGGTTTCATAACTTAGGAAGCACATTGTTTTGGCCTATTTGCCTTATATACTGAGCTTCAGTTAGTGCTGCAATGTTCATCCAGAGAACTCTTTTCGACCGTATTGATATATAAAATTCCTATAAATAGGTGTATATACGAAGTTTTAATTTCGATCTCATATTTTACCAAACGCGTGTTTTTGCCTTTTAGCCTAATATGTGGAATTTAAGTTAGTTCTGCAAAGTTCATCCAAAGAACTCTTTTCGGCCGTATTTATATATAAATGCCTGTAAATAAGTGTATTCGCAAAATTCCAAATTCGATTGCATAACTTAAAAAGCAGCGTATTTGGTCTGTTGGCCTTATATGCGGAATTTCACTTAATTCTGCAATATTCACCATAACAACTCTTTTCGGAAGCATTTATATATAATATGCTATAAATAGCTGTATATACGAAGTTCGAATTTCGATCTCATAAGTTACCAAGCAGCGTGTTTTGGCTTATATTGGCCTTATATGCGGAGTTCCAGTTGTTTCTGCAATGTACACGCAGTCAAAAGTTTTTCGGTCGCTTTTATATATAATACGCCTATAAATAGGTCCATACACGAACATGGAATTCCGATTTCATATTTTACCAAGCAGCGTGTTTTGCCCTATTGGCCTTATATGCGGAGTTTCAGTTGGTTCTGGAAAATTCCATCAAACAACTCTGCTGCATTCCTGTATAATATGCGTATAAATAGGGGTATACACGAAGTTCGAATTTCGATTGCATAACTTACCAAACAGCGTCTTTTGGCATATATTGACCTTATATGTGGTCTCAGTTAATTCTCCAATGTACACCCAGTCAACTCTTTTCGGCTGCATTTATATATAATATGCGTATAAATAAGTGTATACAAGAAATTCGGATTTCGATTGCATAAGGTACCAAGCAGCGTGTTTTTGCCTATTGGCCTTATATGCGGAATTTCAGTTAATTCTGCAATGTTCACACAAACAACTCTTATTGGCCGCATTTATATATACAGTATGAGTGCATATACGAAGTTCGAATTTCGATATCACATTTTACCAAGCACCGTGTTTCGTCCTATTGGCCTTATACGGAGTTTCAGTTGATTTTACAATGTTCACAAAAGAACTCTTTCCTACCCTATTTTTATATAATATGCGTATAAATAGGCGGATACAAGAAGTTCGAATTTCGATTACGTAACGTACCATGCAGCGTGTTTGGGCCTATTGGGCTAATATTCGGAATTTCAGTTAATCCGCAATCTTCACCCAAACAACTCTTTTCGGCAGCATTTACATATAACATGCGTATAAATCAGTGTATACACGAAGTTCGAATTTCGATTGCATAACGTACCAAGCAGCGTGTTTTGGCCTGTTGGCCTCATATGCGGAATTTCAGTTAATTCTGCAATGTTCTCCCAAACAACTCTTATTGGCCGCATTTATATATATTTAGTATGAGTATAAATAGGTGCATATACGAAGTTCGAATTTCGATTGCATAACGTACCAAGCAGCGTGTTTTTGCCTATTGGCCTCATATGCGGAATTTCAGTTAATTCTGCAATGTTCAGCCAAACAACTCTTTTCGACCGTATTTATATATAAAATGCCTATAAATAGGTGAATATACGAAGTTTTAATTTCGATCTCATATTTTACCAAGCACCGTGTTTTGGCCTATTGGCCTTGTATGCGGAGTTTCAGTTCATTCTGTAATGTACACCAAAACAACTCTTTCTTGGTCGCAGTTATATATAATAGGCCTATAAATAGGTGCATATACGAAGCTCGAATTTCAATCACATAATTTACCAAGCAGCGTGTTTTGGCATATTGGCCTTATATTAAGAGTTTCAGTTGATTCAGCAATATTCACCTAAACAATTCTTTTCGGCAGCATTTATATATAGTATGCGTATAAATAGGTGTATATAAGAAGTTCGAATTTTGGTTTCATAACTTAGGAAGCACATTGTTTTGGCCTATTTGCCTTATATACTGAGCTTCAGTTAGTGCTGCAATGTTCAAAAAAAGAACTCTTTTCAACCCTATTTATATATAATATGACTATAAATAGGTGTAAACACGAAGTTCGAATTTCGATCCTATATTTTACCAAGCAACGTGTTTCCGCATATTGGCCTTTTATGCGGAGTTTCAGTTGATTCTGCAATGTTCACCAAAACAAATCTTTTCGGAAGCATTTATGTATAATATGCCTATAAATATGTCTATATACGAAGTTCGAATTTCGATTTCATAACTTACGAAGCAGCGTGTTTTGGCCTATTGGCCTTACATGCGGAGTGTCAGTTGATTCTGCAATGTACACCCAGTCAACTCTTTTCGGCAGCATTACATGTAATATGCCTAAAATAAATATATGTAGGAAGTTCAAATTTCGTTCTCATATTTTACCAAGAAGCTTGTTTTTGGCTATTGGTATTGTGTGCGGAGTTTCAATTTATTCTTCAATGTTTACCCAAACAACACATTTTGGCCGCATTTATATATATAGTATGAGAATAATTAGCTGTATATACGAAGTTCGAATTTTGGTTTCATAACTTAGGAAGCACATTGTTTTGGCCTATTTGCCTTATATACTGAGCTTCAGTTAGTGCTGCAATGTTCATCCAGAGAACTCTTTTCGACCGTATTTATATATAAAATGCCTATAAATAGGTGAATATACGAAGTTTTAATTTCGATCTCATATTTACCAAGCACCGTGTTTTGGCCTATTGGCCTTGTATGCGGAGTTTCAGTTCATTCTGTAATGTACACCAAAACATCTCTTTCTTGGTCGCAGTTATATATAATAGGCCTATAAATAGGTGCATATACGAAGCTCGAATTTCAATCACATATTTTACCAAGCAGCGTGTTTTGGCATATTGGCCTTATATTAGGAGTTTCAGTTGATTCAGCAATATTCACCTAAACAACTCTTTTCGGCAGCATTTTTTATAGTATGCGTATAAATAGGTGTATATAAGAAGTTCGAATTTTGGTTTCATAACTTAGGAAGCACATTGTTTTGGCCTATTTGCCTTATATACTGAGCTTCAGTTAGTGCTGCAATGTTCATCCAGAGAACTCTTTTCGACCGTATTGATATATAAAATTCCTATAAATAGGTGTATATACGAAGTTTTAATTTCGATCTCATATTTTACCAAACGCGTGTTTTTGCCTTTTAGCCTAATATGTGGAATTTAAGTTAGTTCTGCAAAGTTCATCCAAAGAACTCTTTTCGGCCGTATTTATATATAAATGCCTGTAAATAAGTGTATTCGCAAAATTCCAAATTCGATTGCATAACTTAAAAAGCAGCGTATTTGGTCTGTTGGCCTTATATGCGGAATTTCACTTAATTCTGCAATATTCACCATAACAACTCTTTTCGGAAGCATTTATATATAATATGCTATAAATAGCTGTATATACGAAGTTCGAATTTCGATCTCATAAGTTACCAAGCAGCGTGTTTTGGCTTATATTGGCCTTATATGCGGAGTTCCAGTTGTTTCTGCAATGTACACGCAGTCAAAAGTTTTTCGGTCGCTTTTATATATAATACGCCTATAAATAGGTCCATACACGAACATGGAATTCCGATTTCATATTTTACCAAGCAGCGTGTTTTGCCCTATTGGCCTTATATGCGGAGTTTCAGTTGGTTCTGGAAAATTCCATCAAACAACTCTGCTGCATTCCTGTATAATATGCGTATAAATAGGGGTATACACGAAGTTCGAATTTCGATTGCATAACTTACCAAACAGCGTCTTTTGGCATATATTGACCTTATATGTGGTCTCAGTTAATTCTCCAATGTACACCCAGTCAACTCTTTTCGGCTGCATTTATATATAATATGCGTATAAATAAGTGTATACAAGAAATTCGGATTTCGATTGCATAAGGTACCAAGCAGCGTGTTTTTGCCTATTGGCCTTATATGCGGAATTTCAGTTAATTCTGCAATGTTCACACAAACAACTCTTATTGGCCGCATTTATATATACAGTATGAGTGCATATACGAAGTTCGAATTTCGATATCACATTTTACCAAGCACCGTGTTTCGTCCTATTGGCCTTATACGGAGTTTCAGTTGATTCTACAATGTTCACAAAAGAACTCTTTCATACCCTATTTATATATAATATGCGTATAAATAGGCGGATACAAGAAGTTCGAATTTCGATTACGTAACGTACCATGCAGCGTGTTTGGGCCTATTGGGCTAATATTCGGAATTTCAGTTAATCCTCAATCTTCACCCAAACAACTCTTTTCGGCAGCATTTACATATAACATGCGTATAAATCAGTGTATACACGAAGTTCGAATTTCGATTGCATAACGTACCAAGCAGCGTGTTTTGGCCTGTTGGCCTCATATGCGGAATTTCAATTAATTCTGCAATGTTCTCTCAAACAACTCTTATTGGCCGCATTTATATATATTTAGTATGAGTATAAATAGGTGCATATACGACGTTCGAATTTCGATTGCATAACGTACCAAGCAGCGTGTTTTTGCCTATTAGCCTCATATGCGGAATTTCAGTTAATTCTGCAATGTTCACCCAAACAACTGTTATTGGCCGCATTTATATATATATAGTATGAGTATAAATAGGTGCATATACGAAGTTCGAATTTCGATATCACATTTTACCAAGCAGCGTCTTTCGGCCTATTGGCCTCATATGCTGAGTTTCAGTTGATTCTCCAACGTTTACAAAAAGAACTCTTTTCTACCCTATTTATATATAGTATGAATATAAATAGGTGCATATACGAAGTTCGAATTCGTTCTCACATTTTTCGAAACAGCGTGTTTTGGCCAATTGGCCTTATATGCGGAGTTTCATTTGATTCTGCGATGTTGATTTAAACAAATCTTTTCGGCAGCATTAATATATAGTATGCGTATAAATAGCTGTATATACGAAGTTCGAATTTCGATTTCATATTTTACCAAGCCGCGTGTTTTGCCCTATTGGCCTTATATGCGAAGTTTCAGTTGATTCTCCAATGTTCAAAAAAAGAACTCTTTTCAACCCTATTTATATATAATATGACTATAAATAGGTGTAAACACGAAGTTCGAATTTCGATCCTATATTTTACCAAGCAACGTGTTTCCGCATATTGGCCTTTTATGCGGAGTTTCAGTTGATTCTGCAATGTTCACCCAGTCAACTCTTTTCGGCAGCATTACATTTAATATGCCTAAAATAAATATATGTAGGAAGTTCAAATTTCGTTCTCATATTTTACTAAGAAGCTTGTTTTTGGCTATTGGTATTGTGTGCGGAGTTTCAATTTATTCTTCAATGTTTACCCAAACAACACATTTTGGCCGCATTTATATATATAGTATGAGAATAATTAGCTGTATATACGAAGTTCGAATTTTGGTTTCATAACTTAGGAAGCACATTGTTTTGGCCTATTTGCCTTATATACTGAGCTTCAGTTAGTGCTGCAATGTTCATCCAGAGAACTCTTTTCGACCGTATTGATATATAAAATGCCTATAAATAGGTGTATATACGAAGTTTTAATTTCGATCTCATATTTTACCAAGCACCGTGTTTTGGCCTATTGGCCTTGTATGCGGAGTTTCAGTTCATTCTGTAATGTACACCAAAACAACTCTTTCTTGGTCGCAGTTATATATAATAGGCCTATAAATAGGTGCATATACGAAGCTCGAATTTCAATCACATAATTTACCAAGCAGCGTGTTTTGGCATATTGGCCTTATATTAAGAGTTTCAGTTGATTCAGCAATATTCACCTAAACAATTCTTTTCGGCAGCATTTATATATAGTATGCGTATAAATAGGTGTATATAAGAAGTTCGAATTTTGGTTTCATAACTTAGGAAGCACATTGTTTTGGCCTATTTGCCTTATATACTGAGCTTCAGTTAGTGCTGCAATGTTCATCCAGAGAACTATTTTTGACCGTATTGATATATAAAATGCCTATAAATAGGTGTATATACGAAGTTTTAATTTCGATCTCATATTTTACCAAACGCGTGTTTTGGCCTATTGGCCTAATATGTGGAATTTAAGTTAGTTCTGCAAAGTTCATCCAAAGAACTCTTTTCGGCCGTATTTATATATAAATGCCTGTAAATAAATGTATTCGCAAAATTCCAAATTCGATTGCATAACTTACAAAGCAGCGTATTTGGTCTGTTGGCCTTATATGCGGAATTTCACTTAATTCTGCAATATTCACCATAACAACTCTTTTCGGAAGCATTTATATATAATATGCTATAAATAGCTGTATATACGAAGTTCGAATTTCGATCTCATAAGTTACCAAGCAGCGTGTTTTGGCTTATATTGGCCTTATATGCGGAGTTCCAGTTGTTTCTGCAATGTACACGCAGTCAAAAGTTTTTCGGTCGCTTTTATATATAATACGCCTATAAATAGGTCCATACACGAACATGGAATTCCGATTTCATATTTTACCAAGCAGCGTGTTTTGCCCTATTGGCCTTATATGCGGAGTTTCAGTTGGTTCTGGAAAATTCAATCAAACAACTCTGCTGCATTTCTGTATAATATGCGTATAAATAGGGGTATACACGAAGTTCGAATTTCGATTGCATAACTTACCAAACAGCGTCTTTTGGCATATATTGACCTTATATGCGGAGTATCAGTTAATTCTCCAATGTACACCCAGTCAACTCTTTTCGGCTGCATTTATATATAATATGCGTATAAATAAGTGTATACAGGAAATTCGGATTTCGATTGCATAAGGTACCAAGCAGCGTGTTTTTGCCTATTGGCCTCATATGCGGAATTTCAGTTAATTCTGCAATGTTCACACAAACAACTCTTATTGGCCGCATTTATATATATAGTATGAGTGCATATACGAAGTTCGAATTTCGATATCACATTTTACCAAGCACCGTGTTTCGTCCTATTGGCCTTATACGGAGTTTCAGTTGATTTTACAATGTTCACAAAAGAACTCTTTCCTACCCTATTTTTATATAATATGCGTATAAATAGGCGGATACAAGAAGTTCGAATTTCGATTACGTAACGTACCATGCAGCGTGTTTGGGCCTATTGGGCTAATATTCGGAATTTCAGTTAATCCGCAATCTTCACCCAAACAACTCTTTTCGGCAGCATTTACATATAACATGCGTATAAATCAGTGTATACACGAAGTTCGAATTTCGATTGCATAACGTACCAAGCAGCGTGTTTTGGCCTGTTGGCCTCATATGCGGAATTTCAGTTAATTCTGCAATGTTCTCCCAAACAACTCTTATTGGCCGCATTTATATATATTTAGTATGAGTATAAATAGGTGCATATACGAAGTTCGAATTTCGATTGCATAACGTACCAAGCAGCGTGTTTTTGCCTATTGGCCTCATATGCGGAATTTCAGTTAATTCTGCAATGTTCACCCAAACAACTCTTGTTGGCCGCATTTATATATATATAGTATGAGTATAAATAGGTGCATATACGAAGTTCGTATTTCGATATCACATTTTACCAAGCAGCGTCTTTCGGCCTATTGGCCTCATATGCTGAGTTTCAGTTGATTCTCCAATGTTTACAAAAAGAACTCTTTTCTACCTTATTTATATATAGTATGAATATAAATAGGTGCATATACGAAGTTCGAATTCGTTCTCACATTTTTCGAAACAGCGTGTTTTGGCCAATTGGCCTTATATGCGGAGTTTCATTTGATTCTGCGATGTTGATTTAAACAAATCTTTTCGGCAGCATTAATATATAGTATGCGTATAAATAGCTGTATATACGAAGTTCGAATTTCGATTTCATATTTTACAAAGCCGCGTGTTTTGCCCTGTTGGCCTTATATGCGATGTTTCAGTTGATTCTCCAATGTTAAAAAAAAGAACTCTTTTCAACCCTATTTATATATAATATGACTATAAATAGGTGTAAACACGAAGTTCGAATTTCGATCCTATATTTTACCAAGCAACGTGTTTCCGCATATTGGCCTTTTATGCGGAGTTTCAGTTGATTCTGCAATGTTCACCAAAACAAATCTTTTCGGAAGCATTTATGTATAATATGACTATAAATATGTCTATATACGAAGTTCGAATTTCGATTTCATAACTTACGAAGCAGCGTGTTTTGGCCTATTGGCCTTGCATGCGGAGTGTCAGTTGATTCTGCAATGTACACCCAGTCAACTCTTTTCGGCAGCATTACATTTAATATGCCTAAAATATATATATGTAGGAAGTTCAAATTTCGTTCTCATATTTTACCAAGAAGCTTGTTTTTGGCTATTGGTATTGTGTGCGGAGTTTCAATTTATTCTTCAATGTTTACCCAAACAACACATTTGGCCGCATTTATATATATAGTATGAGAATAATTAGCTGTATATACGAAGTTCGAATTTTGGTTTCATAACTTAGGAAGCACATTGTTTTGGCCTATTTGCCTTATATACTGAGCTTCAGTTAGTGCTGCAATGTTCATCCAGAGAACTCTTTTCGACCCTATTTATATATAAAATATATAAAATGCCTATATATGCAATTTAAGTTAGTTTTGCAAAGTTCATCCAAAGAACTCTTTTCGGCCGTATTTATATATAAATGCCTGTAAATAAATGTATTCGCAAAATTCCAAATTCGATTGCATAACTTACAAAGCAGCGTATTTGGTCTGCTGGCCTTATATGCGGAATTTCACTTAATTCTGCAATATTCACCATAACAACTCTTTTCGGAAGCATTTATATATAATATGCTATAAATAGCTGTATATACGAAGTTCGAATTTCGATCTCATAAGTTACCAAGCAGCGTGTTTTGGCTTATATTGGCCTTATATGCGGAGTTCCAGTTGTTTCTGCAATGTACACGCAGTCAAAAGTTTTTCGGTCGCTTTTATATATAATACGCCTATAAATAGGTCCATACACGAACATGGAATTCCGATTTCATATTTTACCAAGCAGCGTGTTTTGCCCTATTGGCCTTATATGCGGAGTTTCAGTTGGTTCTGGAAAATTCAATCAAACAACTCTGCTGCATTTCTGTATAATATGCGTATAAATAGGGGTATACACGAAATTCGAATTTCGATTGCATAACTTACCAAACAGCGTCTTTTGGCATATATTGACCTTATATGCGGAGTATCAGTTAATTCTCCAATGTACACCCAGTCAACTCTTTTCGGCTGCATTTATATATAATATGCGTATAAATAAGTGTATACAAGAAATTCGGATTTCGATTGCATAAGGTACCAAGCAGCGTGTTTTTGCCTATTGGCCTCATATGCGGAATTTCAGTTAATTCTGCAATGTTCACACAAACAACTCTTATTGGCCGCATTTATATATATAGTATGAGTGCATATTCGAAGTTCGAATTTCGATATCACATTTTACCAAGCACCGTGTTTCGTCCTATTGGCCTTATACGGAGTTTCAGTTGATTTTACAATGTTCACAAAAGAACTCTTTCCTACCCTATTTATATATAATATGCGTATAAATAGGCGGATACAAGAAGTTCGAATTTCGATTACGTAACGTACCATGCAGCGTGTTTGGGCCTATTGGGCTAATATTCGGAATTTCAGTTAATCCGCAATCTTCACCCAAACAACTCTTTTCGGCAGCATTTACATATAACATGCGTATAAATCAGTGTATACACGAAGTTCGAATTTCGATTGCATAACGTACCAAGCAGCGTGTTTTGGCCTGTTGGCCTCATATGCGGAATTTCAGTTGATTCTGCAATGTTCTCCCAAACAACTCTTATTGGCCGCATTTATATATATTTAGTATGAGTATAAATAGGTGCATATACGAAGTTCGAATTTCGATTGCATAACGTACCAAGCAGCGTGTTTTTGCCTATTGGCCTCATATGCGGAATTTCAGTTAATTCTGCAATGTTCACCCAAACAACTCTTATTGGCCGCATTTATATATATATAGTATGAGTATAAATAGGTGCATATACGAAGTTCGAATTTCGATATCACATTTTACCAAGCAGCGTCTTTCGGCCTATTGGCCTCATATGCTGAGTTTCAGTTGATTCTCCAACGTTTACAAAAAGAACTCTTTTCTACCCTATTTATATATAGTATGAATATAAATAGGTGCATATACGAAGTTCGAATTCGTTCTCACATTTTTCGAAACAGCGTGTTTTGGCCAATTGACCTTATATGCGGAGTTTCATTTGATTCTGCGATGTTGATTTAAACAAATCTTTTCGGCAGCATTAATATATAGTATGCGTATAAATAGCTGTATATACGAAGTTCGAATTTCGATTTCATATTTTACCAAGCCGCGTGTTTTGCCCTATTGGCCTTATATGCGAAGTTTCAGTTGATTCTCCAATGTTCAAAAAAAGAACTCTTTTCAACCCTATTTATATATAATATGACTATAAATAGGTGTAAACACGAAGTTCGAATTTCGATCCTATATTTTACCAAGCAACGTGTTTCCGCATATTGGCCTTTTATGCGGAGTTTCAGTTGATTCTGCAATGTTCACCAAAACAAATCTTTTCGGAAGCATTTATGTATAATATGCCTATAAATATGTGTATATACGAAGTTCGAATTTCGATTTCATAACTTACGAAGCAGCGTGTTTTGGCCTATTGGCCTTACATGCGGAGTGTCAGTTGATTCTGCAATGTACACCCAGTCAACTCTTTTCGGCAGCATTACATGTAATATGCCTAAAATAAATATATGTAGGAAGTTCAAATTTCGTTCTCATATTTTACCAAGAAGCTTGTTTTTGGCTATTGGTATTGTGTGCGGGGTTACAATTTATTCTTCAATGTTTACCCAAACAACACATTTTGGCCGCATTTATATATATAGTATGAGAATAATTAGCTGTATATACGAAGTTCGAATTTTGGTTTCATAACTTAGGAAGCACATTGTTTTGGCCTATTTGCCTTATATACTGAGCTTCAGTTAGTGCTGCAATGTTCATCCAGAGAACTCTTTTCGACCGTATTTATATATAAAATGCCTATAAATAGGTGTATATACGAAGTTTTAATTTCGATCTCATATTTTACCAAGCACCGTGTTTTGGCCTATTGGCCTTGTATGCGGAGTTTCAGTTCATTCTGTAATGTACACCAAAACAACTCTTTCTTGGTCGCAGTTATATATAATAGGCCTATAAATAGGTGCATATACGAAGCTCGAATTTCAATCACATATTTTACCAAGCAGCGTGTATTGGCATATTGGCCTTATATTAGGAGTTTCAGTTGATTCAGCAATATTCACCTAAACAACTCTTTTCGGCAGCATTTATATATAGTATGCGTATAAATAGGTGTATATAAGAAGTTCGAATTTTGGTTTCATAACTTAGGAAGCACATTGTTTTGGCCTATTTGCCTTATATACTGAGCTTCAGTTAGTGCTGCAATGTTCATCCAGAGAACTCTTTTCGACCGTATTGATATATAAAATTCCTATAAATAGGTGTATATACGAAGTTTTAATTTCGATCTCATATTTTACCAAACGCGTGTTTTTGCCTTTTAGCCTAATATGTGGAATTTAAGTTAGTTCTGCAAAGTTCATCCAAAGAACTCTTTTCGGCCGTATTTATATATAAATGCCTGTAAATAAGTGTATTCGCAAAATTCCAAATTCGATTGCATAACTTAAAAAGCAGCGTATTTGGTCTGTTGGCCTTATATGCGGAATTTCACTTAATTCTGCAATATTCACCATAACAACTCTTTTCGGAAGCATTTATATATAATATGCTATAAATAGCTGTATATACGAAGTTCGAATTTCGATCTCATAAGTTACCAAGCAGCGTGTTTTGGCTTATATTGGCCTTATATGCGGAGTTCCAGTTGTTTCTGCAATGTACACGCAGTCAAAAGTTTTTCGGTCGCTTTTATATATAATACGCCTATAAATAGGTCCATACACGAACATGGAATTCCGATTTCATATTTTACCAAGCAGCGTGTTTTGCCCTATTGGCCTTATATGCGGAGTTTCAGTTGGTTCTGGAAAATTCAATCAAACAACTCTGCTGCATTCCTGTATAATATGCGTATAAATAGGGGTATACACGAAGTTCGAATTTCGATTGCATAACTTACCAAACAGCGTCTTTTGGCATATATTGACCTTATATGCGGTCTCAGTTAATTCTCCAATGTACACCCAGTCAACTCTTTTCGGCTGCATTTATATATAATATGCGTATAAATAAGTGTATACAAGAAATTCGGATTTCGATTGCATAAGGTACCAAGCAGCGTGTTTTTGCCTATTGGCCTTATATGCGGAATTTCAGTTAATTCTGCAATGTTCACACAAACAACTCTTATTGGCCGCATTTATATATACAGTATGAGTGCATATACGAAGTTCGAATTTCGATATCACATTTTACCAAGCACCGTGTTTCGTCCTATTGGCCTTATACGGAGTTTCAGTTGATTCTACAATGTTCACAAAAGAACTCTTTCATACCCTATTTATATATAATATGCGTATAAATAGGCGGATACAAGAAGTTCGAATTTCGATTACGTAACGTACCATGCAGCGTGTTTGGGCCTATTGGGCTAATATTCGGAATTTCAGTTAATCCGCAATCTTCACCCAAACAACTCTTTTCGGCAGCATTTACATATAACATGCGTATAAATCAGTGTATACACGAAGTTCGAATTTCGATTGCATAACGTACCAAGCAGCGTGTTTTGGCCTGTTGGCCTCATATGCGGAATTTCAGTTAATTCTGCAATGTTCTCCCAAACAACTCTTATTGGCCGCATTTATATATATTTAGTATGAGTATAAATAGGTGCATATACGAAGTTCGAATTTCGATTGCATAACGTACCAAGCAGCGTGTTTTTGCCTATTGGCCTCATATGCGGAATTTCAGTTAATTCTGCAATGTTCACCCAAACAACTCTTATTGGCCGCATTTATATATATATAGTATGAGTATAAATAGGTGCATATACGAAGTTCGAATTTCGATATCACATTTTACCAAGCAGCGTCTTTCGGCCTATTGGCCTCATATGCTGAGTTTCAGTTGATTCTCCAACGTTTACAAAAAGAACTCTTTTCTACCCTATTTATATATAGTATGAATATAAATAGGTGCATATACGAAGTTCGAATTCGTTCTCACATTTTTCGAAACAGCGTGTTTTGGCCAATTGGCCTTATATGCGGAGTTTCATTTGATTCTGCGATGTTGATTTAAACAAATCTTTTCGGCAGCATTAATATATAGTATGCGTATAAATAGCTGTATATACGAAGTTCGAATTTCGATTTCATATTTTACCAAGCCGCGTGTTTTGCCCTATTGGCCTTATATGCGAAGTTTCAGTTGATTCTCCAATGTTCAAAAAAAGAACTCTTTTCAACCCTATTTATATATAATATGACTATAAATAGGTGTAAACACGAAGTTCGAATTTCGATCCTATATTTTACCAAGCAACGTGTTTCCGCATATTGGCCTTTTATGCGGAGTTTCAGTTGATTCTGCAATGTTCACCAAAACAAATCTTTTCGGAAGCATTTATGTATAATATGCCTATAAATATGTCTATATACGAAGTTCGAATTTCGATTTCATAACTTACGAAGCAGCGTGTTTTGGCCTATTGGCCTTGCATGCGGAGTGTCAGTTGATTCTGCAATGTACACCCAGTCAACTCTTTTCGGCAGCATTACATTTAATATGCCTAAAATAAATATATGTAGGAAGTTCAAATTTCGTTCTCATATTTTACTAAGAAGCTTGTTTTTGGCTATTGGTATTGTGTGCGGAGTTTCAATTTATTCTTCAATGTTTACCCAAACAACACATTTTGGCCGCATTTATATATATAGTATGAGAATAATTAGCTGTATATACGAAGTTCGAATTTCGGTTTCATAACTTAGGAAGCACATTGTTTTGGCCTATTTGCCTTATATACTGAGCTTCAGTTAGTGCTGCAATGTTCATCCAGAGAACTCTTTTCGACCGTATTGATATATAAAATGCCTATAAATAGGTGTATATACGAAGTTTTAATTTCGATCTCATATTTTACCAAGCACCGTGTTTTGGCCTTTTGGCCTTGTATGCGGAGTTTCAGTTCATTCTGTAATGTACACCAAAACAACTCTTTCTTGGTCGCAGTTATATATAATAGGCCTATAAATAGGTGCATATACGAAGCTCGAATTTCAATCACATAATTTACCAAGCAGCGTGTTTTGGCATATTGGCCTTATATTAGGAGTTTCAGTTGATTCAGCAATATTCACCTAAACAATTCTTTTCGGCAGCATTTATATATAGTATGCGTATAAATAGGTGTATATAAGAAGTTCGAATTTTGGTTTCATAACTTAGGAAGCACATTGTTTTGGCCTATTTGCCTTATATACTGAGCTTCAGTTAGTGCTGCAATGTTCATCCAGAGAACTCTTTTCGACCGTATTGATATATAAAATGCCTATAAATAGGTGTATATACGAAGTTTTAATTTCGATCTCATATTTTACCAAACGCGTGTTTTGGCCTATTGGCCTAATATGTGGAATTTAAGTTAGTTCTGCAAAGTTCATCCAAAGAACTCTCTTCGGCCGTATTTATATATAAATGCCTGTAAATAAATGTATTCGCAAAATTCCAAATTCGATTGCATAACTTATAATGTAATGCTGCCGAAAAGAGTTGACTGGGTGTACATTGCAGAATCAACTGACACTCCGCATGCAAGGCCAATAGGCCAAAACACGCTGCTTCGTAAGTTATGAAATCGAAATTCGAACTTCGTATATACACATATTTATAGGCATATTATACATAAATGCTTCCGAAAAGATTTGTTTTGGTGAACATTGCAGAATCAACTGAAACTCCACATAAAAGGCCAATATGCGGAAACACGTTGCTTGGTAAAATATAGGATCGAAATTCGAACTTCGTGTTTACACCTATTTATAGTCATATTATATATAAATAGGGTTGAAAAGAGTTCTTTTTTTGAACATTGGAGAATCAACTGAAACTCCGTATATAAGGCCAATAGGACGAACCACGGTGCTTGGTAAAATGTGATATCTTTTCGGCAGCATTTACATATAACATGCGTATAAATCAGTGTATACACGAAGTTCGATTTTCGATTGCATAACGTACCAAGCAGCGTGTTTTGGCCTGTTGGCATCATATGCGGAATTTCAGTTAATTCTGCAATGTTCTCCCAAACAACTCTTATTGGCCGCATTTATATACATTTAGTATGAGTATAAATAGGTGCATATACGAAGTTCGAATTTCGATATCACATTTTACCAAGCTGCGTGTTTTGGCCTATTGGCCTTATATGCGGAGTTTCAGTTGATTCTGCAATGTACACCCAGCCAAACCTTTTTCGGTCGCTTATATATATAATAGGCCTATAAATAGGTGCATATACGAAGATTGAATTTCGATCTCATATTTTACCATGCAGTGTGTTTGGGCCTATTGGCCTTATATGCGGAGTTTCAGTTGATCCTGCAATCCTCACCGAAACAACTCTTTTCGGCAGCATTTACATATAACATGCGTATAAATCAGGGTATACACGAAGTTCGAATTTCGATTGCATACCGTACCAAGCAGCGTGTTTTGGCCTGTTGGCCTCATATGCGGAATTTCAGTTAATTCTGCAATGTTCACCCAAACAACTCTTATTCACCGCATTTATATATATTTAGTATGAGTATAAATAGGTGCATATACGAAGTTCGAATTTCAATATCTTATTTTACCAAGCAGCGTCTTTCGGCCTATTGGCCTTGTATGCGGAGTTTCAGTTGGTTCTGGAATTTTCAATCAAACAACTCTGCTGCATTTCTGTATAATATGCGTATAAATAGGTGTATACACGAAGTTCGAATTTTGATTGCATAACTTACCAAGCAGCGTGTTTTGGCCTATTGGCCTTATATGCGGAGTTTCAGTTGATTCTGCAATGTACACCCAGCCAAACCTTTTTCTGTCGCTTATATATATAATAGGCCTATAAATAGGTGCATATACGAAGATTGAATTTCGATCTCATATTTTACCAAGCAGTGTGTTTGGGCCTATTGGCCTTATATGCGGAGTTTCAGTTGATCCTGCAATCTTCACCGAAACAACTCTTTTCGGCAGCATTTACATATAACATGCGTATAAATCAGGGTATACACGAAGTTCGAATTTCGATTGCATACCGTACCAAGCAGCGTGTTTTGGCCTAATGGCCTCATATGCGGAATTTCAGATAATTCTGCAATGTTCACCCAAACAACTCTTATTGACCGCATTTATATATATTTAGTATGAGTATAAATAGGTGCATATACGAAGTTCGAATTTCAATATCTCATTTTACCAAGCAGCGTCTTTCGGCCTATTGGCCTTGTATGCGGAGTTTCAGTTGGTTCTGGAATTTTCAATCAAACAACTCTGCTGCATTTCTGTATAATATGCGTATAAATAGGTGTATACACGAAGTTCGAATTTCGATTGCATAACTTACCAAGCAGCGTCTTTTGGCATATATAGACCTTATATGCGGAGTTTCAGTTAATTCTCCAGTGTACACTCAGTCAACTCTTTTCGGTTGCATTTATATATAATATGCGTATAAATCAGTGTATACACGAAGTTCAAATTTCGATTGCATAACGTACCAAGCAGCGTGTTTTGGCCTATTGGCCTCATATGCGGAGTTTCAGTTAATTCTGCAATGTTCACCCGAACAACTCTTTTCGGCAGCATTTACATATAACATGCGTATAAATCAGGGTATACACGAAGTTCGAATTTCGATTGCATACCGTACCAAGCAGCGTGTTTTGGCCTAATGGCCTCATATGCGGAATTTCAGATAATTCTGCAATGTTCACCCAAACAACTCTTATTGACCGCATTTATATATATTTAGTATGAGTATAAATAGGTGCATATACGAAGTTCGAATTTCAATATCTCATTTTACCAAGCAGCGTCTTTCGGCCTATTGGCCTTGTATGCGGAGTTTCAGTTGGTTCTGGAATTTTCAATCAAACAACTCTGCTGCATTTCTGTATAATATGCGTATAAATAGGTGTATACACGAAGTTCGAATTTCGATTGCATAACTTACCAAGCAGCGTCTTTTGGCATATATAGACCTTATATGCGGAGTTTCAGTTAATTCTCCAGTGTACACTCAGTCAACTCTTTTCGGTTGCATTTATATATAATATGCGTATAAATCAGTGTATACACGAAGTTCAAATTTCGATTGCATAACGTACCAAGCAGCGTGTTTTGGCCTATTGGCCTCATATGCGGAATTTCAGTTAATTCTGCAATGTTCACCCGAACAACTCTTATCGGCCGCATTTACATATATTTAGTATGGGTATAAACAGGTGCATATACGAAGTTCGAATTTCGATATCACATTTTACCAAGCACCGTGGTTCGTCCTATTGGCCTAATATACGGAGTTTCAGTTGATTCTACAATGTTCACAAAAGAAATCTTTCCTACCCTATTTATATATAATATGACTATAAATAGGTGCATATACGAAGTTCGAATTTCGATTACATAACGTACCAAGCAGCGTGTTCGGGCCTATTGGCCTAATATGCGGAATTTCAGTTAATCCGCAATCTTCACCCAAACAACTCTTTTCGGCAGCATTTACATATAACATGCGTATAAATCAGTGTATACACGAAGTTCGAATTTTGATTGCATAAAGTACCAAGCAGCGTGTTTTTTGCCTATTGGCCTCATTTGCGGAATTTCAATTAATTCTGCAATGTTCACCCAAACAACTCTTATAGGCCCCATTTATATATATATTAAATATAAGTATTAATAGGTGCATATACGAAGTTCGAATTTCGATATCACATTTTAACAAGCATTCTAATGAATTTAACAAGCTAATGAATCATTCCATGATCAATATGTATACAAAGAATAATGGTGATTAATATATTAGCTATTCAGTTATTGGAGCTTCGTGTCAATTTTTTAATCATCCTGGGGGGAGGGATACTTATGATCCCTTTAACTTTGAAGATATATGTAACAGAGACCTAATTTCCGGTGTCCAAGGAGATTTATCATGGATCTCCCTGGATTTTTAATTAAAAATTAAACGGTTACGCTCTGTATCCTGTGAACCGACGATCGCTTCTTACGATGGACTCAAAATAGAGAAAAATGCGTATAAAATAGAAGATAAAAACAGATGGCACCCCTAGTCTTCAGGAACTCATGAAACGCTACAAAAATCATGGCGGTCAAAGAAGTAGTTGTTCAGATACTGAAGCTTTTAAACCAAATTTTTAATTATCCATGGGGGAATTTACAAGCCCCATAGCTCAGAGGAAGTGGGTAACAGAAACTTAATTTCAGGTTTTAAGGAGATTTTTTATGGCCCTCCGAGGATGTCGCCTGAGAACATTCTAGGTCCAACGGTTCCGAATTGTGCCCTTTCAACGGACGATCATTTCATTTGAAGGTCTCAAATATAGAGGAAAAATGAGTAAAAATGCAAATAAATATGCAGATGGCGCCACTAGTCTACAGGATCTCATGAAACACTACATGATCAGTATGCATGCAAGAATCATGGTAATCAGTGCATTACTTATTCACATACTGGAACTTTTGTATCAAATTTTTAATTATTTTCGGGATACTTACGATCCCAATAGCTCAGAGGATAAGGGTAACAAACATCTAATTTCTTGATTTCCTTGATTTCATGGATATCCCGTGATTTTATGTTAAAAGATTCTAGCACTAAAGGTTACGATTTGTGTCCTGTTAACGGTCGACTTAGGGTATATAATATATATTATTAACTTAACTTTCAATTTATGTTTTATTAAACTTTTTTCCTATTAAATTCTAGTTAAATACCTTGCTTAAGTTACACCTTTACATCGTTATAGTCTTCATAAAGACCTTGAAAAGTTATAAATTATGTTTTTATTTATTATATACTATTCAAATTTTGATGGTAATCGAATTTACTAATTTTCAGAACTAACACAAACATAGGTGTAAATATGACTCAACTGAGGTTCATTTTGTTTTTTGCTTGCCGGAAATCTCCGATTTCGACAAGCTTTTTGGTCAGTCGCGATTGTCTGTTTGTCTGTCGGTCTGTTTGTCTGTCTGTCTGTTCCCTCTCTACAGGTTGCAATTTTGCAGCAATCACTTTGAAACTTACCCAGTTGATGTAAAATGTAAAATAACAGGAGCATATTGCTTTTTTTAATATAAGTCAAAGGTTGATGGGGAGGTCATCAAATATCTTGAAATAAATTTCACATTTTCCGAATATGGCTGCTATGGGGCGCTGCACATGACCCTCTCTAACATATTTTTTTGGCCATATCTCCATAACTATAATCCTCAATTCAAAAAACTATGGCTTATTTTCTATTTTCTTGGTCTTCTCCATAACCTGAGTAGGTCATGTGGTCTTATTCTTGTGTCACTTTGTTAGTATGTCTGTCTGTTTGTCAGTTGTCCTCAAATTCGCCTGCTTGCTAGTTCTTGTGTCTTACATATAGCATTCTACAGGCCACATTTTTGAAGGAATACCTTCTGAAACTGGTACATGTTATGTCTTACACAAATATCTCGAAACGAATTTTTCATTTTCTGAATATAGCCGCTTGGGGGCGCTGCAACGACCCTCCCCAACATATCACTTTTTTTGGTCATATCTCCATATCTTTAATTCTCAATTACAGAAAGTATGACTTATTTTCTTCCTCTTGGTCTTCCCCATAACCTGAGTGAGTCATGTGGTCTCATTCTTGTCTTACTTTGTTTATATGTCTGTCTGTGTATCAGTTGTCCTCAAATTCGCCTGGTTGCTGGTTCTTGTGTCTTACATATGCCATTCTTCAGGCCACAGTTTTGAAGGAATCCTTTTGAAACGGATTCATGTTATGTCTTACATTAATATCTCGAGACAGAATCTTCATTTTCCGGATATTGCCATATTCCCTTCACACGACGTTCCCAAATATTTAATTTTATTTTCTTCCACTGAGTCTTATCTGTAACCTGATTAAGTCATCTGGTCTTAAGCTTGTGTCACTTTGTCAGTATGTCTGTCTGTTTGTCAGTTGTTGTGAGCTATGTCTGCTTTCATGTTCTTTTGTGTCGCCCTGAAAGTCACTCAATTGTTAGAAAACCGAAAGTTTGTTCTGTCTGGCCGTCTGTTTACAATTTCAACTTCCGGCAAGCGTTCGACCTATGGTCGTCTAGTTTTTTTAATTTTTTCAGAGCGTTCAATAAGGTTGAATAACGGTCTTCTGTAAAAAAATATGATCATTGCATTATGCAGTGTTTTTATTTATAAAATGGCGGACTGGATTCACCAGCCCTTGTTATTTAGCCACAACATTTTTTTCAGCATTAAGGAGATAACGCGATATATAATGCTTTTGTTCTTGCCGTCCTACCGTCGTCTAGTCGTGAGCAGAGCACACATCGCAACATCCAAGCCCAGCGTAGTGTTGACATACCGACACAATACCAACATCATGTATCAACATCTGACTGGTCAGTATTACGGATAATATGGAAACATAATAAAAACTCTCTGAAATATATGAGCTGGGTTCGGATTGTACTTTTAATTCCCAACAAGAATTTATCAGCAGAGCCAACAACATTCTAATGCAAGTCATTCTGTAGATCCACGTTTGGTGGCAGAACTTTTGCAAATGTGGCACAAGTAAGTTTGAATAAGCTCCCGTCAAATATTCGTTGTTCAGACACACAATGATTTCTTTTATACCTCATTTAAAGAACCATCTATATAGAGAAGCGTATTTTGGTGGTTTCTGATGTTTCAGGGGATGCTTATAATTAATGTACTTATATACATTTTACATCTATTTTATTCATTTAATGTTTAGTATATGAAGACCGCCTTGATTAAGCAGACATGCTTATTCGCAGTTTATAATGTGCTTTATAATTGAATATAATAATAATAAAACCTACAGCCTGACTAAGGTGTTATGCAGACTATTCAGCCCCGTACAGTCTTACTTTCGCTCAGTGTTACAGAGATCACTTCAGGTGGAAGCTGTTTGTATCAGCTTGACGCCGTTTATATGGGCCCTAAGCGAAAAAAGACGCTGTGCTGATACACAAAGCCGTATAAGAGCGGCATGCCCTTCAGATAGACGCCTTAATGTAATTTACATTTATATAATATATCAATGATATGTCAATAATTATGAAATATTTGTAATACTCTAGTACTATCAGAAACTGTAATTTAAAGATTCTAGACAAAGCTCGGCGATTGCAACCCTGGCTGATTGAATACATCCAACAGGCCAATCCAATATGGTAGAACCGATTTAACAAAATCGTTATCAGTGTTCATATTCAGCGCCGAACATTACATAACCACGCAACTGTGATAACTACAATCGACGTCTTTATGGAGGGGAATTATCAAAGCTAACATTCTAGCTAAAATTTTTCTTGATATGAGCAAATACAGCTTTTAATGAAAGGTGTCTTATTGAACTTTTTCATAGCGTCATTCTGTTTGAGTCAATCTGAACAGTATCTAGTTGACACGGGCCCGTCATAGTCAGACACACGTGAATTGTATTTACTCACACACAGAAACATAAAAATGTCTGCACAGATGGATTGGGGAAAGTAAATCCACATACCGGGATAGTTCTGTAGGACACTTGAATTGAGGAAAAATAAACAAACAGTGTGAGATAATACACATTTTATTTTGGTGACTTTAGGCTAAAGGAAATGAAGGAGCCATGTACAATGAAGTTGGCCACAGATCGTGTGTACTTAAACTGGCTGTGAGGCTTTATTTAGTCTTAACTTTGGACCTGCTTTAAAGGAATATGAATAAGAGTAATCCCCTTTATTTTTACATTCTGACCATCAGTGTCAGTTTGTCGTCTTTATATTTTATATCCACATTGTCTCCTTATTGTTTCACCACTTTCATCCACCTTCACCTTTGTTAAAAGTAAAATGTAACTGTGTCAAAATATGTTGGTGTCAATCAGAATCACGTCGAGGCGATTAATCGTCTTTAAAATGGTGCTGAAAGAAATATGGTGACACATATTTGAATGAGTCAATTAAATTTAGGATTTAAAAAAAAATATCAAATATTTGGAAAGGGTAGCACCGTATAACATGTATAAAAATTAAAAATTCATGCTGGTATATTTTATTATTATAAACCTATGGGGACAAAATTTATTAACTCAGGCCTGGGAACAGGTTATTTTTATTCTGGCTATTAACCATAAAACCTTTAACACCTGACTGGATTAATTATTGATATCAGTATACGAACACCCATAGATTGCCCTGTGTCAAGTCGAAACCTAATCTCCATACATCTTCGATCGGTAAAAAAGCCAGCCCGTTCCATGTTGGGTCGGAACCGAAAACCGACATCTGTTATTTGATTGCTGTGTGCCACCCCTTAAAAATATTTCTCTTCTTTGATATTCCGATAAGCAGAGCGCAATAGCCCCCCCCTCTCTCTCTCTTTCTCTCTCTCTATCTCTCTCTCTCTTAATTTTTGCTGTATGGAAAACAATGGCGCTGACTGTTGCGGACCTTGAAAGTGTCTCGGTTATATAAATATAGGGTTGCCTGTGTAAAATTATTCATAATGGTCTGTATGAAGAGATAAACATGGTATATTTATATATAATTGTTAAAACGTGAACAGTGGACTAGAAAATAAAAAAAAAGGTAAAAATATAATTTAACAAAATATAATGTTACTAAAACTGTGGTAATTAATGGTTCTAAAATCAATTTTTATTGGATTTTCTTGACCTAACAACCTCGATGAGATGGGAACTTTTGCTTGTTCTGCATTCATTATTTTTATATATTGTCGGGAAAAAAATTTAAACCTAACCTTTGTAATTATTAAATGAGTTAATCCCCCGAAGTTATGCTGACAGGCGCTGCCTGATGTTTAACGGTATAGTCTGTAGAGTAATATAACTCGCACAGCTGGTTCTGTAAACGGCTGTTAGAGCTGAGAGAATCAAACGTGCTGATCAATACATGACAACGTTCCACTTTACGTACTACAACGGCTGAAAAACAAATATTCCTTGACTTGGTAGAAATCGGAGCATGAATCCATGTAAGAAAATTACAGCACAGAAGAAAGACAAATGTGAACCGATAACCAGACCGTAAACGAAGTTTTGCAATTAAGATGGAAACAGGTTGAGCAAGTTGACAAGTACCCCCAAGAGGGCACTAAGCATTTCAAAGTCAAAGTGAGATTGTATTCAATAGTATCAGAGGCAACCATTGTTCTGTCTGGCAGAGTTGATCCTTGATGTAACTGTACAGTTATACAAGCCTGATACATATTTGTTACCCGGTTTAGCTGACCTGTGATTTAACTGTACAGTTATACAAGCCTGGTACATATTTGTATGCCGATTGAGCTGACCTGTGATGTAACTGTACATTTATACAAGCCTGGTACACATTTGTTACCCGATTTAGCTGACCTGTGATGTAACTGTACAGTTATACATGACTGTTACACATCTGTATGCCCGGTTGAGCTGACCTGTGATGTAACTGTACAGTTATACACGGCTGGTACATATTTGTATGCCCGGTTGAGCTGACCTGTGATATAACTGTACAGTTATACAAGACTGTTACACATCTGTATGCGCGGTGGAGCTGACCTGTGATGTAATTGTACGGTTATACAAGACTGGTACACATCTGTATGCCCCGTCGAGCTGATCTGTGATGTGACTGTACAGGTATACAAGCCTGGTACACATTTGTATGCCCGGTTGAGCTGACCTGTGATGTAACTGTACAGTTAGACAAGACTGTTACACATCTGTATGCCCGGTTGAGCTGACCTGTCATTGACTGTACAGTTAGACAAGACTGTTACACATCTGTATGCCCGGTTGAGCTGACCTGTGATGTAACTGAACAGTTAGACAAGACTGTTACACATCTGTATGCCCGGTTGAGCTGACCTGTGATGTAACTGTACAGTTATACAAGCCTGGCACACATCTGTATGCCCGGTTGAGCTTACCTGTGATATAACTGTACAGTTAGACAAGACTGTTACTCATTTGTATGCCCGGTTGAGCTGAACTGTGATGTAACTGTACAGTTAGACAAGACTGTTACACATCTGTATGCCCGGTTGAGCTGACCTGTGATGTAACTGTACAGTTATACAAGCCTGGTACACATCTGTATGCCCGGTTGAGCTGACCTGTGATATAACTGTACAGTTAGACAAGACTGTTACTCATTTGCATGCCCAGTTGAGCTGAACTGTGATGTAACTGTACAGTTATACAAGACTGTTACACATCTGTATGCCAAGTTGAGCTGACCTGTGATGTAACTGTACAGTTACACACGGCTGGTACACATTTGTATGCCCGGTTGAGCTGACCTGTGATGTAACTGTACAGTTATACAAGACTGTTACACATCTGCATGCCCGGTTGAGCTGACCTGTGATGTAACTGTACAGTTATACAAAACTGTTACACATCTGTATGCCCGGTTGAGCTGACCTGTGATGTGACTGTACAAGTATAGAAGCCTGGTACACATCTGTATGCCCGGTTGAGCTGACCTGTGATATAACTGTACAGTTAGACAAGACTGTTACTCATTTGTATGCCCGGTTGAGCTGAACTGTGATGTAACTGTTCAGTTATACAAGACTGTTACACATTTGTATGTCCGGTTGAGCTGACATGTGATGTAACTGTACAGTTATACAAGACTGTTACACATCTGTATGCCAAGTTGAGCTGACCTTTGATGTAACTGTACAGTTACACACGGCTGGTACACATTTGTATGCCCGGTTGAGCTGACCTGTGATGTAACTGTACAGTTATACAAGACTGTTACACATCTGTATGTCCGGTTGAGCTGACCTGTGATATAACTGTACAGTTATACAAGACTGTTACACATCTGTATGCCCGGTTGAGCTGACCTGTGATCTAACTGCACAGTTATACAAGACTGTTACACATCTGTATGCCCGGTTGAGCTGACCTGTGATGTGACTGTACAAGTATAGAAGCCTGGTTCACTTTTGTATGCCCGGTTTAGCTTACCTGTGATGTAACTGTACAGTTATAAAAGCCTGGTACACATCTGTATGCCCGGTTGAGCTGACCTGTGATGTAACTGTACAGTTATACAAGCCTGGTACACATCTGTATGCCCGGTTGAGCTGACCTGTGATATAACTGTACAGTTATACAAGACTGTTACACATTTGTATGCCCGGTTCTGCTGACCTGTGATGTAACTGTACAGTTATACAAGACTGTTGCACATTTGTATGCCCGGTTGAGCTGACCTGTGATGTAACTGTACAGTTATACAAGCCTGGTACACATCTGTATGCCCGGTTGAGCTGACCTGTGATATAACTGTACAGTTAGACAAGACTGTTACTCATTTGCATGCCCAGTTGAGCTGAACTGTGATGTAACTGTACAGTTATACAAGACTGTTACACATCTGTATGCCCGGTTGAGCTGACCTGTGATATAACTGTACAGTTATACAAGACTGTTACACATCCGTATGCCAAGTTGAGCTGACCTGTGATGTAACTGTACAGTTACACACGGCTGGTACACATTTGTATGCCCGGTTGAGCTGACCTGTGATGTAACTGTACAGTTATACAAGACTGTTACACATCTGCATGCCCGGTTGAGCTGACCTGTGATGTAACTGTACAGTTATACAAGACTGTTACACATCTGTATGCCCGGTTGAGCTGACCTGTGATGTGACTGTACAAGTATAGAAGCCTGGTACACATCTGTATGCCCGGTTGAGCTGACCTGTGATATAACTGTACAGTTAGACAAGACTGTTACTCATTTGTATGCCCGGTTGAGCTGAACTGTGATGTAACTGTTCAGTTATACAAGACTGTTACACATCTGTATGTCCGGTTGAGCTGACCTGTGAAGTAACTGTACAGTTATACAAGACTGTTACACATCTGTATGCCAAGTTGAGCTGACCTTTGATGTAACTGTACAGTTACACACGGCTGGTACACATTTGTATGCCTGGTTGAGCTGACCTGTGATGTAACTGTACAGTTATACAAGACTGTTACACATCTGTATGCCCGGTTGAGCTGACCTGTGATATAACTGTACAGTTATACAAGACTGTTACACATCTGTATGCCCGGTTGAGCTGACCTGTGATCTAACTGCACAGTTATACAAGACTGTTACACATCTGTATGCCCGGTTGAGCTGACCTGTGATGTGACTGTACAAGTATAGAAGCCTGGTTCACTTTTGTATGCCCGGTTTAGCTTACCTGTGATGTAACTGTACAGTTATAAAAGCCTGGTACACATCTGTATTCTTCGGTGAATTCCTTTATAACACACAGCAATGTTTGATCAGGATGTTGGTAATATCCCGGACCTGGTAAGTGGTGGCCCATTGTGTTCGTGAAGGTGGACATGCGGTCTCTGAGTGCTTTCTAGTTTTTTTAAATGTTACTCTCAGGAGGAAGCGAACTCACATTTATGTTAGCCCTGAGGTTCATGGGGTAACAAAATCCTACAATTATGAGCCATTCTGTGGCCAAAGTACGTATTATAGGGAGTCGGCAATGGAAATAAGCAGCTCCAGTAAGCATGTATTTACCATGGGATTGGCTCGATTGGTTAATTGTATATATCAAACGTATCAGATATATTTGTATGAAATTTTCAACATGAATTGTGCCATTCATTTTACTTATTATCCGCCCCCATCGCCTCCCCGGACCTGCTACCTATGCAGCCACATACGACCGACTCCCCCCCCCCCCCCCTTCACCTTTTTCCCCGGTTTGGTCACCCTCCGAAAGGTAAACGACCGAGCATCAGGTGATCACGTGATATCAGTTACTAGGTCGTTACATACATGCAGTTCAGTTTTAAGTTATTTATTAGTATTGAATCCCCACAGTAATTGATGAGCTTAGTGCCGTCCAAAGTGAGGACCAAGCATTTTATATGTGCAAATATTTATCTTGGTCTTGGCACTGACAATAAATATACCATCCCTTTAACAGGTCGGCAGTTTTAGGGAGGTAACAGAGAAAAATGAATGTCAACTGATTCTGGCATGGATCAGTGGTACGTTCTACTCGCATGAAAAAGCGCCCCCCCCCCTACAAATACCCTGTAGTGAATGACTCTGGCCTTCAGCCGGGATAAAAATAATTGGCTTGTTCACAACATTTTTGGCCTTATATGAGCTCCTTGTAAAATCCAGGTTTCTGTGTTCGCGTTATCCGGATGTTCAAGGTAAGACTGAGATGAAAAATTGATATATGAGTAAATATGAGTAAAAGTCAGAGTTGAGAAGTCTATGCGAGAAAGAAACACTTTAGAGAGAAAGGATTTTGAGATATTTTACTTTGTTTAATATAAGCACATTTAAAATATGCTTTTTAAATAATGCACTTTTTACAAATGTTGTCAACACAATTTTTATATTTCATACGGTATTGAATGTATATAAAAAAAATCATCAATACATAAGCTGTTAGAAAAAAAAAAAACACACGGGGCCCAGTGACACATATACATGGGGTTTCATTTGAATGTCAGGGTTATTATGCACAGATGCACAGTTCAATGAGCTATATTTTATCTGTTGCAAGCGCTTTGGTATCACAAACGGCCGTTTGAAAAGGATTCTGGCGCAGGCATATGTGTAGTCTCTGAACGCTTTCTTGTCTTTTAATAAGAATTGCAATTTCCCATAAACTTTTTTTTTCTATTTTTTTGGGGGACGATTATGTCTTTGCAAGATTCACATTTTTATATATTCTATGTACACCTATTTTTATGGTCTTTTATGGTTAATTCATATTTTGTTTTGTAAAAATGTGTACATTAAAGCAAATATGTCAGAAAAGTAATTATATTTTCTCAAATATCAGCAGATTCTTTAATTTCAGTACTTGACCCCTGATGAGAGAGGCTGTCGAGCCTGCTCATTTATATCCTGTAATTTCCTACATATTGGCGAGGGCATTATGATTCTACCTGCATGTATTGAACTAGTGCAATCGAATGATTAATATGTTTTCACTATATACGGCTATTTAGCTGGTACAACAACATGTGTCATGGGACTGATACATCGCTGTACCTTTATTTATTTCAGGTTTTCAGGGTTTATTTCAATTTGCGCTTAACGTCGCTTGTCATTGATACAATTTATCACAAACACTAAAGACAAAAGCAAATAAAGTCATAATTTCCGACAAAATACCTGCTGGCATTTGTTTCTTTTCCTGTCAAGTATTTTTATTAACCTAACAATCCTCTGGACAGTTTTTGTTTTTTTGTCAGAAAAGCTATGTACGTTTCGTAATGTTATTATTTTTCTATTTTATTACATGGAAATAACTGCTAAAATATAAATTACTTTTGACAGGCTCACATGCGGTGCAACAAAAAGCGAATTTTAATACAGATGCTCCGAAAAAGGCACCTGAACGTTTATAGGCATGGTTAAGAAGGGTTATGACAATGCGCTCTGCTAGTGCTTTCTAGTCGTTTTAGCAATAACCATTAGTAATGGCATGTCATGTGATATGTCAGTATGTGCGTGTTTGTATATGTTAAGTGATATGCATGTGTTTGTATTTATAAGGTATTATGCATAAGAAATCAAAAATAAAACTTGATTATATAGTATTCCGTATATATTACCAGGATGCGAAGTTTGGATCAGATTTTTTTTATCCTTCAGGTCGAAGTTGGGTTTTAGGATTTATGACACGTTTAAACGTGCGTATCTTTGTTAACGTGGTGTTTGGTCGGTAACCAGTGCATGATGGGTGAGTTTCGAATACGAAAGCAATATGTAGCTAGAAGCAAAACCTGCTTTCATAATCGTGCGAGCACACGAAAACACCATATTGCGAAATTTGCAGTTGTGCAGAAAAAAATGTTAGAATCTATGGCGAGCTCATAAATGTATTATGTTTATACCTCCGCTTGTGGGGAAGGTATTAACTTTTCATTGTCCTGAGTAATTTAATATGTGTGAAAGTAACTTTTTTTTAAGGTCGGACCATTTATTAGGTATACTTGTCTGACAGCCGACTAGACAAGACAAGATGTTTGATACGGCAGTCAGTCTCGATTTGAAGACAAATAAACTAAATGTTGTACTCTCATTTCTTGTTATAAATGACTTTTCTAATTTACAATTGAACAGCTCTGTTTGGTTTTGATACATACTTTATTTAGAATTTTTAAGTCAGGTGAATTTAAGTCATGCCGACCTGTAGAGATGGGTCTTTGTCAGATTCCGTCCACCCGTCCAATAGCTTAACAGAAATGAAAACCGTCAGAATATATATATATATATATATATATATATATATATATATATGTATATATATATATATATTTTATACATATATAACACATATTTAGATTCAAATAACAAAGTAAACCTGTCAAAACTTAAGTTTGTAAATAATTATCACTGATTTTACTCAAAATTATCATGCTTAAGCGCATTAAGAATATACATCTAACCGAATACCCAATGAATAAAACTCAACCTTGATATGGTCATTTTTTAATATAAGGCATAACAAAATTAAGGCCTCGCTCTCATCAGCCACAATGAATCGTTTGTTAATATATACGAGACATTAACGAATTCTAGTGAGTCTCGCCTACTAGTACTAAGTATTCATAACTGACACCGACATAAGGCTTTCTAAAATAATCAGTTACAGTAATTGCTGAACAGGACAGTTGGCATTTGGTTAATAAGAATTTGACGTTTATATTTTGGTTATTGCGGACGTCATTCACTGAACGTGTGCTATAGACAATGAGTCATTTTCTCTACCTGGCGGGTTTCAGCTGACTTGAATTTGATAATGATAGTGGTATATTGATTTGCCAGTTGACGCTACAAAGCGTTAACATGGATGGATAATTTATTCAGTGTTTATGCCTGATGGTATTGATAATATATTATGACGTAGAGTAGGACTCACTGAAATAGCGTAACCCCAACAAATCGCCCAGTTGTGATCTGTAAAGAAGTAGAGTAAACTTGGTTTGTGACTTCCGCAGTGAAGGACAAAATGATTCACCAGGCACTCCTCGTCGTTTTCTCCCTCGGAGGTAAGCTACTTGTAATTATTTGTTTGCTGATCTAGATATGTTTTCGTGTTTTAAAATTATTCTCGAGCTGATTTTATGTTTTTTCCAAATTATTAAAATTACTGAGTTATTTGTACAGCAGTTTTTTTATTTTTACGTTTTTGCTAAGTCACGGCTGTTACGTCAGCAGGTGCGGATCCGGAGGGGGGGGGGGGGACGGGGTCAACCCCCCCCCCCCGGATATCAACCAACAACCTTTTTTAGACAAATCTTACCAATGACGGGGGGTCGAGACTCCATTGCTCTTAACCAACGACCTTTTTTAAGACAGATTTTATGCATGATACCCGTTAATCCCTCCCTGCAAAAATCCTGGATCCGCGCCTGGTAAGAGCTTGAAAATTGTATGGGGAATAAGATTTGGTGGAACCATGGTTACACATATGAGCTGTTTAGGGGAGTTTCTGAGTTTGCTGGCTGTGTGTGTGTGTTTGGGATGGGGGGGGGGGGGGGGGGTTCCAGCATATAGTTTCGTCCAGGCGCCCATAATGATATTAAGACGGCCCTGCTAATATGCATATATATTGATTAGAAAGGTTTATACGTAAAAATTCATAAGTAATAATGAATATGCAGTAGATAAATTAGTCAAATGCATTGTTCCCTAACTTGGAATGATTAATTGATAATTTATTGTATTCATATAAATAACGAGCGCATAAATATATATAAATATATATAAATATATATATATATATATATATATATATATGATTAATTTTCGCTCATGAATGTAGGTATTCGGATGATTTAACATAAATTCGAATGTATTTATTGTTTGGGACTAGTTGCTTTAAAGGAATAACATTTCCTGCAACCAATAATTTGGCCATTATTGGATATTCTGCAAAAGAAATTAATTTAAATTAACAGTTTTTTCGTCAAATGATTCACATCGCGATTGCACCATTTAAATCAAACACACCCCGTTGGAGATAATGACTAAACAATCCTGTGCTTCCTAAAGCGGAAAAGCTCTAACGCGATCGTGATTTGATATTGAAACTACGTTCGCACAAACTGAAGCGCATACCGTCACCAAGACAAGACAATCCGACTAGGACAAAACAAGCTCATTGGATTCTCATACCATCACCAAGATAAAACAATACCCCCTGGACATTCATACTGTGACCAAGACAAACAAATCTTATTTGATCCCTTTACCATGAAACAGAAAACATAATCTAATGGATCCCCTTACCATGACCAAGACAAAAAATCCGAATGGATTATCATACCAATTCCAAGACAAAACAATCTCACTTCATCCACATACCATGACCGACACAAAACAATCTCATTGGATTTACATACTGTGACCAAGACAAAAAAATCTCACTTAATATACAGGTACTATGACCGAGACAAAACAACCCTTATTGATCCTCATCATATGACCAATACATTACAATCTTTTTGGATCCTCATACCATCATCAAGACGAAACAAATTTAATGAATTCCCATACCATGAACCAGAAATAACAATCTTTCTTGATCCCCGTACCAATGACCAATTAAAAACAATCTTTTTTTGATCCTAATAATTTTCGGAAATGTAATTATCAATAAACCATTAGTATGCATAAATCGATAATATATGAGCCAAATTATGGATAAATAGTAGTGCATGTTTTGTTGGTCAAATGTATCCTTTCAAATAACTTTTAGGCACATCACAGTTTTTTTTCCTTTTTGCATTATTAAATGTTTAAGGCCCCAATTTTCATGAATTACACAGTACAATATATTCTTATCAGATTTAGTTCATGCTTATTTGAAAATGGTTTTTTTACAGCATTTTATTTCAGTTAATAAATTTAATGTGTATTATTATACTTCAGCTACTCCACTTTCTTCCTTGTTCTCTAACTGACAGGGGTTCATACGTTTCCATGGTTATTTTATACACATACTACTCTCATATAGCTTAAATAATGATACTTCTAGAAATTTTTGATCACGAGAGGGTCCTGCATTTAAGTTATAGTCCAAAGAGGGCACAGTATTAGTTCGGCAAACATATATTTAATATTTGATTATCACAAGTTAGCGGGGCATTTCCACTTAGCCATAAAAAGAGAACTGTATTGTTTTTGCATTTGCTCAAATTTTCTAAAATTCAGCTGAGCGACGTGACCCATGGGTTCCTATTATTTAATAATATATTATAAAAAAGATCTAATTGAACAAATGTGTAAACTGCTGAACGTTCAACCGTTTATCAAAAAAGCCAGCCAATGATCATGGTAATAGTACAGATCGTATGTTCACAATTAGCTCTCATGCTTCAGCTTCAACATTAGGAAACACATGGTTGGTCAGGTCGCAAAAAATTATTTGCAACAATTTCTTACTCATCAATACAAACCATGGCCTATATTTCCTCTTCCTCTCAGACTTTATAACCATTTGATATTACTTTAGATATTACTTTTTACTTCAGCTGAGAACAGTGAACCATGGGTCAATTGTTTTTTTTTATCCCGGTACCATGAACCAGACAAAACTATCTCAGTGGATCCTCAAAACATGACCAAGACAAAAATCTGACTGTATCCTCTTCCCAACACAAGGACAAAGCAATCTGACTGGATCCTCAAAACATTACCGGGACAAAATTATCTGACTGGATATCATACCGTCACCAGGACAACACAATTTGCCCATGGCCATGACGTTACGCTGAATTCAAGGAACCTTGAACAATTGGTAACATGACTCTCAGAGTGCTCAAAATCATTCATTTTGCGAATAAAACTTAGATATAGGTTACAGTAACTTTATTCTATATCCAGCTGCTACCATTTGTGCCAATCTGTCTAACAGAGTGTTTTATTTTCATACAGCTTGCGGAATATAGGTCACGGTGACATAATTTCAGGTATCCAAGAAATTTTACAAGAACTTCCCTGGATGTTAATCAAATTAGACGTGTCTAGGTCCAACTGTAACGAAACATGCAAATCTGTCCAAATTTTGCCTAGGACCTCCTTGGATATACAGTTAGAAGGTTTTAGGTCTACCGGTTACACTTAGTGCCTTAATAATAGCTAGACTACTCCATTTGAAGGTCTCTAAAATAAGGAAAAAAATGCGTATGAAATGTCTAAAAAACAGGTGGCGCCACTAATCTGCAGGAGCCAATGAATCATTCCATGATCAATATGTATGCAAAGAATAATGGCGATTAATGTATTAGTTATTCAGTTATTGGAGCTTCGTATCAATTTTTTAATCATCCTGGGGGAGGGATACTTATGATCCCTTTAACTTTGAAGATATATGTAACAGAGACCTAATTTCCGGTGTCCAAGGAGATTTATCATGGACCTCCCTGGATTTTTAATTAAAAATTAAACGGTTACGCTCTGTATCCTATGAACCGACGACCGCTTCTTACGATGGTCTCAAAATAGAGAAAAATGCGTATAAAATAGAAGATAAAAACAGATGGCACCCCTAGTCTTCAGGAACTCATGAAACGCTACAAAAATCATGGCGGTCAAAGAAGTAGTTGTTCAGATACTGAAGCTTTTAAATCAAATTTTTAATTATCCATGGGGGAATTTACAAGCCCCATAGCTCAGAGGAAGTGGGTAACAGAAACTTAATTTCAGGTTTTAAGGAGATTTTTTATGGCCCTCCGAGGATGTCGCCTGAGAACATTCTAGGTCCAACGGTTCCGAATTGTGCCCTTTCAACGGACGACCATTTCATTTGAAGGTCTCAAATATAGAGGAAAAATGAGTAAAAATGCAAATATATATGCAGATGGCGCCACTAGTCTACAGGATCTCATGAAACGCTACATGATCAGTATGCATGCAAGAATCATGGTAATCAGTGCATTACTTATTCACATACTGGAACTTTTGTATCAAATTTTTATTTACTTTCGGGATACTTACGATCCCAATAGCTCAGAGGATAAGGGTAACAAACATCTAATTTCTTGATTTCTTGGAGATTTTTCATGGATATCCCGTGATTTTATGTTAAAAGATTCTAGCACTAAAGGTTACGATTTGTGTCCTGTTAACGGTCGACTTCTTCATTTGAAGGTCTAAAAAATAAAGATAAAATGCTAAATATGAAAAAATACAGGTGGCGCCACTATTTAAAATAAATATTATTAACTTAACTTTCAATTAAGTTTTATTAAACTTTTTTCCTATGAAATTCTAGTTAAATACCTTGCTTAAGTTACACCTTTACATCGTTATAGTCTTCATAAAGACCTTGAAAAGTTATAAAATATGTTTTTATTTATCATATACTATAGCATTTCTGCTATGTGTTAATTCTGTGTTGTGTTCGACAAAACAGCGAAACAACAAACCATAAGTGTGATTATTCCATTAAACAAAATGTTATTTGCATTTTTCATTGTCATTAGTTTATCGAATTTAAAATATAAAATTTCGAATATTTTTATAAATCGAGCGTAAAGTAAACATTAAGAATGAAACCGGATTTTTAAAAAAATTCAGGGCGTAGGCTTTTTTTGTGAAAAAAAAACAGCGGAAAGCTAATTTGTTGAAACTATCTGACAGAAAATGTCCAGTCATAACCATGACCTACTAGTTAAAAATTATACGTTTTCTTGAATTAAAAGCAATTTGTGTAAAAAGCTGCATTATTGATAACCATGTTTATTAACCCTTTATGGGGTTTATGAGTTCCGTCCACTTCGGAGTTAGACATTTACAAACTTTACAGTTGAAGAGGGAGATCACAAAATCAGATAATAATATGGATTCAAGATATACAACTGTCGATTTCATTCACATGTCATTAAGCCAGCTAGGTAGAGAATTTATAGGAGATCCTTTTTCACTATTAATGTACAAAACAAAACTGTCATCTGTTTCTGTAAGCAACTCAGGTAAAAGCAATAATAGATTAAAAAATTGAATGATTTTTTGTTCATATAAACTGGTTCTTTAAGCACCAATGACTTCACTCGAACTCAGTTTCGTGATGGATCCTTTTTTTTTGTCCTTCTAGTCGTTTGAAAGTGCAAATGAACGATTTACTTAGACATCTTTTTGGACTTCTCAAAAAAAGTCCCAAATACTTACTTACTTAGCAAAGAAACAAATATTTTAATGTATACAACCAGCATTATTGTCCAAGGATGATAAATGACTTTTTTGCAATCATAAATTGTACATATATTACATACAGTAGGACAAAGAAAAAGACAGGTAGACAGGCCATTTAAAATGCTTTGTTTTGTTAAATGGTCACCTAGAATATTTTTTACCCACCAAAAATATTATAACGGGGATCAATAAGAAATCACCAATATTTCATCAATACCCTTTTTTTATCAACATTTCTACATTCAGTCGAAGATGCAGAACTTAACTCTGGTGTGTGTGTTCTATGACATACATATTAAGAAGTGCAACTGTCGAGGACGCATAGAGGGTTGGGAGTGTGCATAGCGCTGGTTGGTCGGGTATTAATGCCCCTTGTCGGGGTGTGGACAATTTTTACAATAACATAACATAATTAAGCAGGTTTTCAACACTTTTCATACAAAATAATAGGCTGCATTAATTATTCACTGTTAGTCAGTGATAGAAAACTGATATTTACCCAACCAGATTTCTACATGTGAGTTTATATGAATTGTTATAATTTATCTGCTCATGTCATCACTTTCCTTTACCTAGAAACTCTAGCTGTTACTACAACAGGCCGGCATTACAACCGACACAAGCAATCGAGAGCTTTGGCAACCCGAACAAACCTTATCGAAATGAAACAGCCACGCTGCGACACCATGCCCATAGAATGTTTGTTGCAATGCAATCAGTTTCCGGCTTGTCCTGCTGTAAACGTCTTCAACAACGGGACCTGTGAACTGCTCTTCTCCCCAGTTCTTGGTGTCCACTTCCTTGCAGAGTCCACAGCCTACATCCATCGATTTGGTGAGCACGTTAATTTTGTTACAAAGGTCTCATATACCTCTTCCTGCGGGAATCCACAACAGTGAAACGATCACAGTAGCAGCGCGAATCGGAATAAAACGTCTTGGGACGGGACAAATATACCACCATTTTATATGCTATACTACTACTCCTAAACTACAATCTCTACTACTGGTTAAAATGGCAAAATAAAAATTTAATTTATTTATTATTATTATTTATGAATTAATGTTTATATACTCTCAATATATCATCCGTTATATTCGATATATAATATTAAATACACTAATGACAATACCATTACTGCCACTACTGCATATTTCCTCTCCTGTATAATAATACGACTACTACTACTACTGGTAAATTTGTCATGAATTTAAACTTAAGGACAAATTGTAGAATTTCATGACATTTCTGATATTTGTTCTTGCAAATTGAATTATGACATTTAACTATATTTTATTTTAATAAATGAGCAGGAACCATTGCTCAAATATTCATATTGTGTAGTACCATTAATCGGGATTCTTTTGCTCAATTTATTCATTATTGGAAAAATAAACCACCCATTAGATTGTAATATAATCACTAAATAATCAATGATAATCCTACTTGATATGAAATATTGAACAAAAAGGAAATGAGGATACCGGCCTGTCTCCCGAAAACAAAATGGTAAATTCTCGACGGACTCTTAAGGACTCCCTGAAATGTTAACACTACAGTATTTGATTTTGGGTTTTCCCTGATCAAACAGGTGAACAAAGGTCAGAGAAGTATTACTGTCTGATTGCATAATCATAATAATAGCCTTAATGACTCAGGGATGGGCACAGGATACATGCAGACTTATGAGACTACTATATTGTGCCTGCGCATGATCTGATCAGACTTAGCCCAGACTGGCTGTTCCTGTGATGGTTTAAAGTAAGCAGTGAATGCACCACTCAAAAGCCATTCATGTTAACTAGACTGATAGGTATACTTTGATTTGACAGTCACTAGACTTTCTGATGTAAGAAACTGCCATAGTTAATATGATGAGTGGACACCCTGCTCAGTCGCCCAATTACTTGATACTCTGAGATAAGGTTACAGAGATGTGCCCCCCTCACCCAGTGCAATGTTTACTTTGCATGATAAACACCTAACATTGGTTATTTGCACGCATTCTGTGTCATATTCACGGTCACGGACCATTTTTAAAATGCCAATCGCAAACTGATATATAAAGGTTTGGCACAACCCTAATTGTACCTGTTCAAAGATTCTGAGAGTGGCTTGTCTTATGTCATAACACACACACACACACACACACACATATATAATTATGAAATTTTACTTAATTAGCCCTCATGTTTAAAAAAAGGAGAAAGTACATGCATGAGTTAATGGTGTATTCTTAAAACAATACTGTAGTAATATTTCGAAGTAGGTGGCAGCACTGAGTGTGGCAGCTATAACCTCCATATTGTGGACACCTCTATAAGTGGGCAGTTTTGCCCAGTCCCAAGGGTGCTCACATTATAGAGGTTCCACTGTATATCACAGATAATACAGCTACAACTATGTTTTCTAAAACATAATTGACAAGGTTACAAGGATATGTTATAAAAGCATTCAATGTTTAGAATACGTATTATGAATAGAAACATATATATTTTATTACTTTATTTTCCTCTTTATGATTTTAAAATGCTCTTATTATAGACTACCTTCATAACTTTAAACATGAATTTACACTGCATACAATAGCATTAAATTGGCCTTAACATTACATCTTATACATATCTGAACGGCAAATGAAAAAAAAATGAAAAAAGTGTTAAGTTCTTATTTGTCTACATATTCGGCACGCTTTAATGCGAAGTGCCAATATCCAATATAAAATGCGGCAGGGACCCCCCCCCCCCCCCCATCCAACTTTGCATGTACGTATACTATTTCAAACGCTAAATATCTGGTATAGAAAGATCATAGTGTTTTTTAAATTTTTTTAGTATAGTTAATTGTTTTCAAAACTTAAAAATTGTAGTTGTTATCATCAAATTTCATCGGCTTCTGTGGCTCAGGGGTAAAGCACCGGAATCTAAGCCTGGTTATCATGAGTTGTAATCACAGCCGAGGCGGTGAGATTTTTCGCTGTCGGCCCCACCCAGGGTGAACACTGTGCAGGCTTAAATGGGAAGACCGTGCCCAACGGTTATTTTTCACTAACAAACGAGTGCGCCTTTCGGGCGTCCCTCGATGGCATTACCCATCAATGGGGACGATACCACACCCAGGTGCAGCAGCCACCGGGCCGAGTTGACACCAGGATATAAAAGGAAAGAAAACTGCCCTGTCAGGAAACCCGATACCGGAATGGAATTCCGCAGATGAGCATACACGTAGTAACGTTAGCATTTTAAAGTGGTACCTCCACAAAAAAATAAAAAAATGAAAAAATATAAAAAAAACTTCAAATTTCATTGATGTACACTTTCAGTTTCATTTGCAACAACTTATACAATATATGTATATATATATATATATATATATATATATATATATTATTTATATATATTACTCATTACTCATTACACATTATGTATATCGTATGAATTATATAAAACACGAACCAAAAGAAAATATTCAAGAAACGCACAGAAACAGTGTCTACATGTCGTCATAAGAGGAAAGGCACCCAACCATATGAAAAGAACTAACAATGATTTAACAATATCTGTAAATTATTTTTTAATTGAATGTTTTAAATGATCTTTCACAGACAAAACTTGCCCTGATGGATTTGGGCAGATTCTCGTCACCCCTCGTCATGGATCATGTTACAAGTTCGCGCTTGACATGAAAAGAAAATGGATTGAGTCACGTGACTTATGCGTGAGCCTTGGTGGAAACCTCGTCAGTGTAGATACAAAAGACGAACTAGATCACTTAATCAGTGTCACGACGAGTGATACAAATCTGATCTGGACGAGAGGTAAGTAAAATAACAATTGTCAATACTAATAAAAAACCCATTGCAAAGAGATCTAATAATTGTGTTATTATGCTGAACTCTTTCTGAAGATCCTTTTGTGGAAATGTCATGGTGTCAGGGTCATGTAAACCTGTGTTCCCGATTCTACTTATTTGTACGCTTGAAGAAAAACTGCATTAGGTAAATTTTTAGATTAACACAAATATTTATAAAGCATCACGTAAGGAGAGAAAATCAGTTATATTCTTAAAATAAAGAAAATGAAAGATCACCATTTCTGACTTGAATATGAATTTTTAGCTGATATGATTTGGAGTTATTTGAAGGTTCGCATTATGAGGGGAGTAAGTTTCTGAACAATATACACCCGATCTGGAATATATGACAGGGGGTCCCCTTCCCCAGCGCTGTAGAAAACAACATGTAACAGAAGAACTCAATCATTAACTTTAATATTTTTTCCCCAATTTCAAACTTTACATCATGTCTCACCTTAAGATATTTACCAAATACTGAAATTAACAAGTGACCCAGGGGTCATGACCCACAGCTGACTAGGAAAACATTCAAGGCAAATTTTATCAATGCCAAATTTTGTAGGTGGTATCACCATTCAACTTAAGCATAGCTCAGAGGATATAGGTAACAGAGACCTAATTTCAGGTTTCCAGGGAGATTTTTCATGGACCTCTCTTCAATTGAAGTTAGAAGATACTTGATTGAATGGTTACGATTTGTACCCTGTTAACAGACGACTGCATCTTTAAAGGTCTCAAAAATAGAATAAAAATGCAGAAAAATTCGAAAAAATCCAGGTGGCACCACAATTCTGCAGGAACTGATAAAACAGTCCTTGATGAATATGCAAACACAGAACCATTAATTAATGGATGGTTAATAGTGATTAATGCATCTGGAGCTTTTGTAAAAATACTGGAGCTTTTGTAACAAATTTTTGATTAATCTGGTGGGTAATTCGGAGCACCATATCTCAGGGGATATGAGTATTAGAGACCTAATTTCAAGTTCCATGGAGATTTTTCATGGACCTCCTTAAATGTTAAGCTAGAAGATTCAAGGTATAATTTTAACCATTTGTGCCCAGTTAACAGAATACCACATGATCTTTTAAGGTTTCAAATTAGAGAAAAAAGTGTAAACACTTAGAAAAAGAAATCCAGGTGGCACCCGCAGTCTGCAAAAACTGACAAAACTCTCCATTAAAAATATCATTGCAAAAAATCCTGGTGACCAATACATTAGTTGTTATGATACAAGAGCTTTTATATAAAATTTTCAATTATTCTGAGGCATATTTCAAGGGATATGGGTAACAGAGACCTATTTCAGGTTTCCTAGGAGAATTTTCATTGGCCTCCCTGCTTGTCAAGAAAGAAGATTCTAGGTCTAGTCGTTACGATTTGTGCCCTATTAACAGATGGCCGCATCCTAAGATGTCTCAAAAATAGAGAAAAAAATCGTACAAATCGAAAAAATACAGGTGGAGCCAGCAGACTGCAGAAACTGATGAAACATTCCATGATCAATATACATGCAAAGAATCGTAGCGATCAAAGTTCAGATACTTCAGATACAGATAGTTGTTCAGATACTCGAGCTTTTGTGTTAAATTTTCCATTTTTCGGGGGGGGGGGGGGGGGTACTTCGGAGCCTCATGGTTCAGAGGTTATAGGTAACAGAGAACTAATTTCAGGCTTACAGTAGATTACTCATGGACTTCCCTATATATGAAGCTAGAATATTCCAGAACAAGTGGTTACGATTTGTGCCTGGTTAACGGACGGACAGACAGACAGACGGACGGACGGAAGCGGGACTAAGAGTGATCGCTATAGCTCAGATGACTTTCAGTCAGCTGAGCAAAAAAAATGGTTCATATACCAAGCTAATAAGGTTTTATAACCCTGCATGGTTAAGTCTTATAATCGAAAATATTAATATATAACAAGTTTTGTTTAACATTACAATCATCTAAGCACTCATGCAAGTATATCCATGTTTTATAATCCATCCGTCTATTACAGTACATTCAAAATTGTTATTTATTATACAACAAACTATGTCTTTTTTATACAATTATAATTAATTGGCTAAATGATTAATCTTAGATATCGGTGAGTACAAAAGGGGTCATATGTTTCAAATAAGAAAATAAGTAAGCTTTAGCAACAGGCTATAAGAATATAATAATGACTTAAGGTGTTGTCATATTTATTATTTTCTGACAAAAAAAGTGTTATAAATACATCATCGTAAACACAGGAGGGAAAGCAGAAATATTTTGGAGGTGGTTTAGCTGTATATAAAAGAGGAAACACGCTAAACGTTGCCGTATCCTCATATACCTTTAACCGTGTCCTGAGCTTTCACACACGGACGAACGTGTCCACTTATATACGGATGTGTACATTGACAAACTCCTAAACAAAGGATACATATTTACCGGTATAAAGCTTCGTTCACACCTATCCATTTTATTACACCTTCCGTCATTTCTCCTCAGCTTTCCGTCGTCTCTATTCACACCTAAGCGTAATCTTTCATTCCCCACTACTGAATATATAATATCAATGGAATATGTATTCAATATCTAATTTACGTCTTGACAAAGTGCATGTATTGGCTGCCTGTCCACTTTGCTGTCCTGTTACTTATACTAAGCCACTTATAGCGGTCTCCCTTTGTTCACCAATTCCTTTTCGTTTATTCCTTAAAAGAAATATGTTTGCTGATCTCATATATTTAATGATTACATGTTCGATATGAATAAAAATTAATTTTTAGCGTATCGGCTTGATAATTAAATAAGTAAATGTGCAGTAATGATCATCTGTAACGATTATGCAACAAAAAGTGTTACTGTTAAGTGTTTTTTTTTATCCAATGAGGATATTTTATTTCTAGAACCGAGATCTAATAATACATTTCCTATTGACACTTTCGTACCTTGTATCCACATATTCTTGAATTTGACCAAAATCCTGTAGCTGATTTTTGAAACACTGATTTAGAATATAACCAACTTCACTTCTGTTCCTTTATTCCATAAAACTCGAATTCTCATTTTTGTTATGACAACTGTTCCTCTTGTTTTGAATATAAAAATTTTGAAATATTGATGTTCTAGGCTAATTCTCGGAAGAATCTAAGACTTTCTTCTATTGTAATTCCCACTCTCCTATGTATACATACAAATACACAGATGATATATCGATCTATCTATCTATCTATCTATCTATCTATCTATCTATCTATATATATACTTGGATTGTGTAAAATCAGTCAATTTGTAAATTTTACAAATTGACTGAAAAATCAGTCTGTTTATTTGAATTTGTATTGATATGGAAAAGACTGTTGTTTTTATATATCTCATTATTGTAAGACAGACATTGTCATATAGTGTAACTAGTTACTTTTAAGGATAACCACAGTTAGTTATGTATATAAATATATACGTATGTACCATTTGCCTAACGGGTATGCCGGCAGCCATGCAACCTATCCCCGGCAATCCCCTGCCATAGATCCGTTATGTTTCCATGATACCTTGTCTTTGTATGCGTGAATGATCGCTCACGCCCCTGTGCTTTATCGGTATGTTCGTTGGTTTATGCATAGGTACATTTATGCTTGAATATCGCTCTTCTGGCGATTGTTAAAACAGGGTCTTAACGAGAAAATAACATTACTCCAGCAACTTCAGCATCAGTCCAGACCTGCTATAGATTCATCGTACCACTGTATACTTCTGCCAGTTCACGCATTTACGCCATACATGGGTTGGAACACAGCTATACTGCAGATAGCATATCACTGGATTTAACTCAGACAAACTAAAAAAAATCGAATCACTCAGTTAGTAATGTCGTTTAATGTGCGCCTCTGATATGACACTGATGGTCTATCGATCCATACATTGTATCCAATACCTCTGATCTATTACACATACGGTTAATCGCGCCATGCATTGTATCCGATACCACTGATCAATGACACATACGGTTAATCGATCCATACATTGTCTCCAATACCTCTGATCTATGGCACATAAGGTCTATCGATCCATACATTGTATCCAATACCTATGATCCATGGCAAATACGTTCTTTGATTCAAACAGTGTATCCAAAACCTCTGACCTATGACACATACGGTCTATCGATCCATACATTTTACTTACCTTTGATCTATGACACATACGGTTAATCAATCCATACATTGTATCCAATACCTCTGATCTATGGCACATACGGTCTAAAGATCAATACGTTGTATCCAATAACTCGGATCTATGACACATACGGTCCATCGATCCATACAGTTTATCCAATACCTTTGATCTATGACAAATATGGTTAATCGATCCATACATTTGATCCAGTGCCTCTGATCTATGGCTCTTAAGGTCTATCGATCCGTACATTGTATCCAATACCTCTGATCCATGGCAAATACGGTCTTTTATTCGAACATTGTATCCAGTACCTCTGATCTATGACACATATGTCTATCGATCCATGCATTGTATCCATTACTTCTGATCTATGACATATATGGTTTATCGATCAATACAGTTTATCAAATACCTCTGATCTATGGCACATATGGTCTATCGATCCATATATTGTATCCAGTGCTTCTGATATATGACACATATGGTCTATTGATCCATACATTGTATCCATACCTCTGATATATGTAGTAGATTCCTCTCCTGACTCTGAAATGGAGTTATTTGAGCCATTCATACATGATGGTTTTGTATCACTTTGGTTCAGGCCAGACTCTCATGTTAGCAAACGCATTGCCATTTTCTAATAGGTCTTTTACTGGTGTATATGCACCAGTGTGCTTTCAGACAAGCACACTTCAGTTCCGCTTAACAGTATCCATTTAAAGTCAGATTTGATTTCTTGGAATATAACTTAGGGAATGAGAACTACTTTCCCCTTCACGGGAATTCAGTTGCTACTAGGGAATGACGTTGCAGTTGAAAAAGTACAGGCTGTACCAATAGTGACACTAATCCTGAAAGTCAGGTTATTCCTGGTTTGTAACTAGATCTGTAACTAGATCTATGGCCAAGAAAACACACGTGAGGATAATGTTCCAGATAACAAGACTCTCGGAGTCACTAGTGACTCGTCTAATGACTCGTCCGTACAGGATACAGCATTTTTAAGGTCAGAACTTATCGCGGAACAGCATAAGGACCCTGATATTTCATGTTTGTTTCCCAGGGCAGTTTCTAAAGATGAACTGTCACAGAACCCAGTTTGTTTCTATTTTAAAAATGGAGTGCTAATGCGTAAATTGCGACCACCTGATGTATGCGCTGATGATGACTGGGCCATCAAACATCAAATAGTAATGCCCAAAAGTTATCGCAGTGAAATTCTTAGCATGGCACATGAAGCTCCTTTTGCTGGCCATTTAGGTATAAATAAAACTTATCAGAAAGTTAGTACACACTTCTATCGGCCTAACCTCAGGAAAGAGGTTGTACTATATTGAAAATCATGCCATACATGCCAGATGGTAGGCAAGCCTAATCAGAATCCTCTTAAGGGCCCACTTGGGACTATTCCTGCTTTCGAGGATCCTTTCAGTAGGGTTATTGTTGATTGTGTTGGACCACTGCCCAAAACAAAATCTGGACATGAATACTTGCTGACAATTATGTGCATATCTCCCAGGTTCCCTGAGGCAATAACATTGCATAATATTAATGCCAAAAGTGTTTTCAAAGCTCTGATCAAGTTTTTACAACGTTTGGATTACCAAAATCCGTCCAGTCTGACCAAGGGTCTAATTTTATGTCTGGCATTATTCCAGGAAGTTATGCTTGAACTAGGTATAAAACAGTACAGCTCTTCGCCATACCATCCTGAAAGTCAAGACTCCCTCGAGCGTTTTCACCAGACTTTAAAAAACATGATTAAGACCTATTGCTATGACACACAGGAAGACTGGGATGAAGGAATTGCTGTTTGCTGTCAGAGAATCCTTTCAAGAATCCTTGGGTTTCAGTCCCTTTGAACTAGTTTTCAGACATGGACCGCGAACTGACCCTCCATTGAAACTGCTTAAAGAAAAACTCTTGTGTGAAAATCCTGATTCTCTTGGTTTACTGCAGTGTGTCTCAGACTTTTGCTCTAAACTGCACAGTGCTTGTGAGATTACGGGGACATTCTGGAATCTGCACAAAGTAAAGTGGGAACACTTTAAGAAGGATGTTTGAGCCTGGTGAAAAGGTCCTTGCCTTGCTTCCCATCCCTGGCGGACCTCTGCTAGCTAGGAATTTTGGTCCTTACATTGTTGATAAGAAAGTCAGTGATTTGGGTTACATACTGTTGACACCAGATAGGCGTTAGAAGGGACAACTGTGCCATGTTAACGTGTTGAAACCTTATTATGGCAGAAATAGCACATCAGGTGTTGTACATAGTGTTACTGCTGTGAATTGTGTAAACACTGACCCTGACCCAGTTAAAGTAGATACTGATTGTAAGTGTGCTGTAGACATTCTGTGTGGTACAGTACCATTACACACCTTACCGCACAACAACAACAAGACCTGAAGAAACTGATGCGGAATTATGAGCATTTGTAAAGTAAAATTCCAAAGCGAACTAACATATTGTGCCATGACGTCGATGTTGACGAGGAAAGCGCAGTCAAGCAGCCTCCTTATTGACTGAATCCAGAAAAGGAGGGGTATGTACAGGATTAGATTCAGTATTTGCAGGACAATGATTTTATTGAACCAAGTAACAGTAACTGGAGTTCACCATGTATTCTTGTGCCAAAACTTGATGGGAGTTACCGTATGTGCACAGATAATCGAAAAATGAACTCTGTCACCAAGACTGACCCGTTCCCGATTCGGAGGATCGATGCTTGTATTGACGGAGTCGGTAGCTCCAGATATGTTTCCAAGTCTGACTTGCTAAAAGGATTCTGGCAAGTTCCGCTGACAGAGCGAGGGAAAGAAGTGTCCGCATTAGTGACGCCGCAAGGACTGTACTAGTATAATGTTATGCCGTTTGGCATGAAGAACTCGCCAGCCACGTTCCAGCGCCTCATCCATATGGTTGTCAGGGGCATTCGGGATTGCGACGCATATATTGATGACCTCATCGTGTACAGCGACACCTGGGAAAAATATCTGCAAATTCTTCGCGATAACTTTGAAAGATTCGGTGAAGCGCGTCTGATCGTCAACTTAGTAAAAATCTGAGTTTTGTCATGCACAAGTAACATTTTGGTCATATTGTAGGGCAGGGCCAAATAAAACCTGTTGATGCTAAGTACTATTTCTGCATTGCCTAGACCAGAGAACAAAAACAAATAATGCGTTTTCTTGGTATTTTTTGATACTACAGGAAGTTTTGTTCAACTTTTTCTGCTGTAGCTGAAATTTTGACCAATTGTTAAAGAAGGAACAAAAGTTTGTATGGAATGTTCAGAGTGAAAATGCGTTTCAGAATTTGAAAGCGGTTCTTCAAAGTTTACCAGTTTTAGCAGCTCCAGACTTTTCTGTACCTTTTAAGTTAGCTATAGATGCATGTGATACTGCTGCTGATGCATTGTTGTTACAAGAAAGCAATGATGGCATAGATCATCCAATTTGTTTTTTTCTCAAGAAAGTTTAATCCAAACCAGAAAAACCACTCCATTATTGAAAAAGAATGTTTGGCTTTGATTTTGGCATTGCAAATTTTGAAGTTTATGTTACTTCATCAGTCAAGCCTATCGTTATCTTTAGTGATCACAATCCCCTCACGTTCTTGAACAAGTTGAAGTGTTAAAATAAAAGATTGTTGAGATGCAGTTTGTTCTTACAAGATTACAACCTTGAAATCAAACACATTAAAGGGAAAGACATTGTCCTGCCGATTGCTTATCTAGATGTTTATGAAATGTTATAAAGGAGATGTTTATGTAATGTTGTAAATAAGATGGTTTTGAAATGTTATAATAATTAAGTGACTGTGATCGCAAAAAGAAAATTTTGAGAAAAATTTCTTTTTTTTCATAGAGGAGGGGGAGTGTTACAGCTGCCCCTCTTTATTGTGTGCAGCGGTCTTATGATTGTTTCATTGTGCACACGGATATTCGATGTGTTGTTGGCGTTTGGTTTGTGTGCCACGCGTAGCTCGTGTTATAGCGGCCTCGCCTGGTCGAATTTTGCAGGCTCGGTTTAATCCGCATTGGTTGAACCCTAGATACACAGCGTTCTTTGTTCTAGTATGTTTTTTGAACGTGTGTATTGTGTTAGATCCTTTAGATTGTTCGAGAAATGGAAAAATTCTGCGTATGAGGTGATAAGTTATAAGCTGTGTTTTAGAGCCTGGATAGAGGTTAGAGAATATTCCAGCGGACACAGAAGCGTGTACGTCAGTTAGTGGTACCTATTCCGATAAGTTCGGCAATTATATAGATTTTCTTCAGATATTCTTCTGAATTTGTGACGGATCTTATATGATCTTCAATTTACTTTCGGGATTGTTACAAGAGCTATACATTGGACTGTTATTCTCCGAGAGAATTTGTGTGAACTGTTCGTCCGGCCTATATATAAAAGGACTTGCCGCTGTGACAATGGTGGTATCCAGGTACTGTGCACTCTGTTTTTTACTGTGTAATTGTATTGATTTATTGTATTGTAAAATTAAGAATAAATTATAGTTATTTGTTAACAAAAAACCACTGACTTCTTTATTCATTCCCCTAGACATTTCACGCTGCCTAGTGTTAAAGAATCTGATTTTTTTTCTCAATTACATAATTTATGTTCATAACGCATACGTGATCTGTTCATATTAGGTTCCGTGACAATTGTATGCAATACAACTGACCTATGACACATATGGTCTATCGATCCACACATTGTATCCAATACCTCTGATCTATGGCAAATATTGTTTATCGATCCTTATAGTGTAACCAATACCTATGATCTATGACACATAGTCTATCAATCCATACATTGTATCCAGTACCTCTGATCTAAGACACATATGGTCAATCCATCAATGCATTGTAAAGAATACCTCTGATCCATGACACATATGGTCTATCGATCCATACACTGTATCCAAAAACTCTGATCTTTGACACATATGGTCTGTCGATCAATACATTGTATCCAATACCTCTGATGTATGGCATTGGGTTGGTCGGTCCATACATTGTATCCAGTACCTCTGATCTATGACATATACGGTCCACAGGTCCATACATTCTATAAAATACCACTGATCTATGGCACTTACGGTCTGCCGGTCCATACAGTGTATCAGATACCTCTGATCTAAGGCACTTACGGTCTATCTTTCGAAATACATTGTATCCAATGGCTCTGATCTATGACACTTACGGTCTATCGATCCGTACAATTTATCCAATACCACTGATTATGACACATATAGTCTGTCAATCTTTACATTGTATGGAATACCTCTGAATTATGACACATATGGTCTATCGATCTATGCATTGTATCCAATAACTCTGATCAATTACAAATTTGATCTATAGATCCATGCATTGTATCCAATACCTCTGATCCATGACACATATGGTATTTCATTCTAAACTTTTCATCCAATACCTCTGATCTGTGACACATATGGTCAATCAAACTATGCAGTGTATGGAATACCTCTGTTCCATGACACATATGGTCTATCGATTCATACTTTTCATACAATACCTCTGATCTGTGACACATATGGTCAATCAAACTATGCAGTGTATGGAATACCTCTGTTCCATGACATATATGGTTTATCGATCCATGCATTGTATCCAATAAGTCTGATCTATTATAAATATGGTCTATAGATCCATGCATTGTATCCAATACCTCTGATCCTTGACACATATGGTCTATCGATCCATGCATTGTATCCAATAACTCTGATCTATTACAAATATATTCTATAGATCCATGCATTGTATCCAATACCTCTGATCCATGACATATACCGTCTTTCATTCCAAACTTTTCATGCAATACCTCTGATCTGTGACACATATGGTCAATCAAACTATGCAGTGTATGGAAACCTATGTTCCATGACACATATGGTCTATCGATCCATGCATTGTATCCAATAACTCTGATCAATTACAAATTTGATCTATAGATCCATGCATTGTATCCAATACCTCTGATCCATGACACATATGGTATTTCATTCTAAACTTTTCATCCAATACCTCTGATCTGTGACACATATGGTCAATCAAACTATGCAGTGTATGGAATACGTCTGTTCCATGACACATATGCTCTATCGATCCATACTTTTCATCCAATACCTCTGATCTGTGACACATATGGTCAATCAAACTATGCAGTGTATGGAATACCTCTGTTCCATGACACATATGGTCTATCGATCCATTCATGTTTACATAAGGTCTGATCTATTACAAATATGGTCTATAGATCCATGCATTGTATCCAATACCTCTAATCCTTGACACATATGGTCCATCGATCCATGCATTGTATCCAATAACTCTTATCTATTACAAATATATTCTTTAGATCCATGCATTGTATCCAATACTTCTGATTCATGACACATATGGTCTTTCGATCCATACTTTTCATCCAATACCTCTGATCTGTGACACATATGGTCAATCAAACTATGCAGTGTATGGAATACCTCTGTTCCATCACACATATGGTCTATCGATCCATGCATTGTCTCCAATAAGTCTGATCTACTACGAATATGGTCTATGGATCCATGAAATTATATCCAATACCTCTGATCCTTGACACATATGGTCTATCGATCCATGCATTGTATCCAATAACTCTGATCTATTACAAATATGGTCTATAGATCCGTGCATTGTATCCAATATCTCTGATCCATGACACATATTGCCTTTAATTCCAAACTTTTCATCCAATACCTCTGATCTAAAACTCAGATGGTCAATCAAACTATGCAGTGTATGGAATACCTCTGTTCCATGACACATATGGTCTATCGAACCATACCTTTGATCCAATACCTCTGATCTGTGACACATATGGTCAATCAAACTATGCAGTGTATGGAATACCTCTGTTTCATGACACATATGGTCTATCGATCCATTCATTGTTTACAATAAGTGGGATCTATTACAAATATGGTCTATAGATCCGTGCATTGTATCCAATAACTCTTATCTATTATAAATATATTCTTTAGATCCATGCATTGTATCCAATACCTCTGATTCATGACACATATGGTCTTTCGATCCATACTTTTCATCCATTACCTCTGATTTGTGACACATATGGTCAATCAAACTATGCAGTGTATGGAATACCTCTGTTCCATGACACATATGGTCTATCGATCCATACTTTTCATCCAATAACTCTGATCTATGACACATATGGTCAATCCAACTATGCATTGTATGGAATACCTCTGTTCCTGACACATATGGTCTATCGATCAGTGCATTGTATCCAATAACTCTGATCTATTACAAATATGGTCTATAGATCAATGCATTGTATCCAATACTTCTGATCCATCAAGACACATATTGTTTATAGATCCATGCACTGTGTCAAATACCTCTAATCTTTGATACATACGGTCTGTCGATCCATACATTGTATCCAATATCTCTGATCTATGGCAAATATGGTCTATCGATCCGAACATTGTATCCAATACCTCTGATTTATAACTCATATGGTCTGTCGATCCATACTTTTCATCCAATACCTCTGATCTATGACACATATGGTGAATTCAACTATGCATTGTTTGGAATACCTCTGTTCCGTGACACATATGGTCTATCGATCAACGCATTGTGTCCAATACCTTTGATCTGTTAGAAATATGGTCTATAGATCCATGCATTGTATCCAGTATTCCTGATCCATGACACATATTGTCTATCGATTCGAACATTGTATCCAATACCTCTGACCTTTGACACTTACGGTCTGTCGATCCGTACATTTTATCCAATACCTCTGATTATGGCACATATGGTCTGTCTCTCTATTCATTGTATTGAATACCTTTGAGTTATGGCACATATGGTCTATCGATCAATGCATTTTATTCAATAACTCTGATCTATTACAAATATGATCTATAGATCCATGCATTGTATCCAAAACCTCTGATCGATGACACCTATGGTCTTTCGATCCATACTTTTCATCCAATACCTCTGATCTGTGACACATATGGTCATTCAAACTATGCAGTGTATGGAATACCTCTGTTCCATTACACATATGGTCTATCGATCCATGGACAAATTGAAATGGACAACAGGCTTGGGTCAATTGCATGTACAAAGCTGTCACCCCTGTCAGGGCAGTTAGCCATCTTAGGCAGGGGTAATTACAAAGCATTCATCCTTGCTGCATTGGTAGCTAGCTACCTGGCTTGCAAGCTGGTCAACCTAAAGCCTCTTAAACAGGAAATCATTGCCGCATTATATTATCAACAGAATTATACAGCTACTAGCAAAGGATAGATACAGGGGGTTTGATGACATGCCCCGTGTCTAAAGTTGGCTAGTGTGTACACTGAACAGAACTGGGGCCAGTTACTTGTACCTGTATCTAGGTACTGAATTCATAGTTATGTGATTATAGTGCACCAAGATACTGGAAATAAACATCAGGTTTGGTCAAGTGAGGTACTGAGCTGTCATTCCTGTCAGGGCTGCTACCTAGACCAGGCAGGGGTAATAACTAAGCTTTCAATCCTTGGAACTTGAGTGGACTTGGGCTAGTAGCTTGCTGGCCTAGCTACCTCCAGCCTCTACACAGGAAGTTCATTGTGGCATTATCAGATATAAAGGGTACAGAGCTGAGGATATGGACAGCAGTGCTTGCCCCATGTAGATACCTGTTGTCTAGTATGTATAAAGAACATTGGTGTAGGATAAATGTAGAAATAAAAAGAGGGTCTGACTAATTGAGATGTACATACACATGACAGAATAAACACATTCATATTAATTTAATATGAATAAAGTAAAAAAATGTAATAAATTATGTGTAAATAAGATTGGTAGTGTGCATATGTTAAGTGGGTCCAAATCAATCACCATTGAAATAATGGCACATTTTCCAAATTGATAAAGGACAAAAGGTAACATAAGGTAAAACCTTAATGTATACTGCATGTATTCATGAAAAGTATTCATGAATGTGAATACTTCTGCAATGTATTTAAATACGAATACAAATACTTTTGTACTTTTTCCAAATATTTTCGAAGACGAATAAGAATACTGAAAATACCTGTATTCGAATACAATAAATACGAATACTGAATACGAATACCCCACGACTGTATCAAATACCTCTGATCTATGGCAAATAGAGTCTATCGACCCAGACATTGTATCAAGTGATTCTGATCTATGGTTCATAAGGTCTATCGATCAATTCATTGTATCCAATAACTCCGATCTATGACACATACGGTCTATCCAATAGCTCTGATCTATGGCACATATGGTTTATCGATCCATACATTATATCCAATACCTCTGATCTATAGCACTTACGGTCTATCGATCCATACAGAGTATCAAATACCTCTGATCTATATCACATACGGACTACATATCCATACATTGTATCCAATATCTCTGATCTATGGCACATAAGGGCTATCGATCCATACATTGTATCAAATACCTCTGGTCCATGGCAAATACGGTCTACAGATCCATACATTGTATCCAATACCACCGATCTATGACAAATACGGTATATCGATCCACACATTGTATCAAATGCCACTGATCTATGGCACTTACGGTGTATCGATCCATACAGTGTAACAAATACCTCTGATCTAAGGCACTTACGGTCTATCTTTCGAAATACATTGTATCCAATACCTCTGATATATGACACTTATGGTCTTTTGATCCATACACTGAATCCAATACCGCTGATGTATATAATCATGTGGCAATTTAAAATCATATACAAGGAAGACAATGCATAAATGAGGTAACATGTCCACATAATCAGATAAAATAATGGACTGACTTTCAGGAGAAATTCCAGTGTACATATATGTACACAAGAATATGCATAATGTTCGTATGTTCAGTAATTCACTGATAAATATCTCCATAACAAATGATCATACGTATGTAAGACAAAAAAAAATGCTTTGTAATGAACGGTTCCCAAGTAGAGAGTATACCTTTTTATGTTGCATCTATGTCTTGTGTCCTGATAAGTCTGCCCTATAATGTATTGATTCTTGTGCTAGAAATAAATATATATATAATATATATTGATTACTCTCACAGGCAAGAAAACTGGTGGGTATAAACTTTCGTTCATTGTATGTTATGTTATGCATTCTATATTAATCTCTTGTATTTTTGTTGTATTACTTGTTTACTTTTTGTATAGCTTGTTTTAGGATCATTTAAAGGGTGTATCATTGAATTGTTTTTCCTTTTTTTCTTCTTCTTCTTTTCTTTTCTTCTTATTATTATGTTATGCATTATGTGACCATTGATGTTTTGTTTTTTTAATCGTTGTACTTTCTTTTTGTTATTCTTGCATTTGGTGCATTTGGAGTGTATTTTGCATAATGTTCTTTTTATTATCCATTTTTTTAATTTTAATATTTTAAAAATATTTTATTAAATAACTGCTTTTCTGTCCAGTCTAATACATGCAAGGACTGTGTGATTTATTTGTATTTATTCTATTGTTATTGTATTGCTTGTGTGTAGGAACAAGATCAATTATACTTTTTATTTGAGGCCTTAACACCAGAATACGATATTAATAAATCATAAATGCATTTATAATAAAATAGTTGAATAATTAACGATAGATGTTCGCAGATATATTGATGTATATTGAGGGATATATATGTTTGGAATCAACATAAAAGTGAACTTCAGATACAGGCTTTAAGAATAATTAGGTTTTAAGGTTTTATAATATTTTCTATTATGGCAGGACAAAACCTAGTGTTATAAATAAATAATCATATACACAGGTGACGGAACAGGTTTTATTTTGGAGGAGGCTCAGTTTTACGGCTCCAATTATTAAAGTGGAAACACGCTGAATCTTTTCACAAGAACAGGATTACAGTTCTTGAGTTAGATACTATAATACATTGGGGGTTGCTCTCTGTAAAATGAATAGTATTAATAATAATAACAACAGGATTTTGAAACTGTAGGAACTCGATTTATTTTTAAATAAGATAAAATTTACTATGCAGTTCTGATCTTCATTATCTGTGCAGATCAGAATATGAATAATTAAATATAGCATTTAGAATTTCTTATTGAGAAATTAGATATTAAATGGATCTGCTGCCAACTCTTCTGTTCAGCCCAAGCCTTGTTGTTGGTGGGTTTGCAGCACATCGTAAGTCAACATCAACCAAGGCATAATTGCTGAACTGTAAAGGTCCCAGTGTTTATAGGGAAATGCATGTGTATATAGACACACGTACTTCCTTGAGCGCACAGTTTCGGGGATTAAGTTTGTTACCTCGGGCTTTTTACGGTTATAGTTACATGTACATCCCAGGGCTGTAGCAGTGTACACACAATATGACTACTAGTATATGCTGAGGGACACCAGAGATTTACCCTGTGGAGAAATTTCATTTATGACCGATTTTTTTCACATATTTACTCGTACACGAGTTCATGAGTTCAATCTAAGCTTCAATCAAGAGACTAACAAATATTCTTCTCCAGTAAGTGTTGCCTCAAAAACTGTTCAGGTACCAGTCAAATAACAATAATAATAATAATAATAATAATAAAAATAATAATAATAATAATAATAATAATAATAACAATTATACCACTCATTATAATAATACATATATGCCATGATACCTTACCTTATTTAATTTTCCAGTCATTTTTCAGTTGATAAATTAAAATCCACATGGTATAATTTAAGTTTATTTCTCATTACTAGTTAACCCTAATTCGTGATTACATCACAATCAGTATCACTGATTAAGTGTTCGGTGAGCTATCTGGAATGGTAATATTTATTGTTTAGCGTATAATAGTCTTTAATGAATAGCCATTTTAAGTGCAGACAAGAAACACACATTTACTCTGAATGGGGTAGACAATGATACCAGCATCAGCCTTGTAGCCCTTGTTTCGTTCAGGTCCACACTCGCGCCTTTAGATAGTACAAGTATGGGGGGAGGGCACCGGATAGTCAGTCTCCAGTAGCCTGCTGTTTCGATATATTTTTAACGTATGTGCATGGTGCGAACCTGTACGGCTGTGATATATTGATTTAACATCGTCTTATTACGTCTGCCTTGAGTTCAAGTTTGATCAGTAAATCTGCGAATCGACAACCCCTGCCCTCCTGTTTCTTCTCCTGGCTTCCTCCACATCTCTTTCAAGCAGGGCTTGTTAAAGGAAAACAATCTGGAACAAGGCATGATGTCTAGGTCGTCCATACTCTATGGTGATTTTGCAGATTCGGCAGCATTTTATACCTATATCGGGGACCATTCTTAGACATTCGTGTTACATTCTAAATATATTAGAAGTTCATTTTAAATATTTGAGCTGCATTGTGTTTGAATTTTTGAACGTTCGAACCATAATCGGCGGCCATTGATGAGCATTCTGGCTGCGTTCGATGTGAATTCGTACATAATTCGAGGCACCTTCCGACAAGGCGTTCGGAGTACAATCTAAACTTTCTGACTGCATTCATACAGCATTCTCAATGATCCTACTGTGTTTAAATTACAATCGAGCTGCATTCGAAAGCTAATACTCCCGGAATGTGCAAGAATTATTCAAGACAGGTTCGAAGCGCATTCTAAGTATTCCAATGGCATGCTTACAAAGCTATGAGAATGTTGGTTAATTTGAATTTCCCTCCTGAATCTTCGCGATAATCTTCTTTCTGGCTGGTTTTGCTTAATCCTTGCTGATTTCGAATAAGCGTGATGGGGATTACCTGGCGATGATTACTTTCAGTACGGAATGAACATGTACAATAACATATGAAATACACTACTCTTACAAGAGTAGTGACTATGATAGTCACGTTATGCAGTACACATTTCTCTATTTTTATAACATCTGATTGATACCATTATTACCACAATTACTTGGATAATAATTTTTATTAATATTTAATATCAGTGATTACTTTTAATAAAAACATGATTAACATACTGATCCAACAAATGAGATTTTTAGTGATATGCTGGCGGATAGGTGTGTGTAGTACATACCGCATGGTAACTTACTTGCCCTCCCCCCCCCCCCCCGCCACACACACACAGTGTTAAGGTTAAATATTACACCCATTTCATTCTCTGTGGCCAACAGTGGGCGCCCCCTCGCCCCTCGACTATAATGCTTATGTTAAATTTTTACTGTTTCTCTCTTTTTTCAGTTTCTTAGTATAACGTAATGTTGGAGCAATTCTCAATACAAGTGATCTCTTGATATCTTCAGCGTTTTGGAGTTCCGGTACCGACGAAGACGTAGAAGGGGTATGGAGGTGGTCATCAACCGGCGGTCTGGTTAACTTCAACCTGACGGATGTTTCCCACGTGCCGGTTGACACTAAGGAGAACTGTTTATTTATACGCTGGTTTGCAAACTCCAGCGGCTGGTATGATGGTGATTGTACTGAAAGGCTCCGCTTCCCACTGTGCGAAGTAGTTGTATAAGTTTAACCTATGTTTTTTCTAACACTATTTGTATGAAATATATATACACGTTTATCATAACACCATGTTGTCAGAGATACATGTACTGCTTCTACATATGCCATGTTGTCAGAGATGCATACCACTTCTACATATGCCATGTTGTCAGAGATACATACTACTTCTACATATGCCATGTTGTCAAAGATACATACTACTTCTACATATGCAATGTTGTCAGAGATACATACTGCTTCTACATACGCCATTTTGTCAGAGATACATGCTGCTTCTACATGTGCCATGTTGTCAGAGATACATACTACTTCTACGTATTGGTTATAGCCCAATGAACGGAATGCAAGCCGTTAGTTTTGCGAGGCTTTTGTTACACGGCAGGCGAGCCGTTTAGGCTCGCCTGCCATGATTGACAGAAGCCAAGCAAATCTCACGGCTTGCTCTACATTCCATTGGGCTATAACTGATTTTTCCCACATGCCCCACCTCCTTGGTCGAAGTTCACGCGTGTCATTTTTTTTCGGCTTCGCACCAGTTCTTTGCCATATTTGGAAAGTCACCATGCAACTTCACTTGCATGGTCACTCTTCATGACCCTGTGATGCAAGCAGATTTGAACGTACAGTTAGAACAAAGGGAAATACGCCGCATGTGGGACAAATATGCGATGTTGTCAGAGATACATGCTGCTTCTACATGTGCCATGTTTTCAGAGCTACATGCTACTTCTACATATGCCATGTTGTCAGAGATACATACTACTTCTACATATGCAATGTTGTCAGAGATACATGCTGCTTCTACATGTGCCATGTTGTAAAAGATACATACTGCCTTTACATATGCCATGTTGTCAGAGATACATACTGCTTCTAAAAATGCCATGTTTTCAGAGATACATACTGCTTCTACATGTGCAATGTTGTCAAAGATACATGTTGCTTCTACATGTGCCATGTTGTCAGAGATACATACTACTTCTACATATGACATGTTGTCAGAGATACATACTACTTCTACATATGCCATGTTGTCAGAGATACATACTGCTTCTACATATGCCCTGTTGTCAGAGATACATACTACTTCTATATATGCCATGTTGTCAGAGATACATACTGCTTCTACATGTGCCATGTTGTCAGAGATACATATTACATCTTCATATGCCATGTTGTCAGAGATACATACTACTTTTACATATGCCATGTTGTCAGAGATACATACTGCTTCTACATATGCCATGTTGTCAGAGATACATACTACTTCTACATATGCCATATTGTCTGAGATACATATTACTTCTACATATGCCATGTTGTCAGAGATACATACTACTTCTACATATGCCATGTTGTCAAAGATACATACTGCTTCTACATATGCCATGTTGTCAGAGATACATACTACTTCTACATATGCCATGTTGTCAGAGATACATACTGCTTCTACATATGCCCTGTTGTCAGAGATACATACTACTTCTACATATGCCATGTTGTCAGAGATACATACTGCTTCTACATGTGCCATGTTGTCAGAGATACATATTACATCTTCATATGCCATGTTGTCAGAGATACATACTACTTTTACATATGCCATGTTGTCAGAGATACATACTGCTTCTACATATGCCATGTTGTCAGAGATACATACTACTTCTACATATGCCATATTGTCAGAGATACATACTACTTCTACATATGCAATGTTGTCAGAGATACATACTACTTCTACATATGCCATGTTGTCAGAGATACATACTACTTCTACATATGCCATGTTGTCAGAGATACATACTCTTCTACATATGCCATGTTGTCAGAGATACATGCTACTTCTACATATGCCATGTTGTCAGAGATACATGCTGCTTCTACATATGCCATGTTGTCAGATAACTTACTGCTTCTACATATGCCATGTTGGTGAATGATTTTCCCTTACCTTTGCTACATTGAATCGTGCATTCCTTAGGGGGCGGACTTTCGAATAAAGGAAGGGGGGGGGGGGGGCATATAGCGAGATCGCGAAGGGCAGATGGGGAGAGGATGTGCCCCTGTGACGTTGTAGAAATGTTTAGGATGTTTAAGCTGTAGAAATGCAATTTTGGGCAGTTTGCCCTTTATTTATCATGCATTAGGCTTGGGGTGTATTGTTCTATTTTACGGAATATAAGGTGGAAAATAGGGTTGTCAGTCCCTGGATTGTTTACTTTTTAAATTATATTATTACTGTGAAATGTGTATGTATTGAATATTGAGGTGTATCATGATATCAATATTATTGAAACATTCTAGTGCTAGGTTTAAGTCTCCCAACATATGTAAATACAAACAAATTAATGCATAGCAGAACATTCTAAGTAGTAATTATTCAATTTTATTTGCACAAACATCTGTCTTAAAACGACAGGCATGCAGTTTTTTTTGCTCATTATTAACTAAGTAATTAAGTAATACAACTCACTCGGTTGACCTGAGATGCGAGATGTGAGATGACAAAACAAGGTGACTTTCACCGGATATTTGAGACTAAATGTCGTCTGATAAAAAGTGGAATTCAAGGTTTACTTATTCATAAATAAAATTAGTTTTCTTCCTTGTTTAGCTAAACATGTATGCACAACACTGCGCATTCTTATTTATGACACGCAACAGATCTTAATGTCTGTATGTTATTTCAGAAATTCGATTGAGATACACCAATAAAGTATAAAATATAACACTTTTTGTCTTAATAGTGGTTCTGGAAATCCCTCTGTAAGATGTATAAAAAATTACGAATGCTGGAATGAAATAACCAAGCTGGAAAATAAAATAGATTTTTGTTGATGAGAAAGTACAGTTAGGGCGCAAAACTCCGCCAAACGCTTGCCCCAACGTCCAGATCCACCCCAAAATTTAATCAACCCATTGTCCATCATGTCACAATAGTTCAGTAAAATTTATTGAATACATTGGTTTTTATTGACAACAAGCATAAACAAAACATAGGAACAGGAAAATGCCTATATTGATCATTCTTCCACAAAAGTAAAAAAAAAATATAGTTAAGAACTTTCAGATTTAAAATATAGTGTGACAAACTAACAATTTTGTACAGGGCACTTTCTGGTTGAGTTGTGGTATTTTTTAGCCATGGAAGGTCACAAGTATATTGCTTGCCAACAATAAATATCTCAAAATGATCTTAATTGATTTAATGAAATTTTGTAAGAGAGTGGATCATAAGTCAAGGGAGAAGTATTAAATTTAGGGGCCAATTGATATATTCTGGAGGTTTTATATGGGACGAAAGGACAAGTTTGGCTGGATTAGAACTCAGAGCAACTTTAAATTCCAAATTCAAAGCTTATTGCTCCATCCCAAAACTATTGTTTTTTTTTTACTTTTGCTCATTGCAGATCCTACCACAACACATTGACTGAAGTCACGCCGAGAAAATTTGAAGTTTGGGTGCTTAAAGCATTGTTTTGCTGTATCATTCTCATAGTAGTAGTCACCGGGTGTAGACCTCGAGCACGATCGTTCGAGTTCTCATCCTTTAGGTATTTGCCCTCTTCGATCAGTCTTCAATATAGCATTTGTTTACTCATAAGACACCTTCTTTCAATTTGCCTTGGATATCACGTCACACGTCACCAGATTATAACATCACATAAAAAATTATTATTTCCGCAATATTTGATAAGCTTATCACAATGAACGACACAACAGATTATAATCTTTCCACGACATTTCGCCAAATTACAACGTCGCATTTCACGTCACATTTCATCAGATTTTCACATGATGTCATGACGTTTCCTGATCAGCTGGATACATCTAATTTTATGACATAACACTTTTCCCGCATCATTTAAAAGTATATGTATTACACGGAAGGATAATAATCAGACATTTATTAGAAACATTTCCATTTGATAAAAATATGTCATGTACCAAAGACCTAAGAAAGTGATATAACTTTTATTAATTCATTAAGGCTGGTAACTATTGGCGTTATCTTGCAACTTTAAAATTGAACTTAACATGAACACACTATTTAAAACAGTTTTCCTGCTGACAGAGAACAATAACAGAAAACTTGACATTTAAGTTTTCAACCGCTAGATGTCTCCTTGTAACGTCCGCTTCCCCCCCACCCCCCCCCCGCTGGAAATTAGGAGCTGTTTTTCTTTTTAAAGATTGCCTTTATAACCATTTAAGATTATCGATCATAATCTTATCTGTTTCATACCTGTATTACCAAGACAGGCCCGTCCTGGGAGTAAATGTCAGGTACATAATTTGATACCCAAAGAACAATTTTATTCCCCAAGACGTATCAAGTGGCGCCATCTACATGTTTAACGATTGTTCGGTCTCGTTAACACATCTTTCGTCACTGATGTAAAAAAAATTAAAGGGACCCAATCACCTATCTGACCTTTAAAAACTTAAGGTAATCCGTTGGAGCTTTCATAAAAATAGGCCGGAAAACGTACATATATTTGCCCCCCCCCCCACCTTTTCAACCAATTCGACGCCAACGTTTGTCATACAGTCTACAGATTCCCTGTAAGCGTGTGATATTTTCTTTCTCCTTATGCGATTAAAAACTTCATGGCCTCTTCTGAATATTCTGTTTGAAGGAAGTAGAGCAAACGTACTGCATATAAGCCAATGGCGGATCCAGAAATTTGAGAACAGGGGGTGCCAATACTGGGTTAGTGATTGTGGATATTAAGCAATATATATATGTGATATTATATTATCTAAATATATATATATATATTATACTTATAAGGTAATTTCCTCCTAAACTGAGATTTTTTATAAAATGCAATGTATATATAAACGTTGACATTTTTAGGCACCTTTCACAAAAAAATATGATGATTTTCTATTCCTCAACTGCTTTTTTCTTAAATGCCGTTGCATATCGTTGTAAAAGTGTACGGGGTGGGAGTTTACGTGTGGCCGGCTTTAATATTTACATTTCTTCATCATAAGGATATCATCTGGGTAGTCCAAACTTTCAATCTTTTGTTTCATGTTCGTCTGCATGGGGAAGATGCTTATTTACCTTTATAACATGCAAAATTTAATCGACTATGTAAAATAATTGATAAGTTCATGTTGCATGTTAAATTTACATTTCACCGGCTTCTGTGGTCTTAGCAACGCATTGGACTCAACAGAGCACAGGTTGTGAGTTCCGAGTATCGATCGAGGAGCCATGGGAGTTTTCATGGTCGACCCCAACCAAGGCTAAGCACTCTGCAGGCCTGTGGGAAGGTCTTGCCTCACTCACAGACGAGTGCGATTTAGGGCGGGGCAGGGGGATTTTCGGTGTTATGATCCAGCAGAGTGTAATAACGAAAAGACCGCCTCTCAGTAAAGTAATTTTAATTTTAAATCTTAATTAATGAAGCAGATCACACAGAGCTCGTCATTTATACTCTCAACTGATGATTTATAATAAAAAAAAATGAAAATTAATAACGAATATCTTGGAAAGAAATGGATAAAACGAGAGATGTCACAGCTCCGGGGTGTGTGTGTGGGGGGGGGGGGGGGGGGGGGTCGGTAGCCGATTTATTATCATCCAGATCAATCATTAAGATCATACATCTCTGTCTAATGGATTACCAGTCATAAGGTACGACAATTTCCATTCCTTGGCAGATATCATTCTTGAAACACAGAATTGCCTGGTCGATACTAGAATCGGATAAATGTGGCTAAATGTTATTCTAGTCCAACCTCCATTTTAGCAGGCCATTTGAACGATAAATGTGTAACTATAACAATTCCGTCTTTCCTGATCAACACAGCATATAACATAATCTTTCGTTGTTCGAAAAATAAATTTGGCACCCAATAGTCAATAGATGATATTATATCATTTTATATGCGATCTCGTGACGTGAGGTGTCATTAATAACAACCGTTAAACCTGATAAATTTTGAAATGCAGATGCATGTGACTCATGTCTCAGGGAGTTAATCAATGCGACTGAGGCAATCATAATGTTTTAGTCAGACGGACCTAAGTCTGGGAAATTCCCTGAAGAAGCGCCACCTGTCTTGATATTGGTGAATTAAATTGTCCTGATGATTGTCTCTTCAACAGACGCCAGGTGTCGCGGGGATGGGTGGGGCGGGGGATGGTGCAATTTAGTGCAAGATAACTTTAAATAAGTTGTCGTCTTTGAATCAAATGGATCCCTTTGGCTAGATTAAACCGGCAATCTACGGCGTGTATCCTTTTCTTCGTGTGAGGAATCTAACCAAAAAAGTGTTTATAAAACTAGGAACTTGCTCAAGAAATTATAAGAATTCTTATTCTGTCGGATGTCTATTGTTAAGTGCCCCTCCTAACATTAATGCCCTCCTGTAACAAAACATTACAGAATTCCAAAAACACATGAAAACATATCATGTCAAATATACTTGTTATAGGCTTATAGATAAATATATCGATGAGTTTGCTACCATTCGCCACGTATTTAAGTCACCTCTTTACTAATGTAAGTCAAGAGTTTTTTTTTATTATTATATTACAACATTTTTATAGCGCTTTATCCAATAAGATTTTCGCCCTTAAACGCTTTACATTGGCTTATACTATTATCCATTTAGAGACTAAATTAAAAAATCCTAGTATGCAAGTTAAAACCAATAGTCCATTTAAAGTGAAAAATTAATATATGGTAAAAGCAATAGGACAAGAGGTGTTAAAAAAACTATTTGGCGCTATTTATCGCAGAGCGTGTGCCTGTTTAAAGAATTGGGTTTTTAGTCCTTTGCGGAAAGCCAACAGCGATAGTGCATCCCTTAAAATGTCAGGAAGTTCATTCAAAACTGTTGGTGCAGCCGCTTTAAATCAGATCGCTCTGACTTGAAAAAAAGGATATTTAAATATGTCGTGTTCAGAAAAGAATAAATTATAGCTAGATAAAATATTCTACAGAATACACAAATAATGTGGGAATTTAATTTTTCATGTACACACTATTAATTAGCTTATAACTCAACATTTATATAATTAATACGGAGTAGGTTTTTTTTTCTAGACCACGGAATATCTTCTCCCGTTCTGATACGAGTCTCCAAATTAGGCAGACGTCTCAGTGGTGCGCTCTTCTAGGACAAGTTTGTTTTATATTTGCGGGATAATGCCCTATTAAGCTGAATAATTAATAATTTTAATATTTCCCCATTAGGTGCCCCTATTTCTTTTGTGCTGCAAGGTCCTCTACGCCTGTGACTTTTTTTTTTTTCAGGAGGCGCCTTGGAAATTTTCAATGCATGGCCTATTAAAACCGTGGCCAGAGCGCATATCCTGCCCAAAAGGCATTTCCGTGAAATACGCGGTCGCCTGGGTCCATTATAATCCCCACTGATCCCCCATATCCATTGTAACGCCTCTAAAAGAATTTTTTTCTCTCTCAAAAGGAAATAAAGGTTTTTAATCCAAAGACCAAATGACTCCGCTTTTAATGTGAGGGCTTATCAGTTTGGTCAACACTGGGCACCGAGTCCAGTGATGTGGCCACCGTTTGGCACATTTTTTATGGGTTACAGGTATGTTGATTTTTATACATTCAAAAATATTTTTCCATGATAACCATGGTTTCAAGAGTTCGGCCAGGTCATGTGTTTGATGAAGTAATTTTTTTTCAACAAGAAGCTCCACAACTTAATTATCATTCGGGGGGGGGGGGGGGGCACACACATGCAAAAATATCACCAGTACATCTTTAAACTGATAACATACTAGAATCTGTGGTCAGGGCGTACAGACCTCCACCAGAATCTCCTTTAATATCAGTCATGTGTTCACGTGTATGCGTTTCATGTGTCAACACTGTCATGCTTCAGTTCACCTTGCGAGTGGCAGAACAAATAAAAACGAATGGGTTGTTTCCACACGGGGACAAAGGAATGGTCCTTTGTCATAATGGTTTATAAGAAAATACATATTGTGGTGATTCGTTTTACCTCAAAAATGAAATGGACTATTGATATGTCTTTACCCTAACTCTCTACAAATGTTCAGCAAAACATTTCTCGCCTGTCATGCTTTTACAGGAGGAGACCTCTTACCCCCACTGACCCTTTCTATTATATCGCCTGTTAAGGAATTTTACTCTGTTAAAAGGTAGTAAGGATTTTAAATTCAAGCGCGGAACACATGTCCACATGAATGTTTTAATAGGGAGCACTTTTCCGTTGAGTGAACACAAAGAGCTGAGATCTTTTACACGATCACCGTTTTATAGGTTAACAGGTATGTTGATTTTTACACATTCAGAAGTATCTTTCCATAATAACCATGGTTTTAATAGTTCGACCGATTTATGGGTTGTTTGAAAAAAGTTTTTTTTTTTCAAAAGGAAGCCCGGGGTCGGGGGGGGGGGGGGAGAAGGGAGGATTGCAAACACTTGTAAGGGTTAATTTGCAAGTTTCCAGCACTCAGATATTAGATGACCTTCCCTTTTGAAGTAATTACAGATTTTCTTTGAAAATGACTTGCCTTGGTTGGATTCAGACACAGTGGAGGTGGACTGAGGTGTAGCAATGGATTTTGCTGAACTATCAGGACTACTAGTACTTGATGACTGCGCCCTAAACTTCTTTTGACCATACTGTTTTACATTCTTGTTTGTGAATGACTGGTTTGGTTTGATAGTAAAGGACATTTTGTGTATGTAATGAATAATCATCAGCTAATTGAGCAGCAATGTCAAGTGTTTCAGGTCTTTTCTCATCAAGAAAATTTTTAATATCTGCGTGAATGCAGCGCTTAAATTCTTCAAGCAAAATCAACTGGCGCAAATTGTCATAATCTTTCATTACATTTTTAGAACTAAACCAGCGATCAAACAATAGCTCTTTTGTCCAAGCAAAGTCTTCATAGGTCTGATGTTTGCGCTTTTCCATATTTCTGAATTTCTGAACTAACTCATAACCTTTTAGGATTAACCATTTAACCTGGTCATAGTCAGCAGCGGCTTCTACTGCAAGCTCTGTATAAATTTCTGTGGCCTTGCCAGTTAATACACTTTGTAACAGCATAGTCCAATTTTCCTTAGGCCATTTTGAATGTTCAGCTACCTTTATCAACCTCTTTTTCTTGAAAAGGTGGGACAAGTTTAATGTGTTTGGTAACATCAAAACTGTGAGTTGGGGCAGCACGTAGACCATGTTCTAGTTTGAGCCTTTCAAACTCCAGTCGTTTTAACTCAATCTCTCTTTCCTTTTGTTTTTCTAATTCCAACTGTTTCAATGCTAGCTCATATTGCATTTTTAACTATTTTAATTCTAACTTCATAGCAAGGCTGTCATTTCCTGATGTTTCCAGTTCACTCTCTTAAATTAAACCTTTGCTAACTAGATCTTGCATGATTTTAGCAATGATGTAAGGCTTTCTCAAAGCTGTTTCCACACCTAGCCCTAAGTGTTGTCCCAAACGCAACAACTGATCTTTTGTCAACTGTTGAAGTTGATCAGGTTCGGGATCTTCAACAAATGTCTCAGGTTTGAAATATGCCATGTTAAGATGTTAAAACAGTAAAAAAACCACTGAGATAAATCCTAAAAAACAATGTAATGTAAACAATATGAAATCTTAATGTTAACAATGTATGATAAAACAATGTGTTTAGGTAATAATGTTTCAAAACTATAAAGCTTCCCGGACGAGCCCCCATTTTTATGTTACGGAACCTAATATAAACAGATCACCTAGTCACGATGAGCATAAATTTTGATATGGAGATAAAAAATAAATCAGATTCTGTAACACTAGACAGCGTAAAATGTCTAGGGGAATGAATCAAGAAGTCTTTTTTGTTAACAAATAATTACAATTTATTCTTAAAACAACCCTTACATTACAATACACTAAATCAATACAGTTAAACAGTACAACAGCAAATCAATACAATCACAGAGTATAATAAATAAAGTGTACAGACATAAACACAGATTTACTTTGTTTACATCAGCTCGCTGCTACAGGGGTAAGTATGTTACTTTTGTTACCTTTGACTTAATACCGCCGGCTGTAGTTCTAAGCAACTGTTATATGAACACATACCGCTTCCAGTAAATGAAAGTGTCTTCTATAAATGAGTACTCACAGCGGTACAAGAAATGAAACGTATGAAGGTGCCAGCCATTGACACAAACGGCGAAATACAGGGAAAAGGGGAACCCTATGCAAGTACGGTATATATGACCATAGATTACCTTTTTAGGTCATGTAAGTTGAATTTATGAATCTTGACTCTTGTAGATTGAAATTAGCTCAGCAAACAGACAGGGTATTGTTACGAAGACAAATTACTCAGGGGGAAAATCTGGGCGGATCCGGGATTCGAACCCAAAACGGTGGCGCACAAGCTTCACTAGCGAGACAGTTCGGTCTGCTTTTATGTCACCCCCTAACAGCATCAGTACAGGGTTGGATATTTGTATTTTAATGTTAAACGTGATAAATTCTAAACAGACTTACTTCAGTTAATAATACACGTCAGTTCAGTCACACAACCACCCACCTCTGATTTTGATTTTGATTTTGGCGCGAATGATCAAGTTACGAACTGGACACAACCAGGGGTATATTCACAGGGGGGCGCAAAGGGGCCCCCACCCCCTTTAATTCTGCCAACACTTATGCAAGTCAACTACTGGCAAGTGTTATGTTTGTTAACACACATCAATTTTATATTCGATTATTACACACTTAGATAAAAGATGGCGTATAAGTTAATAACTATTTTCACTCTATGCACGAGTGTGGTAATGTAAGTCAAATATGGAAAAGAAAGAATAAAAGCTTAGCAAGATATTGTCTGTTATGTAAATAAAGATATATATCTGATATAATCATGCATATTTATTATCAGTTCTAAAATTTCCTATTGACTTAAAGAGAAACTACCGGTATTTTAGTTGTATTTGCTGAAATTTTGTGAAGAAAGAACAAAAGCTTACACATTTCTCTCATGTTTTTTTTTACTCTACCTCTTTTCTATTTTGTTTGTGTGCAGAAGTGAAGTCTCCAAACTCTATGATTGTTGTGGTTTTGGATGGCCAAAAACTGTTAAACAATCCATGCAAGCTATTTGTACTTTCACTAGAGGCTTACAATGCCTTATTGTTTTTTAAATTTACCCTAGAATACACCAAGAGACTATAGAAAAGTTTCAGGTTTCTTGATTCTGGGGTAATTGAAATCATCTCTAAATAACGAGCTACTGTCACTGGAGCTGGATGGCCAGGCTTGATGTTTGAAAGCTGCATTTTAAATAAAAATATAAAAATGAAAATGGCATGCGAATAACAGTCAATGAGTATTTTTCACTTTATTATTTTTTTTGTGTTTATGTACTTTAATTACCTCAGGTCAAACTATCTTTATTACTTTCTAACTCCAACTGGCTCAAGTTTGAACTGAATTGCTGCAAAAAAATAATTTATCTACGAAAGACCTATATTATGAGATTCATCATCAGAAGCTTCACATGCAGCCACCTTTGACAGGTTCAGTGACATATAACGATCAATCCATTTCAATTCTTTTACATGTGTGCTGACCATTTTCTACTAGGGAATTACAATAACGTTACTACACTTCACTTATTGATGCAGGTATCTTTGCTTTTGGTCAAATAATGCATTATATATAGATGAGGGCCCCATGGTTAACATAATTAACAACTGATACCTTACAAAATTATTAATCATAATAATAATGCAAGAACTAACAATATTTGATATGTTTAGTAGGAGACAAATTTACAGCCACGCAGTGTGTTCAAACAGGTATAAATATGCTTGCTTCCTACTAAAGTCCGTTTCACCACCTGCTGTCCACCTGTTTTTTTGTAGATGATTTACTTAAAAGTTTATATTTTCCAATATTTTCCAAGTAAACAACATATGGAAGTGACAACCTAATATGGCAGTTAAGAATCTTACAACAAATCCCCCGTTCATGTTTGTCAACATTTTAGTCTCTTAATCATGATCTGGCTGATATTGTGTGTCCCTCCATAAGTAGCCATCTTTGTTTTAGCTGGTTATTTTTTTTAGAGTGTTTACATGAAATACGCGGTCGCCTGGGTCCATTATAATCCCCACTGATCCCCCATATCCATTGTAACGCCTCTAAAGGAATTTTTTCTCTCTCAAAAGGAAATAAAGGTTTTTAATCCAAAGACCACATGACTCCGCTTTTAATGTGAGGGCTTATCAGTTTGGTCAACACTGGGCACCGAGTCCAGTGATGTGGCCACCGTTTGGCACATTTTTTATGGGTTACAGGTATGTTGATTTTTATACATTCAAAAATATTTTTCCATGATAACCATGGTTTCAAGAGTTCGGCCAGGTCATGTGTTTGATGAAGTAATTTTTTTTCAACAAGAAGCTCCACAACTTAATCATCATTCGGGGGGGGGGGGGGGGGCACACACATGCAAAAATATCACCAGTACATCTTTAAACTGATAACATACTAGAATCTGTGGTCAGGGCGTACAGACCTCCACCAGAATCTCCTTTAATATCAGTCATGTGTTCACGTGTATGCGTTTCATGTGTGAACACTGTCATGCTTCAGTTCACCTTGCGAGTGGCAGAACAAATAAATACGAATGGGTTGTTTCCACACGGGGACAAAGGAATGGTCCTTTGTCATAATGGTTTATAAGAAAATACATATTGTGGTGATTCGTTTTACCTCAAAAATGAAATGGACTATTGATATGTCTTTACCCTAACTCTCTACAAATGTTCAGCAAAACATTTCTCGCCTGTCATGCTTTTACAGGAGGAGACCTCTTACCCCCACTGACCCTTTCTATTATATCGCCTGTTAAGGAATTTTACTCTGTTAAAAGGAAGTAAGGATTTTAAATTCAAGCGCGGAACACATGTCCACATGATGTTTTAATAGGGAGCACTTTTCCGTTGAGTGAACACAAAGAGCTGAGATCTTTTACACGATCACCGTTTTATAGGTTAACAGGTATGTTGATTTTTACACATTCAGAAGTATCTTTCCATAATAACCATGGTTTTATTAGTTCGACCGATTTATGGGTTGTTTGAAAAAAGTTTTTATTTCAAAAGGAAGCCCGGAGTCCGGGGGGGGGGGGGGGGGGTAGAGGGGAAGATTGCAAACACTGTTAGGGTTTATTTGCAAGTTTCCAGCACTCAGATATTAGATGACCTTCCCTTTTGAAGTAATTACAGATTTTCTTTGAAAATGACTTGCCTTGGTTGGATTCAGACACAGTGGAGGTGGACTGAGGTGTAGCAATGGATTTTGCTGAACTATCAGGACTACTAGTACTGGGTGACTGCGCCTTAAACTTCTTTTGACCATACTGTTTTACATTCTTGTTTGTGAATGACTGGTTTGGTTTGATAGTAAAGGACATTTTGTGTATGTAATGAATAATCATCAGCTAATTGAGCAGCAATGTCAAGTGTTTCAGGTCTTTTCTCATCAAGAAAATTTTTAATATCTGCGTGAATGCAGCGCTTAAATTCCTCAAGCAAAATCAACTGGCGCAAATTGTCATAATCTTTCATTACATTTTTAGAACTAAACCAGCGATCAAACAATAGCTCTTTTGTCCAAGCAAAGTCTTCATAGGTCTGATTTTTGCGCTTTTCCATATTTCTGAATTTCTGAACTAACTCATAACCTTTTAGGATTAACCATTTAACCTGGTCATAGTCAGCAGCGGCTTCTACTGCAAGCTCTGTATAAATTTCTGTGGCCTTGCCAGTTAATACACTTTGTAACAGCATAGTCCAATTTTCCTTAGGCCATTTTGAATGTTAAGCTACCTTTATCAACCTCTTTTTCTTGAAAAGGAGGGACAAGTCTAATGTGTTTGGTAACATCAAAACTGTGAGTTGGGGGAGCACGTAGACCATGTTCTAGTTTGAGCCTTTCAAACTCCAGTCGTTTTAACTCAATCTCTCTTTCCTTTTGTTTTTCTAATTCCAACTGTTTCAATGCTAGCTCATATTGCATTTTTAACTATTTTAATTCTAACTTCATAGCAAGGCTGTCATTTCCTGATGATTCGAGTTCACTCTCTTAAATTAAACCTTTGCTAACTAGATCTTGCATGATTTTAGCAATGATGTAAGGCTTTCTCAAAGCTTTTTCCACACCTAGCCCTAAGTGTTGTCCCAAACGCAACAACTGATCTTTTGTCAACTGGTGAAGTTGATCAGGTTCGGGATCTTCAACAAATGTCTCAGGTTTGAAATATGCCATGTTAAGATGTTAAAACAGTAAAAAAATCACTGAGATAAATCCTAAGAAACAATGTAATGGAAACAATATGAAATCTTAATGTAAACAATGTATGATAAAACAATGTGTTTAGGTAATAATGTTTCAAAACTATAAAGCTTCCCGGACGAGCCCCCATTTTTATGTTACGGAACCTAATATAAACAGATCACCTAGTCACGATGAGCATAAAGAAGTCTTTTTTGTTAACAAATAATTACAATTTATTCTTAAAACAACCCTTACATTACAATACACTAAATCAATACAGTTACACAGTACAACAGCAAATCAATACAATCACAGAGTATAATAAATAAAGTGTACAGACATAAACACACACTTACTTTTTTTACATCAGCTCGCTGCTACAGGGGTAAGTATGTTACTTTTGTTACCTTTGACTTAATACCGCCGGCTGTAGTTCTAAGCAACTGTTATATGAACACATACCGCTTCCAGTAAATGAAAGTGTCTTCTATAAATGAGTACTCACAGCGGTACAAGAAATGAAACGTATGAAGGTGCCAGCCATTGACACAAACGGCGAAATACAGGGAAAAGGGGAACCCTATGCAAGTACGGTATATATGACCATAGATTACCTTTTTAGGTCATGTAAGTTGAATTTATGAATCTTGACTCTTGTAGATCAAAATTAGCTCAGCAAACAGACAGGGTATTGTTACGAAGACAAATTACTCAGGGGGAAATTCTGGGCGGATCCGGGATTCGAACCCATAACGGTGGCGCACAAGCTTCACTAGCGAGACAGTTCGGTCTGCTTTTATGTCACCCCCTAACAGCATCAGTACAGGGTTGGATATTTGTATTTTAATGTTAAACGTGATAAATTCTAAACAAACTTACTTCAGTTAATAATACACGTCAGTTCAGTCACACAACCACCCACCTCTGATTTTAATTTTGATTTTGGCGCGAATGATCAAGTTACGAACTGGACACAACCAGTGGTATATTCACAGGGGGCGCATAGGGGGCCCCCACCCCCTTTAATTCTGCCAACACTTATGCAAGTCAGCTACTGGCAAGTGTTATGTTTGTTAACACACATCAATTTTATATTCGATTATTACACACTTGATGCATGTATCTTTTTTTTGGGTCAAATAATGCATTATATATAGATGAGGGCCCCATGGTTAACATAATTAACAACTGATACCTTACAAAATTATTAATCATAATAATAATGCAAGAACTAACAATATTTGATATGTTAAGTAGGAGACAATTTACAGCCACGCAGTGTGTTCAAACAAGTATAAATATGCTTGCTTCCTACTAAAGTCCATTTCACCACCTGCTGTCCACCTGTTTTTTGTAGATGATTTACTTAAAAGTTTATATTTTCCAATATTTTCCAAGTAAACAACATATGGAAGTTACAACCTAATATGGCAGTTAAGAATCTTACAATAAATCCCCCGTTCATGTTTCACAACATTTTAGTCTCTTTATCATGATCTGGCTGATATTGTGTGTCCCTCCATAAGTAGCCATCTTTGTTTTAGCTGGTTATATTTTTTAGAGTGTTTACATGAGATCATCCAATCAGAAGCTGTCATTTGAGGCTGTTTTTGCATGTGACCAATGACCTTGACCGCCGTAAGTGGGTATGATATGTTGTAAAATGTAGACTGATTTCTCATATTTTCAGAAAATTCTGTTACTCAAATATGGCATAAGGTTGGAATTTAGTTACCTAGTTGAAAATTAGGTTCTGTAATCCTCTCCTCTACACTATAATTGTTTCCCTTGAAATGTACCTAATAAAAATTTTCATAGCAAAAAACAGGTGGACATGAGGGGATGAAACGGACTATAATAGGGCTTTGTGGAATATCAAAGTAATCTGAAAGAAATTATTTATTAGTATATATATATATATATATATATACATATATATATATATATATATATATATATATATATATATATGTTACAGGCAATTTGTGAAACCAGGCATTTCGTAAAATGACTGAAATTTTTAGGCATTTCGTGAAATGACTGTTTCACTCAGGCATTTCATGAAATGACTAAAATTTCCTGGCATTACACGTAATGACTGAAATTTGGGCCCAGTCATTTCACGTAATGCCTGAATGCTATTTCTTGCTGAATGAGAACACCCATGGTCGGTTGAAAATCTGTTTATTTTATTTTTCGCTCTTGTAATATTGTTTTAAAACAAAGCTTTAATGCAGGAGCACTTTGAAGTGCAATATATAACCGCTTTTTACTTATTACTGCATGACAGACTGTTGTGGCAGCGACTGTTACATTTCAGATTGGCCTTGAAACACTGACATCTCCTGGAACTACACTTCTTTGACCCAGAACTTGCACAACTGCAACGCAGAAATCCTTGGCCTCCTGAAGCGCTCTTTTATATATATATGACATGTCTAAAAGACGCAGAACATCCCCCTTCCCGACTTAAGGGCTGAGCCTCTATTTTCGAATCCTGGAAACGCCACTGACAGCGGCACTCGAAGGACGCTTATATCCATGTAAGCATGATGAATCTCTGATAAGATAAGTTTTATTTAAAGTCGGTTTTCTAAGGTCAGCGAATGCAACATAAGCTCACAGAGCTATTGTCACCGACTACATACTCAAGACATGTTATGATAAATGAAACATTATAACATTAGAGTCAAGATACAAGATAAGACAAGTATGGTGTTTACACATTTCACTGCAGTATCAGTTCATAATTCGTGTTCATATTATAGTGATATTGATTTTAATATAACATTACAATTATAAAATGATCAGAAAATGACGATCCAGTTAAAATAGTATACAAGAATAATAAAACCATTATGGTGTGATAAAGATTAACAAGTGACCCATTGGTCATGACGTTCAGCAAACTGACATGTTGACAATATGTCCTTGCACAGACCACTAATTAAAGTAATGTAAGTGGCATCATTGTTCATGCATATTAGTTTAAGTTCATCAAGACCCATAAGCACAACAAATCTGTTGACAAACCAACCAGCCTTTCATGAGGAATCTGGCAATTTGTGTGCATTTTGCATTTTTCTAGGGTGCTCAAACATACCCCAAAACTCTGAGAATATAGTTCACTGTGACCCAATTTCAGGTCTCTGGGAGAACTTTTAAGGAACTCTCAGGATGTCAAGTTAGAAGATTCTGGGCCTAAAGTTTATGATTTGTGCCCTACTTAGGTATCGAATTTTCAATTATTCTGAGGGGTCCTTATATTTATAAGCGCCATGGCTCAGAAAATTTGGGTAACAGAGACCTAAATACACGTTTCCAAGGGGTTTTCATAGACCTCCCTAGATTTTAGGTGAGAAGATTCCAGGTCCAATGTTTATGATTTGTGCTCTGCTTTGGTAACAAATTTTTAATTATGATGGGGGTGCTTATAAACCAAATAGCTCAGAGACTTTTCATGTACCTCTCTGGATGTAAAGTGGGAAAATTGTTTGTCTAGTTGTAACGATTTGAGCCCTGTTAACAGATAACGGCATCTATTATGGTCTCAAAAATAGATAAAAAAATAGTAAAACATCGAAAAAATACAGGTGGCACAACCAGTCTGCAGAAAATGATGAAAAACTTTATGATGAAATTCCATGCAAAGATTCATGGTGATCAATGCATTAGATGTTCAGATACTTGAGCTTTTGTGTCAAATTTGTCATTATTCTGAGTGACTTTTGATGGACCTCTCTGGATGTAAAGTGAGAAGATTCCAGGTCCAGTGTTTACGATTTGTGCCCTGTTAACAGATGAAGGCATCTTTTTAGGTCTCAAAATAGAGAAAAAAATTGTTAAAAAAATAATAAAAAATACAGGTGGCGACACCAGTCTCAGAATCGATAAAACACTCCCTGATTAATATCCACGCAAAGAATCATGGTGATCAATGCATTAGTTGTTCAGAAACTTGAGCTTTTATATCAAATTTTTCATTATTCTGGGGGATACTTCGGAGCCCCATAGCTGTAAGAATATGTGTAACAGAGACATAATTCAAGGTTTCCAAGAAGTCTTTAATGGGCCTCTCTGGATATAAAGTGAGATGATTCCAGGACTACCGGTTACGATTTGTGCCCCGTTAACAGTTGACGGCAGTTTTGGAGGTCTCAAAAATAAAAAAAAAAAAAACATAAAAAATCTAAAAAAAAAACCAGGTGGCGCCACCAGTCTGCAGAAACTGATGTAACATCCCATGATCAATATCCATGCAAAGAATCATGGTGATCAATGCATAAGTTGTTCTGATATTTGAGCTTTTGTATCGATTTTTTTATTATTCTCGGGGGGGGGGGGGGTACTTCGGAGCCCCATAGCTTGAAGAATATGGGTAATAGAGACCTTATTCTGGATTTTTCAAGAAGACTTTTCATGGACCTAACTGAATGTAAAGTTAGAAAATTCCAGGTCCAGCGTTCACGATTTGTGCCCTATTAACAGATGACGGAATCTTTTAAAGTCTCAAAATAGAGAACAAAAATCGTAAATATTAAAAAAAGTACAGGTGGCGCCACCAGTCTCAGAAACTGATAAAACACTCCATGATTAATATCTATGCAAAGAATCATGGTGATCAATGTATCAGTTCTTCAGATACTTGAGCTTTTGTATCAATTTTTTCATTATTCTGGGGGGTACTTCGGAGCCCCATAGCCCAAAGAATATGTATAACAGAGACCTAATTCCAGGTTTCAAAGATGAACTTTCATGAACCTGTCTGGATGTTAAGAGAGAAGATTCAAGGTCCAGCGGTTACAATTTGTGCCCTTTTAACAGATGACGGCATCATTTTAGATCTCAAAAATAGAGAAAAAAATCGTAAATATTCGAAAACTACAGGTGGCGCCACCATTCTGCAGATACTGATGAAACAGTCCATGATCAATATTCATGCTAAGATTCATTGTGATCAATGCAATAGTTTCTCAGATACTTGTGCTTTTGTATCAAATTTTTCCATTTTTTCTGGGGGGTACTTCGGAGCCCAATAGCTTGAAAATATGGGTAACAAAGACCTAATTCCAGGTTTCCAAAAAGACTTTTCATGGACCTCTCAGGATGTAAAGAGAGAAGATTCCAGGTCCAACGGTTACATTTGTGCCCTGATAACAGATGACGGCATGCTTTGAGGTCTCAAAAATAGAGAAAAAAAATCGTAAAAAAAAGAAAAATACAGGTGGCGCCACCAGTCTGTAGAAACTGATGAAACACTCTATGATCAATATCCATGCAAAGAATCATGGTGATCAATGCATTAGCTCTTCAGATACTTGAGCTTTTGTATCAATTTTTTTTATTATTCGGGGGGGGGGGGGGGTACTTTGGAGCCCCATAGCCCAAAGAATATGGGTAACAGAGACCTAATTCTAGGTTTCCAAGGAGACTTTTTATGAACCTCTCAGGATGTAAAGTAGAAAGATTCTAGGTCCAGCGGTTACGATTTGTGCCCTGTTAACGGACAGACGGCTGGACGGACGACGGACAAAGAGTGATTGCTAAAGCTCAGATGACTTACAGTCAGCTGAGCTAAAAATGATTAAGACAATATTTTGTAGAGTAATTTTTTAAATATATTGAGTTCTGAGCAGGCCTTGAATTCTTTAGGCAGAGAGTTTCACTCTTTCACACCTTGACGCTAAGGAGTCATGATACCCAATATTTCTGTGTTTTTATGCTGTAGTAGAAGTTTGTTTTCACTATTTCTTTTATCATAATGTCTATTTGATTTGCAACGTTATTCATTTAGATACACTGGACCTAGACCACAAAGTATTTTAAACACTGTATTGAGTACTTTTCTTCATCGGGCTGTTTCTAGCGAAGGCAAATTTGATTTAAACGGCAGGTTATCATGTGTACTTTTGTAGTCTTTAAAGCCACATCGTAAACCTCGCTCCTGCATTTTTCCTATTAATTTTGTATTTTTCTTATAAGTAAAGTGCTATACAGTACAAGATTTACATCATGTGACTCAGTATATAACATCTAAGTAATGTAAGACAACAGTCTGAGTCTGTGTAGTTTCTCACTCTTTTAAGAGCATCCAGTGCACCTTTCTTGATGATGTTGGATATATGTTCTGTGAAACCTAATTTTCTATCAATTTGTACCCCCAGAAGGGTTACAGATTGTGGTGGTTTTATAACAAAATTATCTAAACATATGTTTTCCTGTTCTGGGTTTTTCCTAAAATAAATAAGTATGAATTTCTGGATTTGCCTGCCTGTTGTTTTGATTCAACCATTGAATAGCTAATTTTGTTTCATTAGTGATAAATTTTACAAGTTCATGTTCACTATTTGTAGTTACATAAAGTTTGTTGTCACCAGCTTAGTTACCTATTTTACCTCTGCTGAAGACATACATAAAATCATTCATAAAGAAGTTGAAGAAGGTCGGGCCAATAATTGAGCCCTGTGGAGTACCAAATTGCTCCACTTGCTACGACCACCCCCAACTTTTACTCTCTGTTTCCTATTTCTTATATAATTAGTTATTAACAGAAGAGCTTTATCTGACATTCCATATTTTTTAATTTTCCTACCAATAAGTCGAATTGTAAACAATAATACTGAGTCCATTAGAACTGTTCCTACTTTCTGTTTTTTTATTAAATGCTTCTTTCCAAATTTCAGTAAGTTAAAATAGAACACTGTCAGTACAATGTCATTTTCTATATGCATATATCTACGGACTAACTACACAGTTTAAAAATCCCTGCATCTGTTCATTTATAATCTTTTCAAAAACTTTAGAGATACTTGGTAATAGACTCACAGGCCTATAATTTTTCTTTATCATATGGTCTGATTTTTTTTTGTAAATAGGGACTACTTCAGCACATTTAAGACTATCAGGAAATTTTGTAGTTTCTATAGTTGTGTTAACAATACTCATATTTTTTTTTTGGGGGGGGGGGGGGGACTGGATCTGCACTAAGTTTCAAAATTTTTGCTGGAATTTTGATCGTTACCAGTGGCCTTCTTATGATTTAGGTTTTTATATATTTATGTACTCTATTAACACATTTGTCTAAAGTAAAATTTGTTGACGCCACTGTTACTTTGAAAGTCTATGTTTTTTTGTACACTGGGATGTATTCTATGTTTTTGTGCGGAGTAATCAATAAACTCTTCGTCTAACATATCTATTGTATTTGTTTCAATTTGCTTCATCCTTTATGGAATCTGTTCGTATTTAAGTCACTAGGTGGCGTTGTTTTCTATATATTTCTCAATTTTATTTTTGTTGGGCAGTGATTATATTTCCTGCTTAAAGCTGATTTTCTATACTCTGCTTTTCGAAGTCTCCTATTCATAAACACTGGTTTATTTGGTCGAATTTTTTTTTGTTTTTAATCGAGGCATGCTGTTCAGTATAGTTCTATATAGCCTGTTAAAATAACAAAATTGGTTGTTTACATCATCGAAAAGTTCACCAAAATGAAAGGGTGCATGGTTTAGATAATTTGTAAAATTACCGAAATCAAAATTTCTCTACGACCTGTATGATATATGCTTTGCTTGTCTGGGCCTTAAACCAGACTTTAAAATACCATACACATAATTGTGATAATCATCAGTGCCATTGGATATTGTACCGCTGTTTACAAACCGCGATTTATCGTTTGTTATAATCATTCAATAGCTGTACCAATTGGGTTTTTAAAGCAAGTTGACTGTTTTACTAGATTTGACATACCATATTCATCCATAAGATCATATAAAGTTTTATTGTGACTGTTCATGCCTTGCTGAACGGTTATGTTAAAATCACCAATTAATACAGTTATATTGTATTCAACTAAGGTCTTGTCCATGATAGCAGTGTACTTTCTGCTAAACTTATCATATTTATTGTTCTCATACTCTCAGATGGGAAGTTTATGAACAAAGAAAGAGTGAGTAGATAAACCTTTTCAGAATGATGACTTTTAACTTATAACATGTTTTCAGTGCAATCACAGGCTGGGTTCCCGGGTGCCACAGAAAGAAGTCGACAGTAAGGGCCCCAGTTAAATTTTATTTCTGTTTATTTTCTATTGAAATTTAGCTGCTGCGACAAACTTTGAGAATGCTCCCTCCTCAATCATACTTTATTATTGGCTGTTCTGTTCTCTACAACTTTTCCATATACTGAGGGCCTATTTAGGGATGTCCTATTTAAAGGGGCAAAATCAGGGGCAAATATATGGCTATTCTTTCATATTTTCAGTTCATATTTGCTTTAAATAAAAGATCCCCAGAAAAACCAACCCAGCACACGGTCTCAGTACGTCCCCATCGCCTTGTTATGGATATGCGTGTTGGTAAACACAGAGCACGTGTATTTGTCTTCCATGACAAGGGGGCGTGACCGGAGGTTCGATACGGCGCATGCGCGATAGGTATAAACAAGGCAACATGGACGAGCCCGGCGGCGGAACACCTGTTGAAAGCGAGAAACGAAAGCAAAAAACGCCAAAATCGAGCGTGAAAAAACGTAAAAAAGCATTTGATTCGAAGAGAGACAAAACCAGAATAGCGCTCGGTGGTGAATACGAGCGCTGGTGTGCACTGAAAGCAGAAATGAACCTGCGTAAACATTCGGATTCAGCCGCCATGCTGCCGGACACGTGAGTATTCGATGGGCATATAATAAAACCCGGAAAATCTCGGAAAAACTCGGAAATTAATAAAACTCGGAAAAATGGCCGGAAAAGCATAAAAACACATGTAAAAGAGTAATTCAAATGATTCATATAACATAGAATAATTATGTGTGCTTATACAATTTATTTTTTTTATTTCTTAAAAGGAATAAAACTACTTTTAACCGACCCTTTTCGTGTTGATCACCCTGTAAAATTCCTGCGTCCGCCATCTTGGAGTCATGGTATGTCGGAAAAAAGTTGTCCCCTCGGAAATAAAGTAAATGTTTCTTTAACACTTTGTTAAACAATCACATTATGAAATAAAGCATAACTATTTTAAATAAATCGAAATTAATACTTTTTTGGCATCCAAATCTATTTAATTTTTACCAATCAAACTTTTAGAACTTGCTAGAGCTTCTTGCTCCAGGGATCATTCCCTGATATAATTTTCCTATGTAAGTCACAGACAGAACATCGTCAGTTTCAGCTTCGTTAGAAAACATGGACAAATTAAAACGTGAATCATCGACAAATATACTGTTTATTTAGTAAACAATTCATTATACCATGATAACCCACAGATTTACAACATATATGTATTTTCAACATTTACTGAAATCATATGACTTAATTAAAATATAAATTTTGTTTTAAAGAGTAACAATTTATGACATGAAGCATATCTTATATATATATAATTCTGAATAAAATATATGTATTTGTCATGATTTTTTTAATGTTATAAGAAATGTTATGCTTTAAGGAATTCCATATTGTAACTACACTGTAGATGTGGAAATGTTTCAAGTGAATCCTTGAGAACAATAATAACATTTATCATTGTATAGTTTAAACACTAATGTGCCAAGTGACTTTTGTGAATCTTTTCATGTGCATAATCTCATATTGAAAATGATTTACAGATACCTATATCATGTATATATCAACAACTCCATTATAATATGTTGTACTTGTATATATCTTTTATTAACATGAATTGTTTACTAAATAAACAGTATTTTTGTCGATGATTTACTTTTTTTATTTTTCCATGTTTTCTAATGAAGCTAAAACCTAACGGTGTTTTATCTGTGACTTGTACAGAAAATTATATCAGGGAATGATCCCCACAGCAAGGGGTCCTCGCCAGTTCTAAAAGTTAGATTGGTGAAAATTAAATAGGTTTGATTGCCAAAAGAAGTATAAATTGGGTTTATTAAAAAATATGTACGATTTGTTCCATAATGTGGCACTTTAACAAAGTGTTAACATAAATTTACTTTATTTCCGAGGGGACAACTTTTTTTCCGACATACCATGACTCCAAGATGGCGGACGCAGGAAATTTACAGTGTGATCAACACTAAATAGGGTCGGTTAAAGTAGTTTTATTCATTTTAAGCAAATAAAACACAGCTGTATGGTCGCACTGAATCTTTCTCTGTTAAATGAATCATTTGAATTATTCTTCCTCGTGTGTTTATCTTCTTTTCCGGCCATTTTTCCGAGTTTTATTAATTTCCGAGTTTTTCCGAGAATTATATATGGCATGTTAGGGTCTGTCTAAAACGCAGAGAATCCGCGGAGAGATGGAGAATTCGCGGAGAATTCGTGGAGAATTTGCGGAGAGTTTTTATATTCAATGATACTTTTACATACACATTAAAATCACTTAAAATCTCCAACTATTATAATCTTGACATATTTGCGCTCTGTTAAATGACCGAAAATTTTAAAAGCTGTACATAATTAAGTATTTTATGCTGAACAATGTGGACACACTGCCGAGCGAATGGGTTACGCAAAATCTAACACACGTCTGAGTCACCAGCTGACACTGACCTATCTTTAGACGAAACCGCAAAACACCTAATATTTCAACTTTCTATTGTGCAAACCAAAACAAAACCATGCACATGTATCAAATTTACAGGTGGTGAACGAAATATATAATATTATAAATAAATGAAAAAAAAAACTATCACCATTTAGGCCTATAGTGTAAAGACCCAATTTACATGCACAAATAAAAGTTGAAACAACAACATTCGACTTTACACACTTTATACACAAAAAATATTGCACCTTTAGGCTAATGAATCATATTGGCAGTAGGATTTTTAAAAATAAAAGAAAAAATAATCTATATATATTGCGATCACAGTAAAAGAAATATATTTTTTAGCCTCTGTACAAAATACATCACACTTCTTTCTGACCTTAACAATACAGAGTATAATAATAATAAAAAAAGAAATATATAGCCCAATTGCAATCGAAAAAAATAACCCACAGTCACCTGGTGCTATTCGTTGACTCTGGCGTGGCACAAATAAAATCTTAAGAGAAGAACCTGCTTGCCCAATCAATTGAGAGCTGAATTTTACTCGATGTACAGATTTTTAATCATTTCAGTCATTTAACAGTAAACAAATATGTTAAGAGTAATATAGTTTGAGATTATAAATGATTTTAATATGTATTTGAAAGTATCATTGCATATAAAAACTCTCCGAAAATTCTCCGCGAATTCTCCATCTCTCCGCGGATTCTCCGCGTTTTAGACAGACCCGGCATGTTATTGTTAATGAGGCGTGTAATCTAAAAGAGATTAACAGCGTATTTATGTTTCTCGGATAAAAAGAAAATAACATCGTTATTTGCTGTCAGTAGACTTGTTGTAATTAATGGTGTTTTATATTCAGATCAACCACTGCCTGAAAACACAAGTAAAATTGTAAATCCCACTCGTCTCCACAATCCATTTTATTGTGCTGGCTTCGCACTGTATGGTCGTGGTCGTACTGTTGTCTACCAACAAACTAGATAATATCTATCTAATGAAATAAGCACACACACACGTCATAAGTAATCGTTTAACAATAGTGTTATCACTTGTGCTTCAACTTATTTTGGTTTCAAGGGAAAATAAATAAATAGTAATAGAGAATATATTGATGAAACAGTTATATTATTTTCAATGAATTTGATCACTTTTTCAGCCATACAAACAGTGCATTATTTCTGTTGACGTGTTGTGATTTTTTAAATATATCAAGTCTGTTGTTTCAATTTTAGTATAAAATTAGTAGTTCCAACTGCAAAGTTTTTGATGAATGTATGACCTACAACAATACAGCAGTATTCAGAAATAATAATGTAATATAGTAATGATTGATGAGATTAGGGGAGGGATGAGCCTAAGAATAGTGATTTTTTTTTACTGATTCATAGGTATGAAGAACAAAGAAGATTTTCCTCAGGGGAAAGTCCCTCAAAGAAAAAAAAAGTCAACACAAAGATCATCGTCTTTTCAGTCACCTCTTGAACCCAGAATAATTACCAGATTAAAGGGGACAATTCACTCAACACCTGCTCAGAAGTCAACAGAGACAGAAATTTTACCAAGCACCAGCAGAGTTCCAACGACTGATGATAGGTAGTTTATCAATATTGTGATTGGTATGTCCAAGGTGTCATACAATCTTACTTCTTCTTGAAATTCTTATTGTTTTTGCTTTTTTTCCCTACGTATTAGTTTTGCAGTCATATTCAGTTTAAAACGGCTGTGAATGACTGTTCACAGTAAAAATAATTGTTTTGATTCCACATTCATTTGTCAAAATGAGCTTGATTAATGTTTTAACACATTTGGTTCCTGTCCTGCTTTTGTCTTATTTTTTCCTTATATTTTTTTTCTACTTTTGTTACATTTTTTTTTTATAAATGTTTGCTTTACAGCCTGTATGTCCAGTGACAGATAACAAAGAAAATATTAGTTAAAAAAGAGATATGATGTATAACATATGATTTAACACTTTGTGAATAGTATAAGTAAACATACATTTATTACATTATCTGGATTTCAGTGAAATGATGTCTGAGCTGTCAGGTATAGAGAAACTAAGTTACAGTCCAAGGGAACAAATGAGTGACAGTCCAACAGGATTCGAAAGTACCATGACAGCAGCTGCAACAAATGATGACGAAACAGCCCCTGCTGAAGAATCCATTACTGCCTCTGAGGGGAATGTGAGCCGACCAAAGCAACCCGACTCTGTCGAAGATACTGTCACTGCCTCGGAGATGAGTGTCAGCCAACTACAGCAATCCAGGTAGACTATCACCAAATAATAAATGTTTTATGCATAATGGGGAATGAGTGTATGTTATGTTAAACTTATAAACAAAATTTATTATAAAACATAATCCCTGCTAAGCCTTTTGGTTACATAAGATAGAAAAATGAACCTATACTGCATATTCCTAGGTGAAATTACTTTAAGCCCCCCCCCCTGTAACTGTATTATTGTGTAACATTGTGCAGATATGATTATAAAAATACACCTTGAAGTATCAACTTTTAGGTTAGAAGTCTACATTGAGACAGCTGGCGAATCAGAAACTGAATCGATGGACACTGAAACAGCGACTGACACTGTAGAGGATGAAGAAACTCCTGACAGTGACAGTGATGACCCAGATGATACACTGTATGAAGTGGATCTTATGACTGGGTAAGTATTATAAACATTTGTATATTTTCAATAAATTATTGAATACTTCTGGTATGAAGTGTAACTGACATCTGTATCAAGTTTATGGAACACTTGATAATTTATCATTGAAAGGGATTCAAGGAATATTGGTGTGGAAATACCAGTAAGTACTATTCCTTGTATCAATATTTAACTGTCACTCTACCCAAAGACTAGTTTCTGCAATAATAAAGTGAACTAGTATTCCTGTAAATATGAGTTTTAATTACAATGGTACATTACACGTATGAGATTGTTATTTATTTATTGTTGTCATATTGTTTATCTCAGCAACTGAGTGTACAATTCCAAAGGTTATGATCTGCAGCATCACAAATTTCCACTCTTTAGAGGATACCAGCAACATTTTATAGAGACCAGTTTGTGTACATTCATCATAAGTTTATTTTCATTATCTTTTGTCTTTCAGTCCACAGAATGTGAATTTCACAGATCTGGAGCCAGTTAGTTCCAGTGAATGGGAGATGGAAAATGATGAGAAAGATCTCTCCTTCTGTCCTACAGAGGAGGAGACAGACAGTGATGAATATGATGAGAGAGGCCATGGAGTAAAAAACAACATGCTCAGGACAGTAACAAATCCAGATATTGTAACAGAAGAGGCGTACATAGTTTACAAAACTGAGCTGGAGATGTTGGCAAAAGCAGTTGACAAGTGCACTGTGTGTGGAGAAGAATGTTCCTCTGAAGTGAAAAGAGAAGGCACTGCAGCAGAAATATCTTGAGTGAGATTCAAACTTACAGTGCTCTAACATCTTGTTCCCATTAATATTATTGTTAACCATATAGAGGATGTGGTTTTACTTCATGTAAAAGCTGCCTGTAATTCTGACAGATTGTGACCTTTCAATGTTTTAGGTGGCAATTCCTGATTAAATGCATTAACACAAGCTTTTACTTGTCTATACTGTCATCAAACTTGTTTTCTCTTGGAATCATTTACCTCATTCTGACCCAGCTTTATTCGGATATGGGCATGTGAAGGTTCGCAAGAAAACATTGGATGCATTGAAATTAAAACCTGTTTGATTTATATAACATTCAATAATTTGGTTGAACCATACAGTTCGAGTTTTTATTTATATTTCAGAAATGTACTAATAACCATAAGGAGGCCAGATGGTGTTCACAGCCAACGGTCAAAATGATGAAGGCGGGGAACCTCATGATGCACTGTGCAACTATCATTTCTGGCAACAACCATGAAAAAATCAATTTGCTCTTGAAATTTTGCAATCTTGGCACACTGAACCAGGCAACATTCTCAGGAGTGCAGGCAAATCTTGTGTGTCCAGTGGTTTTGGATGCATATCATGATATGCAGGCAGATGTCCTGGAAAAGTTTAAAGACAAAGAAGTGATTATGTGCGGTAGGTTTCCTGTTTTACTCAAATTATCCATAATTTCACTCATAATCTTTGGTGTTGATTTGCAGTGTCCTTATTAAATAAAGCAATGCTTATATGATCATTTGATTGCATAAATACTATATTATAGTTTGATGTAATAAATCTCAATCTAAAGATGAGGTCGGGGGGGGGGGGGCAGTGCCTGCATGTGCTGATGAGCGGAGGCATGAACAGCCACCTGAAAAAGTCCAAACCAGTATTAAGAAATCTGAAAATTACAATCTCTCTCTTGCTTCAACATTTCTTTTTTCTATTTGAAGGAGATGGCAGGAATGATAGCCCAGGACACAGCGCCCAATACTGTACTTATACAGTAATGCACCATGAAACCCTTGACATTCTAGCAGGTAAATACATTTTTAGACTATATATTATATATATATATATGCCTGCCTCCAAAAAGATATGTACAACCACGTGTTGTGTCTAGCAATATATCAAACTAGAACTTGGCACTCAAAGAGCGCAGACCTAGGCCATATGTCTGAAATGCAGCTTTTTCCCTTTAAAATAATTCCTGGATCCACATGGTGCCTATCCTAAACATTTCATCAAAACATGCATAATGATTCATTTATTCATTCATTAAAAACTTTCAAGTACGTCGCTAACTAACAAACCAATCAACATCGCCAAAAACATACCCCCCCCCTTTTTTTTATATTGAGGTAATGATAGGATATCCATTATTTTCTTGGCAAATTGTATATATATATATATATATATATATATATATATATATATATATATATATATATATCAGGATTACTCTATTTTTAGTGGTTATAAAGGACAAGAGGGAAACAGGCCTGAAATCTACCAATATGGAAACCAAAGCCTTCGAGGAAGCTCTTGATTTGCTGTTGGATAAGGGTATGTAGTTGTCGAAGTGGTTGCAGACCAGAACCTTTCTGTTATGGCTCTCATGAGTAAGTTTCCAATGAAAAAATCATGTTGCATTTTTCCACTGTTTAGAAAATTCCCCGAGCTTTTCTCCCCAGTTATTCACATAACTTGTATCCATGGAATATTCAAGCAGTTATTCATAGGAAGTAACCACATCTTTCACTTGTTTACCAGTCACCTGAAATTTTGTAACTTTTTTTGTAACTTGAATACTTATCAAAACAAAGCTCGGGTCAGTGATCAGGAAATATTGCCAGTAGCACTTTTAGCTTGATAGATCATGCTTATCCATTGGTATTAATACCCAGTTTTTATTATTTCACTGTTGCTAATTATATCTGATAGAATAATGTAAATGTTTACAAATTGAAGGGTGGAATCACAAATATATTAATAATTTGTCACCCTGTTATTTGAACATTTTTTTCAGAGAAGGATAAATATAAGAGCAAGAATATCAAACACAGTCTTGATGTCTGGCATGTTGCAAAGAACATGGCCAAGAAGCTACTCAAAGTGAGTGTTGCCAGCGTCTTTATGTATGGTGCATACTTTCCTATTTTTTAACTAGATGCATTTTTTATTTCTATATTGTGTCCAAATTTTGGTTTATGATGTGTTGTTTATAACCCCCCCCCCCCCCCTCCAAAGCCCTTGTCAAGTGGTAAATACTGCCCAATACATTAAGTACCAAACGTATGCATATATATGCATGATCTGTCACTAAAGGAATATGGCAACTATCTTTTTGTCCAAAAGTCAATAGTAACAATTTGGCTTTTAGGTGCTTGCTCATCGTTCAAGCACAATCATAACTGTTGATGAAAGTTGCAATACATAAGATCACATTTTGCGTCCATGGCTGCATGGATTTTCATGAAATTTTGTGTGCTTAATGTTTTTATGGATTTTTGACCCTGTAATGTCCTTGTGGTGCTGCATAAAATTCCAATTTCTACATATTTCTACATGTAAATTCAAATGTAACTGGTTTTTCATATAGATTATACATTTTAACACCAGCATTGTCAGATTTGCACTGCATGACTATAAGGCAAATTATTTCATTACAGGCCGCTAAAGGGAAGGGCTGCAAACAACTTGAAAAGTGGGTGCCTGATATTGTGCGACACTTATGGTGGGTTTGCCAGAACTGTAAACAGGATGTTTTGACATTCAAGGTAAATCATATATTTATTGGACATTGGAGTTTTAGATATTAAATGGTACAAAGAGTCAACCCTGCCTGTTAGAAAAGATGCTATGGGGTGACAATGTTGAAAAATCTTGTATCATTGAATTTCATCAACTGGTGCAGCACGTAAATGCACAGTTTTGAAATTAGTTTATTTTCCATATTTAATAACTAATCAATTGGACAGGATCCAATCCATACAAGACAGTGTGAAACTAAAATAATTATAAATTTCAATGTACATACATTGGTGAAGAACCACATTTTTTCAAACCTATGGGCCATATTATTGAAATTGGTTGCATAATGCTGGAAAAAGACTGCGTTTCAGGTAATTGTATGATAATTGCAGCATATGTGGAGAGGAGTGCTGTATCATGTGACGGGACGACACCAGTGGTACTTCGATGATGGGACAGTGATAGAGTGTCACGAGGAAGATTTTGCCGAGAAGAAGGACCACCTTCTGACACCAGGCAGCCCCCTCACAAGGCCTTGCAGCGCATAGTTTTTGAAATTCGTTTCCTCAACATTGTACCGTATTTGGTCAATTTTAGGTAAAGATAGTTTTATCAATATAATGGGGGGGGGGGGGTTAGTTAACAAACCTAAGGATATAGTTTCTTTACATGCCTGAACGATACATCCGATGACCACAGGATGAAGTAATTTGAAGTTTTGTGATGCTTGCTTATTTATGTTGAACTTGCAAGTCTGTTAGTCTAATTGGACTATGAAAATAGTGAACATCCATCTGTTGAGTCAAGGGTCAGTTCCTTTGTTAGCACAAGAGGCAAGCATATTTATGCTATCTATCCAGTACCTCCAGCATGTCAATTTCTGGGAATAATATTTTTCTTATGCCAAATAACATACTGTTTACCTTGAATACTAGCAGTGTTTGCATACTCATTTTTCGAATTTTCATTTACAGGAAAACTGGTGAGCTTGAAAGCTTTCAGGAGCTTATTCTGAAATATTGCAGCAAGCGATTTGCCTTTGGTTATGAGGCCTACACAGCAAGGAACCAGCTGGCAGCTTTGGACTATATGCAACACAAGGACAGAGCATTAGCATATACCGAAGCAGGGAAACCCAGGTGCCTTTTTTTCATGCATTTTACATTTGTTAGTTAATAGACATTCTTGTATGGCGGTATCCTGGAAAGATTCATTAATATAGTGAGATATAATTTCAGATTGTTGCTTTGTTGCAGCTTCGGGGAATAATGTTGCTAAATTAAGCTTTTTTGTTAGGGATAAATTTTTGGGGCTAAACTTACAGGTATGTAAGCATAAAGATATAATTCAAAGTATTTTCCAAAAACTAGCATTTTTATCTGCAGAAATAACTTATTGCAGGCTATTTTGTTGCAGACTGGCCAGGAAATTCAACAAAAAACACGCAGGTGGACAGTTGTACAGAAAAAGATCCCAAAAGACTTTAACCATGTCAAAGACATTTTCCGCAGAGTTGTCCAGAAAAAACTTGTGAAGAAAGGTCCGATAAGAAAGCGCCCTGCCTTGGGAGAAAGAGATCCAAAACGAATCAGGTCCACTATTGCCCCTGTGACACCAGAGTCGACTTCAAAAATTTACGAAGAAAAAAAATCTCGATTTCAGAAATCTTAGCACTAATTTCGTGGTCACATACCAACACATCAGTTAGATTCCCAAGCAGGGCCATTTAGGGGTTTCCCTGCTGTTATTTTTTTTAGAAAGGGGGGGGGGGGGCATTAGATTCTAGTCCTGATTTATTTATAGTCTGTTTTCATATTTGGACAAGCAGTAGATGATTACATATCAGTGCTTCATGGGGGGGGGGGGGGGGCGGGGCTTTGATTCTAGTCCTGATATATTTATAGTCTGTTCTCATATTTTAACAAGCAATATATGATAACATATCAGTGCATCATGGTGTGTGTGTGTGGGGGGGGGGGGGTTTGATTCTAGTCCTGATATATTTATAGTCTGTTCTCATATTTGAACAAGCAATATATGGTAACATATCAGTGCATCATGGTGTGTGTGTGTGGGGGGGGGGGGGGGGGTTAATTCTAGTCCTGATATATTTATAGTCTGTTCTCATATTTGAACAAGCAATATATGGTAACATATCAGTGCATCATTGTGTGTGTGTGTGGGGGGGGGGGTTGATTCTAGTCCTGATATATTTATAGTCTGTTCTCATATTTTAACAAGCAATATATGATAACATATCAGTGCATCATTGTGTGTGTGTGTGTGTTGGGGGGGGGGGTGATTCTAGTCCTGATATATTTATAGTCTGTTCTCATATTTGAACAAGCAATATATGGTAACATATCAGTGCATCATTGTGTGTGTGTGAGGGGGGGGGGTGATTCTAGTCCTGATATATTTATAGTCTGTTCTCATATTTGAACAAGCAATATATGGTAACATATCACTGCATCTTGGTGGTGGTGGTGGGGGGGGGGGGGTTTGATTCTAGTCCTAATTTATTTATAGTCTGTTCTCATATTTGAACAAGCAATATATGGTAACATATCAGTGCATCATGATGGAGGGTTGATTCTAGTCCTAATTTATTTATAGTCTGTTTTCATATTTGAACAAGCAATATATGATAACATATCAGTGCTTCATGCCTCATTGTGTTCAAAGATATTGTATGCTCAAAGACAACAGCAGGTCACCTTGCATGATGTTTTCATAAGCGTGTTCATGAACCATGTACATAATAAATGCCATGAGAGATGTTCAACTTTTACCATGTCTTCAGGTGTCAAGCAATGATCTTTTTGGGTTTTTTTATGATGTCCTTTGATAACAAGTAAGAGAAATGGAATACAGAAATATTTTGATTTGTGGTGTTGGACTTTATCAATCTGAATAAGGCATGCATCAATTGAAAACAAAATGTCTTTTTCAAACTTTGCTTACATTTTGCCCTTGCAGTATATTCAAATTAGACTGAATTTTTCCACTGCCAACTCAGATATTCACAAACTGAACATTTTTTTTGCTTTTTGTGCAATTTAATTTGGCTTCATGTGACAAAAATCAAGGATAGATGGCAGCACTTGCATTATTTATTCACAAAACAAAGATCAACTCTGGGTTTTCAGACATACTTATTTATACACAAGAAAAGTTTATAAAGAAATGCAACTACACAATGCCTAATCTCCATCTGCAAATCGCCGTATTGCTTCCCGAAACCCTCTATACTGACCCGAAGGTTCAGGAAAAGTGTCCCTGATCCGCCATACACATGTCAACAGCTAAGGATCACCCGCCTGTCCCCCTGGCCCAGCTTACCATGTTTCAAGAGAACATATTGGCGGTATGCTGTATGCCTGTATGACCGGTTAAGATCTTCAACAGTCTCATGCTCTGCTAAGAGTTCATTTCGGTGCCTCCGTGCTAGCTCTAGCACTTGCCGATGAAGAACAACTTCATCCATCACTTCAAGTCGACTTAGACAGTTCTCTGGTCTCTTCCGACAACATCTCCTTTCCACTTCTGTAGGCATGGGCCGACAGTATGTACAAGTACACCATTCAGGCTGATTTGCTGGCCCGGGATCTGGTGGCTGGGAATCCCCCTTCTCTGCCTTCTCCAGCACATGGAAAATGACTTGGGGCTGAACCTCAGCCAGTTCTTCCACCACATTTTCTAATTCCTCCCTGGTGAGCTTCTTCAAGTGTTTCTGCAAGAAAGACAAGTGGATATTGCAGGTCCTTTACAGACTTCAAATAAATCCCTCATTTGCTCCGAAATATATGGCTGCTTTATCAAAATCAGTAAAGCAAGGGTGCCATTGCTAAAATACCAGTTGCCATAAAATATAAAATGGTTCATTATTACAAATAATTGACACTATCAAATATTGTAAATATCAGAAAAATAGATTTTTCAAACCCGGATTCCAACTGAAAATACCAAATGACTGTTTGCCTGGGTAGCAATCACGAATCATCAACTATCATTTGAATGAATAAAGTACCTTGATGCTTTTGGCTTTGGCTGGCAAAGCTTGCTGCTTAGTCTTTCGCAGTGGGGGTTTTTCAGTTCTCTTTCGTGCTGTTCTGCTAGGGAGCTCTGGCGAAGATTCGCTAGAAGTTGTCTGCTTTCCACGTCGAGTTGCTGGCTGACGTCTTGACTGTCGTGACGTAGCAGCAGCTGGCTCAGCCTCTGTAACCTTTGCCGCAGGCTTTCGTATTCTCCTGCTTCGCCGCAATACTGGTGGTGGTGTTGGACTACGAGATGACTGCTGGAAAAAATATCAACAACAACCATATAACAAATTCCGAAACTGGATGCACACTTACAATTTCAAAGTAATATTTCCACCTAAATCTTCAAACACTTCAAATCCCACTGTACATTTGATTGGTCATGTATGAGAGGGGTTTCTTGTTTTGAACTGTTCAGCCTATTCCAGCTAAACACCCCCCCCCCCTAATAATGTGAATAGCTTGACTCCAGCTCTTCATATTCTGGTGGTTTTCAGTATCTGTACGTTACATTTATCTATGAATACTGACAATTTTATAAATTTTTAGATAATTACAAATGACTTTATTTTAAATCCTGACCTGTTTTGAACTACATGCACCCTTTGTGTATAAAAATTCTTTTACCAATGCCTAAACTGAAATTGACCATAAAAGTGGTTGTTATAGGTGACATAGCTCCATGATTCGTACCAAAGTAAATAATATTTATGCACTAAACACTGAAATATTTACATCAGTTATGTGCAGGAAGTGATATCAATTATCTTCAAGGGTGGGGGGATGACTTGCAGGCATGGGAGGGTCATCAAATGTGTGGCAGTTTTAAAACATTTGTACATATATATATTTTATTTTCTGTCATTTTGCAAATATATAACATTTGTAATAATTGAACAAATTAATATATTCATATAACTTAAATAAGTAAAGTATGAGACTTGCAAAATAAGGTATTACATTTCCGTATAGGTAAATTCAGAACCAAGTTTGGATATGTAATATTTCATAGTTAACTCTGAAATGAAACCAAAGTTTATAATTCTGTTAATTAATATATTCCATTTATAATATATAAATATTAGTCTCTGATTACAAGGGGGATGATTACACTGACACCCCCCCTAAAAAGTTGGGGGGGGGGTATATAAATTATAACTGCCCTCCCCACTGTATGATCCCCTTGCGTGCAGAACATTTTGAGGTGAGTCATTGAAAATCGCACAAAATCATATAAACAGAGGTCAAAGTATTACCAAATTTATGAGAAGTATATGTTACACTATGAGTTGGGGGGGGGGGGGGGGTGGTCTATAAGGTTGCTGAAACTAAACCAAGGAGAGCAATAGGTCACACATATGATGTATAAGTAATATAAAAATAATAAAATTTACTCTGATATCTGCAAGGTAAAACTTGAAAGTGAACAAAGCCACGCAGCAGTCGGCATACTATTAGCAATACTACAGTTCAAGTTGTTGACAATGTTGTCTATACTATAGTATATAAAAATCAGCCAGCGGAACAATGAAACGATAGTGATACCAGAGTAAATGAGCATGTAAATTAACTTCTGATACGAATATTCCAGTGCATATATGCTAAACTTTCTTTAATTATAATTATAACTCAAAAAGTAATTATAATTAAAACGTCAATGTGATTTAAAAGTACACGTGCATAGCCAAAGCGCGCGTGCAGAGGCGATACAGATTGCATCAAGATCAGATGCATATATCCACTATTTCTGATACGTTAACGTCAAATGCAACACACATTCCATTGACAATTACTGAATATACCCTATAAAATAAAATCTTAAACCACGGCTCACAAATTAACAGTTAGATTAGCTGAAACTTACCGTTTTTTCACTGCTCGCTTCCTCCGTGTCCGAATTGTCGGTCGCCATCTTGCTTTGTGCAAATGCGCAGTACAGCCACCAGGTGGCAGTCGCGATGTTCATGTTGACACCCGGCCATCGCGCCCGGTTCACATTTTTTAGTACCCGCATACAGGAGAAAGACAACGGTTTCAGGGCGATGTTTTGGCAAGAACCATTTCATTTTAAAGAGGATAATCTATCGTTCGTGTTAGTTTAACATGCTTTATAGGTGATTGGGCCCCTTTAAACTGTCTTCTCACCAATATGGTTCGATTGATTTTCAGATCTGTTTCATTTTCTAAATAATTACTACTTCAGCAAAAATATAGCTGTGTTTCAGCCCGTCCGTTTATTTCTTTTTGAATAGCACTGACCCGTCATGTGTTGAAAATAAAAGGCCAGCAGACATATTTGCAACAAGAAAGATAATTATATATCCACAGAATATTGGTCCAACTAACGCGAACTCCGCCTGGGTCTTCAGGCGTATAGGTTTATGTATGCTTGTGTCAGCACTGTGGTGCTCTTCCCCTCATTATACGGCCGGAATGGGTGACTGGACAGACCAGCTGGGTGCTTGCGGCCGATCTGGTCGATTTGAGGGTAGGAGGCTAATATCTACGGAGGCCGGTAATCTGCTAAACCCTTACATGATGCTATAACTGTATCATTGTGTGATCGGACTTATAATTAAAATCTTAAAAGACAACAATATGAAACAGTTGTTTCATCATACACAGTATTTTCATCGTCATAAGAGCGCTTATGAATGAGTGATTTGATTAATTCTATTACAGCGCTTCATCAAGAAAAATATATTGGTTTTGTTAACTCTGAATATAAATGACGGTTTGAAATTAATTTTCCTATTGGTCAACATGGGTACGTGTTTAATAACATATTGTAAATATACAGCTCATATGTCCTTCACAGGGAGGGGAAAGGAATCACAAAGTAAGGCAAGTGAACAGCTGACTTTAATACTGCGGGTTCGGTAACTCTCAAAACATTTTTGTTATTATTCTTATAGCTGTGTTTTTCACAGTACTTTTGAAGTGCAAGTACTTGTACCTACATACAATTTGTTGTTCCCCGCTTCCTTGGAAAGAATGGGGGACATTGATTTGGGTCTGTCTGTCTCTCCCTCCATCTGTTTGTTTCTCTGTCCTTCCGTCAGGTTTTCGTTTCCGTGAGACAACTTTCCTTAATTTTATTCGATTTCATTCTAATTTGGGTCAGTGATCGCACTCACGCTTACCTAGGTTCGGATGGTTTTTGGATTGTCTGTCTTACAAGATGAAAATAAAATATGATATTTCATTTTTTCAGCATATGTTGTTTCCCTAATCACCAACAGGTAGTGCTAGCGGTGGACACATTTTTTTTTTTGCAGTGACTGTCAGGTGCGGCAATCCTTTAAGCGTGGTTAAAACTATTTGTACTTAGTTATCGCACACCTTAAAATCATCCCGGACTTGAAGGCGGACGTGGATGTCATAAATTTCTTGAAAATGCTTGTTCTACACCATGATGATATTTAATACAAAAATCCAGTATGGAGACCTTGCGTTGTAAGATTTTCAGGTGATAAAAATAGATGAAAGAAATATTATAGTCTTTATAGTATCAACGCAAACATCTACATAATTATTATGCAGTTTTGTTTTATAGACAAGGGTTTTCCTGCTTCCGTTCTGATCTGAACTTCGAGTTCGGCACAAGTATCGGCGGTGCGCTCTTCTTGGAAATGTTTATTTTATTTGCGGGATTGTGCCCTATTAAACTGCTTAAGTAATTTTTTCAGGAGGCGCCTATGGGATTTTTCTACATTTCGAGCTCCCTGCCTCCCCCCCCCCCCCCCCGGTCATAGGTCGACTCTAATCTCCATTGACTCCAATTTACCCTCAACAGGATGTAAAGCTTTTTAATTCAATACAAAGACCATATGAGTGCGCTTTCAGTGCAGAGCTTTTCAGTTTCGCTACGACTACCGTTTGACTTTGTTTTGGTTTACTGATATGTTGATTTCAAAACATTCATAAAAATCGTTCTATTTTGGCCATGATTTCAATAGTTCATCCGATTTCTGGGCTTTTGGAAAAAAAGATTGTTGAAAACCTTACAACTTAAACACACTTGGAGGGAGGGGGGATTGGATGCACTCATATTTTCAAGATCCGCACTCTCCAGGGACGTTGACACATTAACATATGACAGCAGCATTACACAACAGCTTTAAACTTATAGGGATTTTATTAACACACTTGATCCTGAAGTCGGGCCTTAAGAGTCTCCACTAGAATCTCATTATCAGTGAAGTGTTCATTTTTCATGTATAAATGCTGTCGCGCGATAGTGACGAGGTTTTACCTTGCGCGTGACAGGAAGAATGCATAGGAATTGACGGTTCTACATGGGGACAATGGAACACCTATTTTGTCACCATTTATATAAGAAAAATAAATATTATATTGATTCTAAATACCTGTATAATTTAAATGATTGTTCATACGGTTTTACGCTCACCCTCTTCTTAAATATTCTGATTTACCAAAGGCTGAAGACTGGCACTGAAAAATATAAACCTGCCATTTATCAACCTGATGACAATCTACAAAGCTCAACACAAGCATTTTATACTTTAGATGTAAATTTGCCTGAACCTGTTTTTCCTCTTTGCAGCTTTTTAGTTACATTTCAGTTGCATACAATCGCCATCGCCCTGACAATGATATGATTATACTGTGCCCGTGATGTTTATCGGCAGAAAAAAAAATTAAGCACAAGTAATCTTTATTTCATGTAAGTGAACTGCATGCAAAAATGTCCTTGCGTAATGCTTAGGATTAAATTATGCGCCATTTTAGAACCGTAGATTTTCCACGGGTGCATAAGGGCTATAATTATACAGAGGACATTTACAGCTTTCGGAAAGGATACGTGTCCGGCTTCCCATATTATTACTTTGATAATTTAGGAATTACTTATTGCATCACACGCTCAAAAGGCAGAAACTTTTGAGTCACACTAGAAACTATGGACATGGACTTGAAATCATTGGTTTAATTGATTCGATCAATGTTGGTGTTCATACGGGACAGGGTGAACCACGCTGTTTGTTACACCAACCTTTCGCATTTGGAACTTCTCGTCCGAATCCGTTGGCTTCTAAACTCGGATTTACATAGGGGGCTGACATTGGAAGTATTCCGGCAAGGTCAAGGCCATGGCAGGTCACCCGCACATCTGTTGTGCACTTTGCAAGATTAAAACAATGTATTTTGTGTACAGATCCTGCCAGTCCTTACATACTTTACTGCTTAAGCCATAAGACAACACTGATCCCATCAACAAAGAGGAAAATCCGATGTATACTGATCTGGACCGCTCGAGGATACAGTTCACGCCAGGCAGTCCACCCCAAGCGGGCGATGTCTGAGGCATTCGTTAAAAACTGAACCTTTTCGTCAAATTACTGTCGGAACCCACCGTAATAGTTGATGATTAGCAATATCAAGCGCATATAATAAATATGATTTAGGCAAATTAATCTATTTTTGTGGAAACTGTGATTTTTTAAACGAGTCAGTAGAAATGGCAACCCGGTGGACTTCCGGCGAACTTATAAAAAATTGGTGGAATATCATTGGTCCATACATACACTGGATGTTAGAACCAAACGGATTCGGCCGAGGAGTTCCGAATGCATTATTTCGCCAGGGGTCGTTTCTATTCATTACGAACCTCCTTGTTTGTAGGAATTGTGGAAAGGTCGGGACAACTTGTCTCAACAATCGAACTCCAAAATCTAAATTCTTAAAGAATTCTTATCAAACATATCTTATCTTCACTCCATTTATTCCTACACCGCTGATGTATTGAGAAGTCCAAGTGCGTTGTTGGTGGAGGATTTCTTTCAATTACTCCCTAAAAAGCAGGGTGGTACTCTTGTAAGCAGGTTTCTGCGAAGTGTATCTTCACACGAGAGGCTCTGTTCTGGTTCAGCAAGAAAGGGATGCCCTAGAACTTGGCGATTCACAGTGTGACATACGGAAGAAAATATTCTATCTCAAGGTATTTATATGACGACTAACTCTGGAATATCAAAACTGGGCTAATTCTACTGTAGTCTTGATGACGTCACAGAAGTATTTGTACATCACATATTTGTTATGTGTATGTCCCCCTTACATTGCACGAATAAACAGGTATGCACAGTATTTGGACCAAGTGGGCCTTCTTCATGAAAGATATACCATGATAACATCAGCTGTTAAAGTAACACCAGTTGCTTATTTTGTCGAGTATTCCAGCCGGATTGCTCATATGAATTGAGTTTGGTGTACAGAGTAGGTAGAGATAGAATTAAGAACCATAAGCAGTGGCTTTCCTTCTTTGACGCAGAACTGATCATAAACTGCAGAAACATTTGCCTGAATCTTGCCTGAAAAGCGTTTCAGTTATGTTGAACATAACTCTGAATGTCGTTTTTAGTAAATTCATATTTGACTTAATTATATATCTAAGTAAGTAGAGTAGATATACTAGTATACGGTCGAGCACGGCAATTTTAACCTTAAATTAATTATATATCGTGATTTATGTCGATTATCATGCGAATCTACCGGTCATAGGCGCACTTCGCCTTTTTTAATTCTTAAAAAAGTCTTATTTTTCTGGATTTTGTTCTTTGATAAACTATCAATCACTTTAATCGTATAAAATGCTGAAAGCAGATGTCGTTTTCAATGCCAGAATTGTTTGAACAATAGTTACCCCGACGTATCATTAGCTTTACCTTTAAACTCAAGTCATCCGACTTGGACTCAAATCGAATCGTGTAAAACTGTATAGATGGTGAGGTCAGGTCCAGACGAAAGCATCCCCCCTCCTCCCTCCGCCTCAGACCATATTTTCAGCCGATATGTAAATTGGGCAACAAAACTTTGCTCAGAATTCCTTACATTACACGATATACAAATATGTAACACTATTTGAAAACAGGTTTTACAAATCCTATTATAGCTGACCACTGGCCTCAACTTTTTTTAAGCTGCCCACTACACTTCGTGAACGTAATTTACCCCTATAATACCTGTCACTATTAAATATTCATAATATTATCTTAGAGGAAAATTAATTTTTTTTAAATAAAATTTTCTCAATTTTATTTTTGCCAAGCTCAGAGTTCTTGAATGGGCAAGATCCGACCTTTCGCGAGCATGTAATGTTCGCGATTGCTTGTGGTAACATTTTTCCCAGGCACAAAAAAATCCCAAGTAAATAAACTGAGATAGAAAATATTCGTAAAAAGAGCCAAGCTCGGTTATTGATGATGGCCCAGGTTAGTTATGCATTAAATTTTACTTATACAATTCGGTTCAAAAATGTGTTTATCAAAACATATTCACACTAGATAGATTGATTGATCTTTATTTCCCTTCACATTGAAGGAGTTCAATACATGTTTGTAATAATGAAAAAGTAGCAAGTAGTACAGTTTTGTGAAAACAAACAATACATTAGCCAGGTGCACGATGCATTAAAATAATTAATTTTACTGACAATGCAAACTTATTATCCACACGAATCTAAAATGTCCAATCAAGCTGTCACACAATTTGCAATTTAACAAATTGCTACAGGTGTATCTTTTATTGTTGTACATGTGTCCGTAGGCATTCTGTTTGTTTCAAGCGCAAACCCTGTGCGCTGCTATAAATAACCGCACCTACTGAACTATCGCGGGGTATAGAAACACAGCGCTCATACTAATCTGGAACTTTCTGGGCTGGTCGCGCTCTATGAGCGCGTTTCTTGTAATGGTCTTTGGGCGTGTGTATTATGTATTGTTGAGTTCTTTGGGATTGTTCGTGAAATAGAAGTTTCTAGAATTTTCGGATGAAAATAAGAATTTTTAATAGGGACTGTGTTTAAGAGCGGAGGGAAGGGAGAGAAATATTCCAGCAGACACGGAAGAGTTGGAGTCAGTTTTGGACCTATCCGATAATTGCAGTAGTGTGAGGGATTCCACAAACTCTATGCAGATTTATCGCGGCCTGTCTCCAGTTTGCTTTTGGATTTATTATTAGAACTTCACTTTTGGATTACAACAGTTTGATTTTGTGATTGAATTAGACTATTATTTTTGAGGAGATTTATGTGAACCATTCATCTGGATTATACGTTTTAAAGAATTTATTGTCGCTGTGACAGGGGTGGTATCCAGGTATTGTAAACTTGATTTATTATACTGTTTAATTGTATTGATTTACTGTTATACTGTTGTTATACGTGTAATTGTATTGATTTAGTGTATTGTAATGTTGGAATTGTTTTAAGAATCAATTATAGTTATTTGTTAATAAAAAAACACTGACTTCTTTATTCATTCCCCTAGACATTTCACGCTGCCTAGTGTTGAAGAATCTGCTTTTTTTTATCTCCATAACAAAATTTATGCTCGTCATAATTACGTGGTCTGTTGTTGTTGGGTTCCGTAACAAAAAATTGTGGGCTCATCCGGGAGGCTTAATAGTTTTTAAAATTAATTAGGCCTTGACCTAGACACATTGTTTACATTACAGTGTTTACAAGATTTATATCAGTGGTTTTTGTTATTGTTTTAACATCTTAACATGGCAGATTTCATTCCTGAGACATTTGTTGAAGATCCCGACCCCGGTCAACTTGAACAGTTGATAAAGGATCACTTGTTGCGTTTGCGATAACACTTAGGGCTAGGTGTGAAAAAAGCTTTGAAAAAGCCTGATATCATTGCTAAAATCATGCAAGGCAATGGTTTAATTGAAGAGAGTGAAGTGGAAACATAAAAAATGACACTCTTGCTATGCAGTTGGAAATAAAAAAGTTAGAAATGCAAGAACGGTTAGAAGGAGAAAGACTAGAAAAAGAAATTGAGTTAAAACGACTGGAGTTAGAAAGACTTAAATTAGAACATAGTCTAAGTGCTGCCCAAACTCACAGTTTTGATGTTACTGACCACATAATACAAAATTTATACAGAACTTTGAGTAGAGGCCGCTGCTGACTATGACTAGGTTAAACGGTTAATGCTGTAAGGTTATAAGTTGGTTCCGGAGGCTTACCGCCAGAAATTCAGAAATTGGGAAAAGCGCAAAACTCAGATCTACGTAGAATTAGCTAGGAGAAAAGAGCAGTTTTTGATCGCTGATGAAGGTCTAAAAATCTAATGAATGATTGTGACAATTTGCGCCAATTGATTTTGCTTGAAGGATTTAAGCGCTGCATTAACGCAGATGTTTAAATTTTCTTGATGAGAAAAGTCCTGAATTTTGACATTGCTGTTTAATTAGCGGATGATTATTCATTTACCAACAAAATGTCCTTTACTAGCAAAACAAACCAGATATTCACAAACAAGAAAGTTAACCAGTAGGGTCAAAAGAAGTTTAAGGCGGAGTCACCCAGTACTAGTAGTCAACGGGGTCCATTGCTACACCTCAGTCCACGTCCACTCTGTCTGAATCCAACCAAGGCCAGTCATTTTTCGAAGAACATCTGTAATTACTGCAAATAAGGATGGTCATCTAATATCTGACTGCTGGAAACTTGCAAATAAACCAAAGGGTAAAGCTTCTGGTTGTGTTTCAAAATCTATGCAGAGCATAGTACGAGAGCCAAATTCATTTCATATAATAAAGGGGTATTACTCCTTTATTGACTTTAATAAAGAGTTTGATGCTACGGAGGCCAACGTGCCGTCTGACTCCAAAGAAGAATCGTAGCTTACCTCAGTTGATTCCTGCGAGGAATTTAATTAGGCTAGGTCCTTTCAAGACTCTTATGTTTGTTTCTGCAGAGGAAAATTCCTCTGTTGACTCCCATGAGGGGTTGGATTGTAATAAGGATGTAGATTCATTTAGTGACTCTGAAAAAGAGTATACAACTGACACTGTCAGTTTTTTGTTTGATGAAACTGAGGTAGTAGATTCCTCTCCTGACTGAAATGGAGTTATTTGAGCCATTCCTACATGACGGTTTCACTTTCAAGTGATTTTTCAGATTCTACCCCTAATAGAATTTTGAGGGACACTGGTTCAGGCCAGACTCTCATGCTAGCTACACTTTCCTAATAGGTCCTTTACTGGTGCACATGCACTTGTAAATGGTGTTTTTTCAGACAAGCACACTTCAGTCTTCGCTTGACAGTATACATTTAAAGTCGGATTTGATTTCTGGGAATATTACCATGGGCATAAGACCTACTTTACCCTTTACGTAAATTCACTTGCTACTAGGCAATGATGTTGCAGGTGACAAAGTACAGCCTGTACCAACAGTGACAGAAAAGCCGTCACTTGATTTGTATCCTTCATGTGGTGTAACTAGATCGATGGCCAAGAAAAACACACATGTGGATAAATAACACTCTGGGAGTCACTAGTGACTCGTCTAACGACTCGCCCGTACAGGATGCAGCATTCTCAAGGTCAGACCATATCGCGGAACAGCATCAGGACCCTGATATTTCATGTTTGTTTCCCAGGGCAGTTTCTAAAGATGAACTGTCACAGAACCCAGTTTGTTTCAAATGTTAAAAATGGAGTGCTCATGCTTAAATGGCGACCACCTTATGTATGCGCTGATGATGAGTGGGCCACTGAACATGAAATGGTTATGCCGAAAAGCTATCACAATGTAATTCTGAGCATGGCACATGAGGCTCTTTTGTCTGACCATTTAGGTATAAATAAAACTAATCAGAAAGTCAGTACACATTTCTATTTGCCTAACCTCAGGACAGATGTTGTACGATATTGTAAATCATGCCATACATGCCAGATGGTAGGCAAGCCGGATGAGAATCCTCCTAAAACCCTACTTAGACCTGCTTTCAATTAACCATTTAGTAGGATTATTGTTGATTGTGTTGGGCCACTGCCCAAAACAAAATATGGACATGAATACTTGCTGACAGTTATTTGCGCATCTACCAGGTTCCCTGAGGCAATACCATTGCGCAAAATTAATGCAAAAAGTGTTGTCAAGGTTCTGACCAAGTTTTTTACAACTTTTGGATTACCAAAATCCGTCCAGCTTGACCAAGGGTCTTATTTTATGTCTGGCTTATTACAGCAAGTTATGCTAGTCTGAGGCTTTCTCGCCTGGCCGACCCGGGCCGGCTCACGTGTGGACCTTGGTGTGTAGAAACACGGTTTTCTTTGTTCTAGATGTTTCCTGCACTGTGTAACATGTTAGGTTCTTTGGATTGTTCGGGAATTCGAAAGTTCTCGGCTTGGGGTGAGAAGTTATAGATAGGGGGCTGTGTTTTAGAGCCGGGAGAGAGGTGAGAGAAATAATCTAGCGGACACGGAAACGTGTTAGTCAGTTGTTGGACCTGTCCGATCGTCCAGTAATTTTAGGGATTCTACTATTACTAACTCTATACAATTTAGTGCTGCCTGTCTCAAGTTTGATTTCAGGATTACGACTAGAGCTTTACGTTGGACTATTTGAACTGTTAACGTGGATTATTGGTTTTAAAGGACTTGTCGCTGTGACAATCATGGTATCCATGTACTGTACACTTTATTTATATACTTGTATTGATTTGCTGTTATAGTGTTGTTGTACTGTGTAATTGTATTGATTTAGTGTTGTTTTAAGAATAAATTATATTTATTTTTTTTACCAAAAAAACTGACTTCTTTATTTGTTCCCCCTTGACATTTTACGCTGCCTAGTGTTACATAATCTGATTTTTTTCTCCGTTGCAAGGTTTGTGTCGTCACGACTACGTGATCTGTTGATATTAGGTTCCGTAACAGGTGATGTTACGACTGTGTGTTTTCAATGGTAGATTATGTATATATCGATACCGCAACAAATTGGTTTCCACTGTGAAAGAGTCTCTACGCAGAAAGAGAGCCTTATATATATAATTATTCCTATTCCTTTTAGCAATGTAAGCATCCGTATAAGTGGACAGGTGCGTGTTTGAAGGCTGTGTCTCCCTCATCCCGGTGATTTAGAGTCTTATAAATATCTTGGTCTTATTAACACATTAAATCTGAAATAGCTTGTCATGAAGTTACACATCAACTTAGTGTAATATTTGATAGTTAAGAGAGAAAAAATACTTTGCTTTGAAAACGAAATTAAGGAAATCGAGAGAAATATTAATTTTGAACCAATTTATTCGATGATGATTGCCATAATTTTCTCAATTCCATTGACATCCCGGTGTTAACGAATACACAAATATTGCACTGTAAAGGTGAATTTACTAGTCAGGAAATATATAAAACTTACGATATGTCTGGAAATAAAACGCCCGGATGTGACGGGTTAACAAAAGAGTTTTACATTAAATATTTTTTTTCTGATAGGTCAAGAATTAACCAATTGTTTAAACGAGAACGATATTAAATGCGAATTAACAAATAACCAAAGCAGGCTATGGTATCTCTTTTCCTAAAACAAGGTCGAGACTGTAGATATTTAAAAAGACTGGAGTTCTAATAGCCTTTTTAAACGTAGATACCAAAATTATAAGCAGAATATTAGTTAATCGTATAAAGCCTTTATTGTCAACCCTAATTGGACCTGATCAATATGCATTCGTACCAGGTAAATATATAGGGGAACCAATAAGATTATTCGCGGATGTAATGCATTATTGTGATACCGAAAATACACCTGGCATTTTGGTAGGCGCGGATTATACAGCCGCTTTTGAGTCGGTTGACCATACCTTTCTTTTCTCTGTTCTAAAATGATTTGGCTTTTCTGAATGGTTAATAAAATGGGTCCCCGTGCTGCACACGAAAATATGCATATGCATATGCATGCTGAACACCATAATAATCATAGGGTAATGCTGATGCAGTAAAATAGTATTGCTGGTTTTAATCCAGGTGGACACGCGATTTCAAGCAGCCATTTTGTCTCAAGTATCTATCCCGGTATAGATGTGTAGACTGTATATTTTTGAGTGGCTATTGGTGAAGTGTTAAGAATACTACTAGACTTTTCAAACTGATTAGTTGCGCTTGACCCTGGCATCATAGTTTAAATATTTTGTCAATATTTCTTATTGCATTTAAAGAGTCATTTACACAGATTAAGAGGCAGAAATAGCTTGCTGCCGGTTTAACTGGGTTCTGAAGAGTTTTAACACCAGATGGCAAAATGTATATCGCGTGTGTTGCAATTGACAGCCAATCAAATACATTCTATACCACTGACAGCCAATCAAATACGTTCTATACCACTGACTGCCAATCAAATACATTCTATACCACTGACAGCCAATCAAAAATGTTCTTTACCACTGAGAGCCAATCAAATACGTTCTATATCACTGACAGCCATTCAAATACGTTCTATACCACATACAGCAAATCAAATATGTTCTATACAAATGCAGGCTAATCAAATATGTTCTATACCACTGGCAGCCAAGCAAATGCATTTCTAAATACAACTGCAAACCAACCAAATATGTTCTTTACACAGCGCTTTATCAAAAAATGCAATGATGTCTAAAAAACGTCGGCTTTGGGGGCAGCACACAGCTTTTTTAAGGTTCAACACAATTGGCATTGATTTATGATTTAAATATCAAGCGTTTTATGAGTGATTTTAATCCAGTGGTTGTTTTTTTTCCTGGAATTTTCGATCTTAATCCTTCCCAATTTAAACTTCTCCTTAACCTGGAGTTGTGGCGTTCATTAAGTCACTGTTCCCTTGATCATCATCATTGACCCCCCCCCCCCCGGCTTTTTACAGCTTATGTCACCTATTTCTGTTGTTATGTCATCGTCTTTATTTTTTTTATTTTAATTAATCCTATATAATTCAGTTCTCCATGGTCTAGCAAACAGAGAGAGGATGTATGTAGCTTACGCTATGGCGTGATATTATGAGATCAAATGAACACTTATGTTCAAACGATTATATATGCACACCCAGTAATTACTGTGATTACAACAATTTTAAAAATACTATTTTACTTATTCATTTTCTGAGTGATAAACTCAATATTTTTTTTTATAAATGCATTAATCATTATCAGAAAAGAGAGACATTACATTACTTTTGTATTTATATAAACACATTTATATATATATGAATTACAAACATTGTATTTATAATTGTCACATATATCAATTCTTTACCCTATTGTTTATTCAGGTTAACTCACATGTGCACCTTCGTCGACTGACAACACTGCCATATATAATAGACGTGATTATAGTTCATATTTTTATACTGAATACTTCATATTAGTTCAATTGCTGTTATGACCTCATTATTATATTAACTCGCTTGTGCAATTATATGCACGTAAAGCGTCTGCGTAGCACAATTTATACTTAATATCAGATCCTATTGTCATATTTTTACTTTGCTTATTGTGTGTTAATTTACAAAAAAATAATTAAATATATATAATATTTTGTACTCCACAGTGGTTGTTTCAAGGTGTTCGATTTCTTAAAATGCACTTGCGACGCTTGCCTTCTTTGTTGAAATTCTTTACCGTATTCACATCTTCGCCGGACGACATCGTTCACACAAGAGTACAAACTGGTTAGGAGCTAGGCACACACAGAAAAGAACCACCTTCCTATAAACGGCAGACGTGTACTTCAGATGGGAGGAGGGCCGTCAAATGCTCCGGTCTACGACATCAGAGATGAACCACTGTCGATGCAAGAGCTGAGGATATCCTTCGTAAGTTTTTAATTCCATTAAGGGGTCAATATTGCTTTTAATGAAACATTTGTATAAAACATAATCAGGCTTTGATTTAAAATGATAAGAGGGCCAAAACAATAACATAAGCAACGAAATTCCCGCTTAAGTATCAGTCCCATAGAGGACCCGGCAGAGCTACGGCAGTGCCACGAATAGGTCCGGGGTGATCCGGGGTGTAAGCCGTGGCGCTGCCGGGATGGTCCGGGACGGTCCGGGAAGGCAAGCAGGCAGTTTTTGGATGTCAAAAACTGCCGGGGCGATTCGTGGTGATCCGGGGCGGAATGTAATCCGGGGTGATCCGGGGCTTTTTCGTAGCTCTGACGGGGCTTTGCCGTGGGTGTCCGTGCCACTGCCGTGGAGGTCCGGGACAATGAAAACTACCCCGGCTGAGCGACCGACCAATACGGCAGAGCCCAGGACTTTCACGGCAGTGCCCCGTCGGAGCTGCGAATCACCCCTGACAAGCGCCGCAAACAAAAACAGGAATCCGTAGCGCATCCTTCGCGGACCGTGGTGAGACGTAGCTCTGCGGTGATAATCCGGGGCTCTACCGGGATACTTTCTGCCAAAAAACACCCCGGATCACCACGGACCACCCCGGACCGTATCCGGGATGATCCCTGGTAATCCTTGCCTATCCGTAGTACTGCCTGCTTCACCTGGACTGTAGCCTTATGACCGACTGGGAAAGGAATTAAGAGAGTCAAAATATTAAATTTAATTTTAAGAACATTTAAACACGTCTTTAAATGAATATTAATCAATTCAAAACCTATTTATTTCCTTCCGAGTTTCCCCAGGTCCAGCCTCTTGTCTACGGCCTTTCATTTGTTGTCATGGCGTCTGTACATTATACATTGATCAAAATTATGGCAACCTAACACAAATATTGTTTATTCGAACAATCATTTATATATAACAAATAAAAAATCGTGTATCCCGAACTGTTCAGGACGCTTCAATTTACTGTATGAATTATTTGATATTTTTTGCAGGAATTTCAAACCGCGAGTTATGCTGTTCGGAAGCGCCTGTCTCGGCAGACGCTGGGAATATCTACGTGTACGACTCAACTGAACACAAAGAGAAAGTTGACGACTGGAAGTGTTACGGTCTTCACTGCAGCAATAACAGCAACAGGACATGCTCAAAATTGAGATACATATGCGAAATTTTTTATGCAATAAGAACAAAGGATGGTGTAAATACTGGGTTTTGTAAATTTGTTTATACTCTTCATGCTAATCCGCATATGTCGTGATACCTTACATTGGTGATTCGTCGTTGGCATAACAGATGCCGCATCGCACGAGTAAAGCTAATTCCAGGCCCCTTAAAAGAACATCAATCTGGATGATTTAGTCAATTATAAAACAATCAGTTTTTCAAAAGCCAAACAAATAATACGGCCTCAGTTACAGACAAAAATGTAGGCCAAAGGCAAGACATGGCTCACTGTAACAATCTAAAACAGGCTCAGCGCCCGAAAGAAATTTTGACAATCAAAATAAGTTATGGACTGATGATGTCTTAAATTTGTTCTAATAGGCTAGACAATCCAAATAAGTTATGGACTGATGATGTCTTAAATTTGTTCTAATAGGCAAGACAATCCAAATACGTTATGGACTGATGATGTCTTAAATTTGTTCCAATAGGCAAGACAATCCAAATAAGTAATGGACTGATGGTGTCTTAAATTTGTTCCAATAGGCAAGACAATCAAAATAAGTTATGGACTGATGATGTCTTAAGTTGTTCCTATAGGCTAGACAATCCAAATAAGTTATGGACTGATGACGTCTTAAATTTGTTCCAATAGGCAAGACAATCCAAATAAGTTATGGACTGATGATGTCTTAAATTTGTTCCAATAGGCCAGACAATCCAAATACGTTATGGAATGATGATGTCTTAAATTTGTTCCAATAGGCAAGACAATCCAAATACGTTATGGACTGGTGATGTCTTAAATTTGTTCCAATAGGCAAGACAATCCAAATACGTTATTGACTGATGATGTCTTAAATTTGTTCCAATAGGCAAGACAATCCAAATAGGTAATGGACTGATGATGTCTTAAATTTGTTCCAATAGGCAAGACAATCCAAATAAGTTATGGACTGATGAGGTCTTAAATTTGTTCCAATAGGCAAGACAATCCAAATACGTTATGGACTGATGATCTCTTAAATTTGTTCCAATAGGCAAGACAATCCAAATACGTAATGGACTAATGATGTCTTAAATTTTTTCCAAAAGGCAAGACAATCCAAATAAGTTATGGACTGATGATGTCTTAAATTTGTTCCAATAGGCAAGACAATCCAAATACGTAATGAACTGATGATGTCTTAAATTTGTTCCAATATGCAAGACAGTCCAAATAAGTTATGGACTGATGATGTCTTAAATTTGTTCTAATAGGCAATGCATCTTGACTAGTTTGTAAAAGTAACTGACTTGTAGTCAAAGTTCACTGGTCGTGTTATATATTAAAGGATCATGTTCATTAACATACAAAGTATCACGCTAGGTTGTTTCACACTATTCCGGAAAGTAGGAGGGAATTTCCAATCATAATAGACAAGGAAACTGATATTAAACATATGCCATCAAATCCTCATTTCCCAACGCAGCTTTAATGTATTGCTGGAACAATTTTTTCAATGGCCGGATGACGCGGATCCGCGTTAAGGGAGACCGTTTACAGATTTTTTTTTATTAATGAATTTTATTGTTCCACACAAATACAAAATATATATTTTCACAAGTTTTCCATCGGGTGCCATTTGTTTACACAATACGTACACTTGTTTTTCTTTCTAAAGATGTTGAACTCAATTTGCTTGTAACATTACACAAAATTTTTATAAGCGATCACCTCTAGTTTACTATCCTGATACTGTCTACATGAGTAAATATATTGTTTTGCCAAAAATAATAATATATTATACACTGGTTCTACATCGAGCATTCCTTGATAAATATTCCTTTTCTCTAACCTTAAATCAATACCATATTCACCACGCTAACTTTTGACATGAGTCCAATAAGTCTTCACTTCATGACATTTCCGGTACATGTGATTCAAGTTTTCAGTTTCTAATTTACAAAAGGTACACAAATCGTTATCACGGATCTTCCATTTATTTAGCCAATAGTTATTTACCAACAAATTATTTAGAAACTTGTAATGAAACACAAAGGACTTTGTATCATACATAATACTTCTTGATAACATATAATATCTGTCTAGGTCATCTACTCCCTCTATATATTTAACATACCGAGGTTTAATTTCTAAATCCGGGATCGCTCCCTCTACTAAACATCTATATACTGTATTTGTTTTAACCTCAGATAAACGATATTCTTTATTTCTGTAAATAAACACATCTCTCTCTGGCTTCATGTGATTTTTTCCTACTGTCTTAAATGTTTTACACATTTTCACGAGAGCTCCCCATTGTAAAAATAAGTTAAGAGATCGGCCTTTATTCATCCGATATTCAAAGGGAATGAGATCTCCATTATTATACCATAAATCTACTGGAGTATTTTTGTGTACCTCCTCAAATTTATTCCAACAGAAAACCTTTCCATATATTTTGAAATGTTGGTTATACCATATATATTGTACCATCGGACTTATATTATTCCAATACTCCTCTTAAAGAATTATAATATATAATATAATATTTTTTTATAAAATGTTGACAATTAAATCATTTTAATGTGTTGTCTATCTAAATTTACTCGGAACATAATATCTTCTAATTCTTTATTATCAAACAGTTTGGACATATTAAAATTCCATAAGTACTTCCATAATTTACCTTTCCCATATAAATATCTTTTAATCCATGAAATTCTAAAACTAAAAATTATTGAATCTATATGTGGAGCTCGTTAACCACCTTTTTCGTAGTCCTGAATTGAGTATTTCTGCTTAGTCTCTCTGTGCTTCCATCCCACAGAACTTTAAACATGATTTTATCTAGTCTTTTTTTTTATTTTCCTCAGATATAGAACTATTAGCAAGAAAATAATTAAATTCAGATACAATAAATGTTTTGATCACTTGAATCTTTCCTACCATTGTTAGGCTTCTCTGTTTCCACAAATTAGTGATTTTTTTCCAATTCATTAAATTTCTCTTTGCACTTTTTTAATTCATTTTCTATTTTATTATATGACATATATGTGCCTAGAATTTTAATAGGACTCTCTGTCCAATTAATACCAAACGGTTTCTTTCTACATGATCTGGCTGAACCTAACCACATAGCATCCGATTTCCCCTTATTAATCTTCAATCCACTGAACTGTCCAAATTCATCTAGAAGAGATAACAATGATTTCAATGATTTTTCATTATTGATAAACATAACCGTATCGTCTGCATATTGTACTAATTTAATCTCTTGGGATTGTATAGCAATACCTTTTATAGACATAGAGTCCCTAACCAAATTGGCCAAGACTTCTCCGACAATAATATATAAATATGGGGATACGGGATCTGCCTGACGAACACCTCAAGAAATATTAAACTATTTAGAAGTTGTACCATTATTGATACGCAACCTCTATATTCTGGTAAACACCTTTGACTATTATAATAAATCTCTCACTGAATTTAAATTTATTTAAAGTTTCAAATAAGAAGTCCCATTCCACTGAATCAAAAGCTTTCTCAAAATCGAGAGCAAGTAAAATTCCTACTATATTATCTTTTTTTGGTAATGTCTAATATATCTTGTACTATTCTGATATTTTCCCCCATGTACCTCCCCACGAGAAAACCTGTCTGTGTATCCCCAATTAACCTCGGTAAAATTCCTTTAAGTCTTGTTGCAATAGTTTAAAAAAAAATTATAATCCGTGTTTAAAAGTGATATAGGGCACCAGTTTTTTAACGGAGTCCTAACCTTATTTTTATCTATCAAAATAATAACAGCTTGATTCTGGGATGCAGTTAATTCACCCTCTAACAATATCTTATCAAAACAATCTAACATAACTGGTCGAAGCATGGACCAGAATTTCTTGTAAATCTCAGCAGTAAGTCCATCATTGCCTGGCCTTTTATTCTTTTTAAATGATTTTAAGGTATCATAACATTCACCTAGTTCGAATGGGCTATCTTACTGTTGGTTATCTTCTTCTGTAAGTTCAGGTAAGTTTACTCTGTTTAAATATTGCTTTATTTCTCTGTGTGATTTAAAGGTTTAAAATGAATATAAATTTTCATAATGACTTTTGCATATTCAATATTTCTTTACTATCTGTAGTATACGTTTTATCTTCTCTTTGAAGTTTATTTACATTCTTTTTATTCGCCTTAGTTTTCTCTAAATTAAAAAAAAAATATTTATTACTTTTTTCCCCTAATTCAAACCAACGTTCTTTGGATCTTAAAATCAAACCCTCGACATCATAATATCCTATTTCTGCCATTTGAAGTTTTAATGAATGTATTTCATTCCTGAGTGCGTTATGTATTTCCATGTCAGTGCAGTTATCCAGATTATCATATAATTCGGTCAATTTAGTGCGATATTGTGTTTCTTTTTCGTCTCTTACTCTTTTAGCCCGTTTGGAATACCTGAAACAAAAAAGTATAATTTTATATTTCAAATATTCCCATTTTGCCCTTGCATCTTGAAAAGTATTTTCTGTAAACCATAATTGCCAATTTTCTTTAAATTCTCTAACAAAATCCTCATTATCTAATATAGCAGAATTCAATTTCCAAAGACTTCTTCCATAGTCGATTTTTTTATCGAACTCTTTCATTGTCAAAGTAACTGCTGAGTGGTCGGATTTTATGTTAGGGACGATTTCTGTATTCTCTACATAATCCTGTAAGTGATCTGATATCAGCCAAAAATCTAATCTACAACTTATATTTAATGTTGGTTGTCTCCAAGTAAAAGATCTCTTAAATGGATTCCTAAGACGCCATATGTCCAATAAATCTCTGCTTGTTAACAGATTATGATGATAGTTCAAAACATTATCCTTTTTATTCTCTGTTCCGCCCTTTTTATACAAATTTTGATCAAGGATAATATTAAAATCACCTCCTAAGATTATATTGTCACTAGAACAGGTATTTTCCTCTATTGATTGAAGGAGAAAATCATAAAACTTGACCTGATCTTGGTAGTCATTGGGTGCATATAAATTACATATTTTATATCTAATGTCTTTCACGCTTATATCCAAAAAGAGAATCCTGCCATCTTCAGAGCTGTGAATTATTTTATTCAAGTTAAAATCTAATTCATGTTTAACAAATATAGCTACTCCCCTTTTTTAAGATTCCCCTTGGGAATAAAACATTTTATCATACTATTCATTTTTCCACATATTTACTATTTTGTTAGAGCTATACGTTTCCTGTAACAACAGAATATCTGTTTTCCTCTGCTCTGCCCATCTGAATATAGCTCTTCGTTTCACTTTATTATTCAGACCTCTCACATTTAATGTGACAACATTAAAATTTGATTTTTTCACTTTACCCATAGTTAGTATATTGTTTAAAGTTAAAGTAAGGATTCAGTTTTACATTTATTGGTATTTTCATTTTATAATCATAAATTTTGTAGCTACTGTCCTGTTTATTTATGTGTTAGCTGATTGTCTCTTTGACACAGATAATAGACAAGAATATTTGTGTGGTTTTCCTTAAACTCGTGAAACAAAAACAAATATTACTACTTAAATAACAAGCTTTACACATTAATTGGCAGCAGGTCATGGCTTAGAAGGATGATTTTACCAAACCCCAATAATGGTTAAAAAAAATAGAAATATATATACATGTTTATGTGTATAAACATACACCTGTACTTATATATGTACCTAATTTATATGTTGCCTTCTATAATTCCTATCCTAAAAATAATGACTAAATATTATAACTTTCGGTGATAGTATAATCCGACACTTTAAATGAAAAGTACGTTTTAAATCCTAAAGCCCTGAAAGTTCGTCTCTAAAACTTCATAAAGTAAAAAGTGAACCATTGTCATTGATGAAGATATATATATATAAACATACACGTACATATACATACATTATTATCTCTCCTGAAACATATGAAACCAAATATATAATAAACATAGCACAGTTCAGTTATAAAAGATTTAGTATCTTCTATTGCATTGCATACGTTCATTAATTTTATAATAAACATTACGTAAAATAATATTCTATGTGTTGTGTCATCATCCCTGGCATCTACTGGTTTATAGCCTCAAGGTAGACAAAGGACACCTTTTCATATGAATATATTTTGTTAATATGTCACATATTTTAAATCTCAAGCTCTTTATTTCCAAGATATAAAAAAACAAAGTTACAAACTAGCAGGTAAATCATCATATCTGCAATTGCTTCATTTTATCTCAAAATCTCAGATTTAGATATTCCGTTGGCTTCTTCAATCCTGCATTATCTATTAACGGATGAGTTGTATGTCTCTAAAGTTACATTCAGCACTGTTAAAACTATACAGCCCTTAATAATCAGTTAGGTTTCTTCTTAATCATATATACAAATATATAATATTATGTGCTGTTGCCTACACTTCTATATGTCACATCTGCCAGGTAATTCTGTGGTTAAGTACATCATAAACAATAACTTTTTAGGTGATACTTTACAAATAATCCTATTGTCAATTAGCCAAAACAAGTCAGCTTTAGATATTCTGTTGGGGTTCCTCACACTCATTTATATTTACATACTGATAGGTTGTATGATATAAATAATGTTTTTCTGGATGGTTTCCTGAATGTGTATATAAATAAATCTGGAAGGATACTGAGCTATCCTAATATATCCAGTAAGCATAGTTCTCACACCAAGTATAGCTGAACTTGCTTCCTCTAGGATTTATTACTCGTGATAGTCACTATTTAAAACAAATAAATAAATTACAGTTCAGGACTTGATGTTCTTATGGACAAACTTTACCTAACGTATTAACATCACTGAACAAAATATATAGGGCAAACCCTATATTTTTAAATACAGAAAAAAATAAATGATAAATATAAATGAATCTATAAAACTACATTTATACCCTCCAACCATAACTCAATATATATTCAAGACCCAATCGGAAACATGTAAGTGTAGACGAAGTTCAATACAGAGCGTTCAACCCTGCCAACATGTAAAGGGCTTATACCCTATGTTGTTAAGTACAGAGGAAATAAATGATAAATATAAATGAATTCATTTAACAACTTTATGGCTTCCAACCTTAACCTAATATACGTCTTCCAGCCCAAAATGGCAACACGGTTAGTGTAGACAAAGTTAATTACAGAAATTAAGTTTATCTTTTTCACAAATATTGTACTCAGAGAAACTTCTCTCTACGTATCCTACCATATCACAAAGTCTGATACAACATCATTAAAAACGCCTTATTGTTAACCCTCAAAACAGAAAAATACGAATACATCCAGAGCCTCTAAAGAATTATCACTTCTAAAAGAACACATACCGTTTCCCGGGGCCAGGGATTGCATTTAACTTAATTCTAACCGTCACCAGTCATCGAGCTGCCGTCATGCCTCAGTAAACCTTACGACACAAGATCGTTTACATGAGGTGACACAAAACTCGGCAAACGTGTTAAAACAGACAATCCAAATTAGCCCCCACTGAGTTCAAAAGTAAAGGTGAACACCTTTTAACACTGAGGAAGCCGGGGGCACCTTAAGGGGCTTGAATCGTATCGCATCCCAGCTTCTATGCTTACTTGTTGTTGATGGGGACTCGCTCTCCGTTTATAAATAAATTGCCTCTCCAAAAACGTACTTTCCACTTGTTTCTGTATGCCACTTCTATCTGAGGTTTTGCTTTTTGTTTTAATAAATGGTCAATTTTCGTCAAATCCTCTATAAACCAAAAGTCTTTGTTTTCCACTTTCTTTGCTCTCATTATCATAAGGTTGCGCAGAGGACGACTTTACAATTTTACAATAATGTGCCTGTCTCCGTTTGATCCCCTTTTTTTCCAACTCTATAAGCACTTTCTATAAGATCTTCTATCACATTTTTTTTTCATAGCTCAGCAGTTTGTTATCATGCATGAGGCTCACTACCGCAGCACGGCAGTTTTCTTTCTGTCTTCCTGGTTTTCCTCCCACTCTAATGTTAAATTCTCTGTTGTATCTTTCTATATTATTCAAGGCTTCCTGATAATCTCCCAATGTCTCTTCAGCTTTCTTTGTACGTGCCTCGAGCGTCTGGACCTTTGTATTCAAATTACTGTTTTCCTTCTCTGTTTGTTCTACTTACATCTTTACTTCTGTAATTTCAATGTGTGCGAATTCAATACTGTTTTCTAACTCTTTGATGGTTCCTTCTATTTTACTAGTCCGGTTCCCAATATCCTTCTTTGTTTGTTATACATGTTGAATAATTCCAACTTTCATTTCTTTCATGGTCTCTATTAATCGTGCTTCCATGTCTACGTTTTCCATATATCCCACTTGGGCCTCCTCCAATTCGCTGCCTGCCACGTGTACCTCGCTAATTTTTGGTTGTGTTTTTTTAAGCCGACTTGTTTCAGAAATTGTTCTTGAAGATTTTCTCAAGGATCGACTCATTGTCAACCTTTACAACATTGCCTTCTAGTTTATTAAACTAATTTATAGCAGTTTATGGCAACTTAACTCATGGGGTTGTCTCCGTCCTGACTATGCCGTCGCCATCTTGTCACGTCGTTGTTTCGTTTACAGAATGATATATCGAAATATATATGCAGCGCCCATTCTAGAAGAATCCGAGATACACAGAGCTGTGATATGTGGCCTTAACGATACAATCCCATTGTCACCAAACAGACAATATTTTGCGAAAGTCACTGTTTATTTTGTAACACATTGGCAACAAGCAGTCACACACACAGCCTCCGCTATTAGATCAAATCCACACGCTGCTGTGTATTAGCTGTTACAGTTCAACAGTTACATTCCAGGGCACCGCAAAAACAAAGCCGCCCTCTTATTAAAATGAACGCTCTGGCCCTTAGCCAGGACAAATAGACTGCAATATATCACAAAGGGATAGCATCGTATAAATCGAAAATATTATAGTGATTAAGGTTACCTAAAACATAAATACGTAGGCATTAAGCAAACCCTTCAGACAAATATAAATAAAAACATATGCGTAACGAATACACAAACATCATAATAAAGTGCGCAACATGATACAGCTGAGCATCTGGCGGCGGTATAATCATCCTCGAATACAAACAGAACATATAGACAATGACGATGTTTCTGTAGTGTTATCTTATTTAGAAATTCTCCACATAAAGCATTCAGATGATTTTTTCGATACAGACGGACGAGTTATGTTATGTTATGCTATTTCCCGCACGTTTACACAAATACAGTGTCGTGAATGCTATCTCCCGCACGTTTACACATATACAGTGTCGTGAATGATATCTCCTGCACGTTTACACATATACAGTGTCGTGAATGCTATCTCCCGCACGTTTCCACATATACAGTGTCGTGAATGCTATATCCCGCACGTTTACACATATACATTGTCGTGAATGCTATCTCCCGCACGTTTACACATATACAGTCTCCCGCATGTTCACACATATACAGTGTCGTGAATGCTATCTCCCGCACGTTTACACATATACAGTGTCGTGAATGCTATCTCCCGCACGTTTACACATATACAGTCTCCCGCATGTTTACACATATACAGTGTCGTGAATGCTATCTCCCGCACGTTTACACATATACAGTGTCGTGAATGATATCTCCCGCACGTTTTCACATATACAGTGTCGTGAATGCTATCTCCCGCACGTTTACACATATACAGTGTCGTGAATGCTATCTCCCGCACGTTTACACATATACATTGTCGTGAATGCTATCTCCCGCACGTTTACACATATACAGTCTCCCGCATGTTTACACATATACAGTGTCGTGAATGCTATCTCCCGCACGTTTACACATATACATTGTCGTGAATGCTATCTCCCGCACGTTTACACATATACAGTCTCCCGCATGTTTACACATATACAGTGTCGAGAATGCTATCTCCCGCACGTTTACACATATACAGTGTCGTGAATGCTATCTCCTGCATGTTTATACATATAAAGTGTCGTGAATGCTATCTCCCGCACGTTTACACATATACAGTGTCGTGAATGATATCTCCCGCACGTTTACACATATACAGTGTCGTGAATGCTATCTCCCGCACGTTTACACATATACAGTGTCGTGAATACTATCTCCCGCACGTTTACACATATACATTGTCGTAAATGCTATCTCCCGCACGTTTACACATATACAGTCTCCCGCATGTTTACACATATACAGTGTCGTGAATGCTATCTCCCGCACGTTTACACATATACATTGTCGTGAATGCTATCTCCCGCACGTTTATACATATACAGTGTCGTGAACGCTATCTCCCGCACGTTTTCACATATACAGTGTCGTGAATGCTATCTCCCGCACGTTTACACATATACAGTTTCATGAATGCTATCTCCCACACGCTTACACATATACATTGCCGTGAATGCTATCTCCCGCACGTTTACACATATAAAGTGTCGTGAATGCTATCTCCCGCACGTTTACACATATACAGTGTCGTGAATGCTATCTCCCGCACGTTTACACATCTAAAGTGTCGTGAATGTTATCTCCCGCACGTTTACACATATACAGTCTCCCACATGTTTACACATATACAGTGTCGTGAATGCTATCTCCCGCACGTTTACACAAATACAGTGTCGTGAATGCTATCTCCTGCACGTTTACACATATACAGTGTCGTGAATGCTATCTCCCGCACGTTTACACATTTACAGTGTCGTGAATGCTGTCTCCCGCACGTTTAGACATATAAAGTGTCGTGAATGCTGTCTCCTGCACGTTTACACATAAACAGTGTCGTGAATGCTGTCTCCCGCATGTTTACACATATACAGTGTCGTGAATGCTATCTCCCGCACTTTTACGCATATAAAGTTTCGTGAATGCTATCTCCCGCACGTTTGCCTATATACAGTGTCGGAAATGCATTTCCCGCACGTTTTCATAGAAACATTGATGCCTCCGATGTTGGTGATGAATACTCCCCGATGTACCGGAATCCCGTTCTCTACGTGTGCCAGTTTTTTATATTTGTGATTATGTATCCTCGCCACTTTGACTGCCCGACCGCCATGTTCACAGATCTTATCAATTAATCCTTAAAAAGAAATGTACAAAAAAAATGTCTTTGGCCTCTTTTATAACATTGTAAAAACTAGTTAATGAAGGAATCCCAAGTGTACTTCTAAACGTTGTGTTATAAACCTATTACAAGGTCAATGGTACAAATGGTTGTTATAGAACCGTAGACCATACGTCATTCTACAAGAGACCAAAACAGAGACAGGGCAAATATACCAGGAAAATGGCTGTAAATCGTTTAAGTGATGTGTAAAGAAATTGTCATTGTAAATGCATCCTCCATTATCACGCTGACGTTGATGGAAACGTATAAAACCCTACTCTGGAAAAGATAAATTTTGTAAATGACAAGGTGGAGATGATAAGGTTGGCCATGATGTATGCACTTTTTCTGTTGGCAGCCACTTTGACCAATGAATATCAACCACAGAGTGTTTACACGACTGTCATTAATGATTAACAGACTTCTCCTGCTGAGAGCTCTTTACATGATCCCGTGAGAGTTCACTAAGTGCTACCAATTGATGTTATCATGAACGTGACGGCAGTACAGCTGCCCTTTCATGTCACCTAATTCGTCCGTGGTCACATAAGAAGGCATGCACGATTATATACACACACATACAGGTGCTCTATTAAGTGACACGGGCGTAACTCGTTTTGTTGTTACATTCCGTACTGGTTGAACTCTTGTTGTCATGTGGGCCTTGAGTTTTCACACTTGGTCGTGGGTCACGTGATTAGCCTGGTATGTGTAGAGACACGCGGCTATGTCTTTCTATAGAATTCCTGAAACGCTTGTTTACTGTGGAATAGGGTTCTTTGTAGACTGTTCGAGAAGTAGAAGGTTCCCGGCTTAGGGTGTGAAGGTATATAAAGTGCTGTTTTTCGGAACTAGGTGGAAGATAGCAGAGCAGATACCAGCGGACGCAGAAGCGTGTCAGATTCTAAGATCTTATCCGACGAATGTGGAAATTATAGATTTCTCAAGAACTTTCCTGGATTTTATACATTGGACCTCAGTTTACTTTCTGTGTTGTTGCAAGAACTTTCCACTGGACTGTCATTCTCCGAGAGTTTACATTCAAAGGACTTATCTCGGTGACACTGTTGGTATCCAGGTATTGTACCATTATCTTTCTGTGATTGTATTGACTTGTTGCTATACCGCTGTTTCACTGTATAATTGTATTGATTTAGTGTATTGTATTGTAAGGATTGTTTTAGGGATAAATTATAGTTATTTGTTAACAAAAAACCACTGACTTCTTTATTCATTTCCCTAGACATTTCCCGCTGCCTAGTGTTACAGAATCTGATTTTTTTATCTCCATTACAAAATTTGTGTTCATCACGTATACGTGATCTGTTTATATTAGGTTCCGTAAATATATATATATATATATATATATATATATATATATATATATATTTATATATACACACACACATAATAATATATATATATATATATATATATATATATATATATATAAAACATGCAACAACCTTTTCGTTTGTGCCAAGAGGTTTTAACACCGGTTGATAAAATATAAAATATCATGCCCCTATTTTATATATATATATATGTGTGTGTGTATATATATATATATATATATATATATATATATATATATATATATATATTGTCACGGAACCTAATATCAACAGATCACGTTAAATTATTTTATGTAATTTCAATTGAGTATGCACACAGATAGATATAAAATATGGCGTTTTAAGTAGAAAAAATATTTTCATGTTTCTCTATGCGCGGTTATGGTAATGTTATTCCCATACAGAAAAGAAAGAAAAAAACAAGAAAGATCTTGTCTGTAATGTAAATATAGATATATACATATATATATCTTAAATAATAATTTATATTTATTATCAGTTCTTAAGGTTCCTATTGACCTAAAGAGAAACTAGTTTAGTTTTGTTGTATTTGTTGAAAATTTGTGAAGAAAGAACAAATGCTTAGCAAGATATTGTTCGTAATGTAAATATTAAGAGTTTCAGACTTTGAAAATTTCTAAAATAAATCTAAACAGTAGAGGGATTATATACTTACACATTTCTCTCATTTTTTACCATATCTCTTTTCTATTTTGTTTGTGTGCAGAAGTGAAGTCTCCCAACCCCCACTTGATTGTTCTGTTACATGATCTGGATGGCCAAAAAATGTTAAACAATCCATGCAAGCTATTTGTACTTTCACTGGACGCTTGCTATGCCTCATTTTTTTTTTAAATTTACCCTGGAATACACCAAAAGACTATATGACAGCTTCCGGTTTCTTGATTCTGGGGTAATTAAAATCACCTCTAAATACCCAGCTACTGTCTCTGGAGCTAGATGGCCAGGATTTATGTCAGAAAGCTGCATTTTGAATAATAATATAAACCTGAAAATGGTTTGCAAATAACAGTCAATGAGCATTTTTTCACTTCTTATATTTCTTGTGTTTATGTACTTTAATTACCTCAGGTCAGGCTATCTTTTTTTCTTTTTAACTCCAACTGGCTATAGTTCGAACTTACTTTCTGACAAAATAATTCATCTACGAAAACCTATATTATGGAATTCATTATCAGAAGCTCTACATGAAAAATAGATGTAGTATCCTTTGACAGATGCAATGACATATAATAGTTGATCAGTTTTTTACATCATCTTCTACTTAAAAGTTACAAATAAGTTACAACACTACATTTATTGATGCATGCATTTTTCTGTTGTTCAAATAATGCATTATATATATATATATATATAACCCCCCCCCCCTACGAGGATCCGCTGGGCAGACTCATTTGTTCAGGTAGTTGTTCTCTCACTACTGGCTCGTGGAGTCCATTGGATGACAGGAAAGTTCTACTTTATCCTGGTCTAATGGGCTTTACGACCTTCAGCTAGGAGACTTGCACCACTTGGTATGGGTATAGTATATTTGCCTTTTATATTGTATATTTGCCTTGTATATTGTGTATTTTCACAGTATATGTGTATTTTTATCATATCATATGTATACTACTGATATGTTCACTGCTTCCAAGGCCCTATTAGACATCATTTCAATATGCTGATTGAGCATCCTGGTTATATCTTTGTATTATATTTACTATTCACTACTTTATATAACCTCTTTGCCCTGCCCTGTTATGTTCCAGTATCGCACGTGTACCCCGACCAATCCTATTGTGCACCCGAGAACAATAGGATCAGTGTCAGTCTTTCACATGCCCCCCCCCCCCCCCCGACCCGAATCGCACAAAGCATAATCTCGTAATCTCGTAAAGTCTCGGCTTTTCAAACCACGACGTTAGCTTCATTCTAACCACATTCACCTGATGATCGGGTCGCATCCCGTGAAACAGTCTGTTGTGAATTAACAGTGTTGTTTTTCTTCAGAGTTATATATATATATATATATATATATATATATATATATATATAGATGAGGGTCCCACGGTTAACATAATAAACAACTTGAACTAGATACCTTAAGAAATTACATATAATAATCATAATAATTATGCACAATATTTGACATGTTAAGTAGGAGAAAATTGAACAGCCACGCAGTGTGTTCAAACAAGTTTAAATATGCTTGCTTCCTATTAATAGGGCTTTGTGGAATATCAATATAATTAAAAAAAAATGTATTATATATATATATATATATATATAAATATATATATTAATACATTTTTTCTTATATATATATAAAATATATATATATATATATATATATATATATATATATATATATATATATATATATATATATGAATGACATGTTTAAAAGACGCAGAACAGCCCCCTTTCCCGACGTTGGGGCTGCGCCCCCTCTATTTTCAAATCCTCGATACGCCACTAGTATTAGTAGAATCCATGAATTTACTGGAAAATCGGATAGGTCCCACACGTCTGTGTCCGCTGGAATATTCTCTCACCTCTCTCTGCTTTTAAACACAGCCACCTATTTATAACTTCTTGCCCCAAGCCGAGTATTTTCCACTTCTCGAACAGTCTAAAGGATCTAACATAATACACAGTAAACACGCATTACAGGAATCATCTAGAAGAACATCGCTGTGTCTCCACATACCAGGATCCACATGTGAGCCCGACCCGGCTCGGCCAGGCGAGAAAGCCTCAAGCTAGCATGACAACGAGAGTTCAACCAGTACGGATTAAATTGAGAGTACAACTACAACACGAGTTAGGCCCGTGTCATACAATAAAAAGAGCACCTGTAACATTTAGGCCATTTTAAACGTTCATCTACCTTCTTAAAGTGTAAGAAATATTTATCAACCTCTTTCTCTTGGAAAGGTGAGACAAGTCTAATGTGTTTTGTAACATCAAAACTTGTTTTAGTTTAAGTCTTTCTAACTCCAGTCGTTTTTACTTATTTTTTTTCTTTTTTTTCCTGTTATGCTAGCTCATGTTGCATTTGTGACTTTTTTAATTCTAACTGTATTGCAAGGCTGTCATTTTTTATGTTTCCACTTCACTCTCTTCAATAAAACCTTTGCTAACTAAATCTTGCATGATTTTAGCAATGATATTAGGCTTTCTCAAAACTCTGTTCACACCTAGCCCAAAGTGTTGCACCAAACACAACAACTGATCTTTGTCAAATGTTCAAATTGATCAGGGTCGGGATCTTCAACAAATGCCTCAGGTTTGAAATCTGCCATGTAATGATGTTAAAACAATTACAAAAAAAAACACTGAGATATATTGTATAAACAATGTATTGTTAACAATGTGTCTAGGTCAAGGCCTAATGAATTTTCAAAACTATTAAACATACAGGACGAGCCCCCAATTTTATGTTACGGAACAAAATAACAATAGATCACGTATCCGTGACGAGCACAAATTTTGTTACGGAAATAAAAAAAAATCAGATTCCGCAACATTAGGCAGCGTGAAATGTCTAGGGGAATGAATAAAGAAGTAGGTTTTTTTTTGTTAACAAATAATTATAATTTATTCTTAGAACAATACTAACATAACAATACATTAAATCAATACAATTACACATTATAACAACAATGAAAATGTACAGTACCAGTGTCCTGATCATAGGCCTTGATTTCTGGATACTACCACTGTCACAGCTCAACAAGAGTCCTTAAACACAAATAATCTAGATGAACAGTTCATGTAAATCTTCTCAGAGAATAGTCCGATTTAATCTCGAAAACAATCTGTTGTAATCTAAAAGTAAAGTTCTAGTAATAATACCAAAGGCAAACTGAAGACAAGCCGTATTAAGATTGTAAAATGTCTGTAGAATATCTAGAAGTTCTGCAAACATCGGAAAGGTCCCACAAACTAACGAGGGAGTCACACTCTTCAGTGTCCACTGGTATTCTTCTCTCTCCGGGATCAAAAACACAGCCACTATTTATAGCTTTTTCAACCGATGCCCAGAAATGTCCATTAATCACGAACATTCCAAAGAACACAATAATACACACGCGCCCATAGCACATGAACAGACCCGAAATTTGTAGACTACAACGAGCGCTGTGTCTTTATAAGCCAGGGTACAACTAGTACAGTTCCCAAAGCAAGGCCGACGGCTTGAGCTTAACACTAATCAGAATGCCACTCAAAATCCTGCGCATAATAAAACAGATACCTTTAAATATATATATATATATATATATATATATATATATATATATATATATATATATATATATATATGTATATATTTATGGCTGGCTCTGAAATATGGATTAGGATTACATGAAGTGTCACCTCAAACACAAAGTAGCCTGCTGCCAAATAATTGCACGCAAACATGCAGGCGCTGTACGTTAACAGGAAGTTTTGGTTGTGTTTATCTACTCGATTAATAAACCACGAATCTATTTTTGTATTGTTAGCTTCATATTTCCTAAATACCATTTTACTAAGCGAGAACGAGCAAAGTTAACTTACTCAGTAAACTTATTGAGCCTGAATTAAATCTGAGCCAGCCTTCATCCGGGCACGGTTTTTTCTATCACTGCAGCTACCGCAAAATCACAAGGAAAAAATGGAACCTGTCTGAGTATGCCTTTCTTTAATATTTATAAAAAAATATATGTTAACCTTTTTGTTCTCAAACACATATCTTATTAATTAATAATTATTAATTTGGTAATTATTAATTATTAATTTTTAGTCTGTCGATATTTTGAATCAAAATGTCGGTAACCTTTATATTATGATATAAAGATATATCTTTCATAAGTACATGAATGCAGCTCTAAACACAAATAGGAGATCATGGCTTTCACAACGTTTTAAAAAACATCTGTACGAACTTAGGAGTGCATCGGCTGAAATAGCTTTAGGACGATTCTTAGAGGTTTAAAATGTCTGGCCACAATGTTGATGGTCAGAGGTGGAAAAAGGTTTTTTTTTTTTCTAGGGTGGGGGGGGGGGGGGCGGGCGGGGTGGATGCTCGAAGGGTATAGGTGTAGAAACTTTAGGATGTAATGGTGCAATCTGCTGCTTCAGCTATTATGCGTGTATTGTTCTATTTCCCAGATTCTTTAATTCAAGGGAGGGTCCCCTCTTAAGTCGGCCCATGGCAGCCGGATATCAGTAAGAAAAAACACAGCATTTGATTGATAGAACAGATCATGTATTTTATAAACAAATGACTTTTATTCAAGGTATATACCATTAGCAACTATAGCATTGGTAAGTGTTCTTATTTAATACAGTCATACAAACCATGAACATATTTTGATCCAATGAATTTGATGACAATACGATAAAATGAATTTTATGAATATATCATGTTTTTATGGATTTTTAAAAAATAAATTGTGATATGCATAGGTAAACTGTTAAAAATACATACTTTCCTAGTAAATGTGTGCGTTTAATAATAAAATACCTGACTATATACAATATGTAGTTTACAAAATTTCGTTCAACAAAGTAATAAAATATTATCTACCTAAGAAAACAGTCCGTATGTCTGCTGAGTACTATAAACACACCTTTCTCCATTCCCTTATTATTGCATTTCTTACAACACGATGAATATACACCAGGGACGGAATGGATCATCTTAAGGAGACTTGGGAGGTCCCCGGTAGGTCAATGGTAAGATCAGTCTTTATGACAGTTGACGATGCATAAGCAAAACATCAATTCCATTGGGCCTCTCGTATAAAATTCTGGCCGTTTTAGCTCAAGATTTCACCCAGTCCGCCCACGACTCCCGTTTTATGTTTTACCAGGGCTCGGTATTACCTGAGTGATACTTTTGCGCTGGTCTCTGTTTAATAACCGGTAGCCTAACTCTACTAGTTCAAACAGCGTCACAAACGAAATCCCGATCCACAAGTTCAGGATCCCACCCAAAGAACCAATAAAGGATTCAAACTTGAAGGCCGGTTCATCTTTAGTTACGGTGACGTAATCATCCGTAAGCCGCACGTGAACCTCCAGGAAGTTCCTCCGAATTAGATCAGTGTCTCTCAGCGTTGCCATGGCAGCGGTCGAATTTGTCTCTGCCAAGTCACGGATGTGATCATAAATGCTAAATTTCTCTTTTATAGAATCATCTTGATTTTCGATGACCTTTTCGTAAAACCCCAGATGGTAGGCCTCGTGTGGCCACCGCGCCTGATGAAAACTGTACGTGTAAGTTCTGTCCTTACAGTTTGGTAGACACGAGCATGCGGATGGATCCGGGCTACATTTGTGAGCGTTGTTATTAGGTTCCGGCGGGCCACTACCATCACTTTGTGTTTTGACAAAATCATCGCTCTCACAAAACACGAGGTTTGATCGAAGAGTTTCGGTGCTTGGATACTTGAAGGAAATACAGTCGCACTGCTCTATGGTTTTCTGCTGCAGACAGTGCAAGAAGCATCCGGCAGGGGAGTAAAAATAGTCGTAGGATGTGCCTGAAGGGTAACCAGATAGTTTGCCTTCTTTCATTGAACCACTTCCATTTTTAGATAAAAAGTCTGGAACAGTTTTTCCTGTTTGTTGCCTAGTTTTATTTCCAGGCTGGATTTTATTTATGTATTTCTGTTCCGTACATTTGTTTGATGCGGATGAAATAAGGTTACGTTCATGTCTGTCTACATCTATGTAAACTGAATGGCCGGGAGACAGATATATGCCCTTGGCCATTTCAGGGTATGTCCCTGCGTCGTGAACCGCCAAAATAACACCCTTTTCCATGGATGAACCGGAGTTAATTTTTTCGGCTAAGAACACAGCTTTCAGGAAATCATCAATGTATAATGTCATTGTCAACTGAAATATGTCCTCTGGCCGCACTGTTTCGTTGGCGAACTGGACTGTGTAACAGTTGAAATATTTAGGATTAAACACTTGCCTGAAGTTCTTCCTTTTACACTCAACATTCTTGGACGCGGCTCCTCCACGACCACTCCAAAAACATTCCATGATGAGATCTGATGCATCTTGGCCTACCGAATCTACGACGCCAAAATGGTTGGCAAACATTTCTTCCGCGCTGAAAGCCTCCATTCTTCCTTCGGATTCGATAAAAGCGTTGCTCTTTATCGGTTGCAAGTTACACACGGTCACGTCCGGGAAGGGAAACTTTTTCTGTTCAGTATTTATCACCGTCCGAACTGGTTCCAATAAGTAATCCAACAGCATGTGGTAGATCATGTAGGTAGCCATACTGCCCCCGACCAGCACTGCCATAACCCACAGTAACCTGAGCGTCACGCGCGGGGTTCTGGTGGCTCGTGCCAAACCTTTGATTGAGGACGTCTGACAAAACTCTCTCAGAGGGTTTGCGTTCTCTCCAGGTTTCACCATTGTGGTTTATTTAATCTTCCTGCTGTGGCGTTTCAGAGTTTAAACGTTGTCAGGTATCATGTCAGTGACTGACTTCACCGCGGTATGAGTCATATATATCGATGAAAATCCTGCAAGTTCCGTTTGACAGAGACTATTTGCGATACATGTTTTATAAATACTAAGCTCGTCAGCAGAACGACCAACACAAAGAAATCAATAGATTACAATGGTTGCCTAACTCCGCGCCAATTTCCGGGGGGGGGGGGGGGTTATCCGTTCAATTCACTCATGGACAGGGGGCCTTTTATTTATAATTTAAAGAGGCATTACTTTTGAGACACACCTTAACGTTGACGATTCATTGGATACGACAGGGTATTGGGTTTCAGAAAGCATATCAGCGACCTGCTTTCAGCAGATATACTTGACACCCATGCAGTACCATACATTTTACACGATATGGCTGGCTGAAGGAACACCCCCACTGTTTGAACAACATATACATTTATTTAGAATATGGGTCGTTAAAAAATCTGGAAGAATCCATTAGTTAACGAGATTAGCTGTTTGTGAAACTTTTATCGTCAAACCCTTAACAATTACTCTAAGACACAGGCGTTTAGAAATCTCTATGATATATACAGCTCTATATTTATGTCTATCAATTAACATTAACAAGGACTCATGAGTCTTATGAGAAACATGCTCTTTTCCTAACATTATGTCGAAGGAATATCAAGATTAGATTTAAATTAAAACTATGATTTAAATCGCCCTACATGCATATGTACTAAGTTTGATGTTATTTTCCAAGTAATGACAAAATAAAAGAGGAATAAAAGCTCATTATATAAAGCATAATGTCATCATCATTACAATCCGCATTTTGAGATATTATATATATTCATATATATATCAATATATATACATACATGTGTGTGTGTTTGTGTCGAAGTTCTCGTGACCTATCTGCTGCCATATACGCGTAATATTACACATTCTGTAGATTTCTATGTTTGTGAAGACAAATTTGCCCAGGAAACATGACCCCAAACACTGAGGAAATCATATTCACAGGCCCTCTGTCATCCATTGACGTATCGTGTCAGATTGTACAAGAAACCTGGGAACAAGAAACTTGATATTATCTGAATTGCTCTTTTATTAGCTCAAACGGTATATATTTTAGTAGCTGTGTAATAATGCATCGAATAAGCGATGCATATGATTGCAATCCCTTGATTAAATGTAATGATAACTAACCTCCGAATCGATTGGTTTACATTTTTTGTATGTTTTAATGCAACTCCCCGAAGTCCTCCGTGAGCTATCAACTTTGATGTCGAAGGTTTTTCTTGTGCATGATCTAGTTTCTCAGCAGCTGTCTGCTAGACCGTTCAAAACGCATAGAAACAACTAGGGGCCAATGAGCCTCGACACTCAGCTTAATTGTCTATAAGGATAGGTTATGAAATATTTTCAAAATATTTTTCCAAAATATTGGTCCTGTGATCAGTTTGAACCCAACCTGTCTACCATAAATTAATTTGTCAATGGATGGGCCCTGTGACCTTGACCTTTGACATAGTGCCTCAAAAATCACGAATATATAAATCCAAACTGGAGTTATCATCTTGAAACAAATATATAGACAAATGGCCACTGTGACCTTGACCCTGTGACCCCAAAATTTGTGACCTACACCTTGTGACCCCAAAATCAATCAGAATCTCCCCCTATTGGCAGGTTAGCTATAAGTGCAAGATACGAAGGTTTGTGATGAAAAGTTTGGCGTAAAATGCATCCACAATCATCTAAATATGTGGGTCCTGTGACCCTGACCTTTGACCTCATGAACCCCGAATCGATAGAGTTCTTGCGTTAGAGGTGGGCCATATATATGTCAAGTTTGAAATCCATATGTCAATACAAACTTGATTTATCATACAGAAAGACGAACAGATGGACGGACAGGATGATTATTATAGGGCATCCTTATTCAAGGGGTCGCAAAATATATAACACAAGATCTGAAAGTATTAATATAATTTGGCAGTCTAAAAATAAAGGAAAAATGCATAAAAATAGAAAAAATACAGGTGCGCCTCCAGTCAACAGGAACTGGAGAAACCAATCACAATAAATAACCACACGGGGTTTCAGGACACTGGATGAAACCACAGCTGAGAAACTTACATAATTGCTGTCATTTGACGGTCTAAAAACAGAAAAAAATGTAGAAATTGGAAAAAAATACAGGTGGCGCCGACAAAATCATGGTCAATATTCAAGGCAAGATTCATGACAATCCATGCTGTAATTATCAAGATACTGCAGGTTTTGTATCAAAGTTTTAATTATTCGAGGTGGGGGGGGGGGGGGGGGTATTTACAAGCGCCATAGCTCGGAGGACATAGGTAACAGTGACCTAAATGCAAGTTTCCAAGGAGATAATTTATAGACCTTCATTGATGTACACTTACAGGTTTAGCGGTTACGACATGTGCCCTGCTAACGGACTGCCAGAAGGCCACACGGACGACGGACATAGCGCCATACCTATCAGTCAGCTGAGATACAAATTGCGGCGAAAGAGGGAGGGTAATTATTCTATCACTCGCTAAAATTTGCTAACGTCGATTTTGGTTAATTGTATGCTCTTATTTAAAAAAAATTTGAAATTTACTATAAAATGTAATAATTGAATCGAAAATTGATTGGAAGGAATTAATTTATTCTAATGCCCGTCACAATCCACATGCCTACGTTTTAACAACATAATTTAAATAGGCATATAAATGGTTCAGATTATAGAATGTTTGGGGCGGTATTGCCCTAGACTGTTATGGGCAGGGTAAGTATAGTTTTGTTCCTCATTATATGCCAGTCATTTAGTGTTTCATCAATTCTTGCATATATTTTTTTCCTCACTTCATGTGTAACCATACTGCTACAGAATTTTTTTTTTACTCAGACTGCCTGATGCAAATCATCTTGCGGCTCCTCCCTTCCCCGGAGTTGTTTTTATAATATCAGTGGACATCACAATTAATCAATTAATCATTACCACGGCGATAATTTATCTATTCGTAGAATTGAGTATATTAATTGTTACGAAAGACAAATTGTTCAGGAAAAAATAATCGGCCAATCTGGGATTCGAACCCATAACGGTGGCGCACGTCCGGCGTTCCAACAGCTTAGCTAGAAAAGCAAGCTTCACTAGCGAGTCATTTCGGTCCGCTTGTATGTCATCCCGTAACACACCCTCTCTTAAGAGTGTTCTGCTATCAGAACAAAGCTAATTATCCCAGGAGTCACACTTTGGTGAACCTATTCCCTGGGCCTTCAAGTTTACCGTCAGGTTGGAAGAGCCCCCATTTTGTTACGAAAGACAAATCGTTCAGGGGAAAATACTGGGCCAATCCGGGAATCGAACCCATAACGGTGGCGCACATGTCCGGCGTTCCAACCGCTTCGCTTGAAAAGCAAGCTTCACTAGCGAGAAAGTTCGGTCACCTTTTATTTTACCCCGTAACATTATCAGGGACTGTAATGATGACGGCTAAGAGATGCAGTTACTGTTACATTGGGCATTACCTCTAATCACCGTAACCATGCGGTGGTTAGGATATAGTTAGGGTGACTGCTCCTGATTAGTCCTTAGGTGTGACATTGGTTATGGTTACAATTTTGTTCTCACAAAATGGTAGTCCAAGGCCTATATTTCAATAATCAAACTGATGCTACTTTCGCATCCTCGGCTATTTTTTCTGAACGGTTTCAATTTTTTTTTTTATTTTGCAACAATACAATAATACAAAGGGCCCCTTTTTCCTGATGATAAAAGTCCATATTTCATACCGGTGCATCACTAGGCATTTTCAAACATATCCTTTTTTGTAAACTTCAAGAGTCATCTTGCTCTTTTACTTCAAATTTAAATAAAAATTTAAATCATATGAACATATGTTCATGTTTAAAGTTCATCGGACATTATTTTGCTTTCCTGACTCACCAGAGGCATTTAAACAGTTGTACTTTTTAAAATTTAAATTTCTTAGAATATGTGGATAATTTACATGTCTTTGGCATTTCCTGTTAATATAAGGAGATCATGGACTGAATATAATTCTGGTGAACTAAATCCACCATAACTGGCCAGCATACTGTAGTTCCGTTACAAATAGATGAAATTTATATTGTTTGGTATGCCATATTTATTTACAAAGTCTGCTTCCCTGGATTCGATTTAAACAAAAATTAACTTTTTGTCATAACATGTTTCAGTTGTAAAAATTATACACATTTTATTGATATTTTTGTAGGCATTTTGTGCTGAATGTGGATAGCACAGCATATACAGAAAAAAAATTAAATTTGAGAATAAGGAAGCTAAATTAGTTTATGCTTGAACTGAACTCATTGGCAAGTTAAATGGAATTAAATAAGGGATATCCCTGCTACTTAGAAGTGATTTACTATTGTCAGCATAAATGAATCAGCATTTCTATTTTACCAGATTCTGAAAATTTATTAATATAAACTCGATTCCATTTTAATTCCGTATAAGGATAATGAGTGGTTGTATTTTGAAATCATTTCATGAATCTTTGTTTTGTATTTTGAAAATATCTTACTTTAATCGTTAAGATCGCAACAAAGAGTTTTGACAAATATGTTCAAAATGAAATACATATACATTATAGACTTCAACATTTACAGAAAAACATTTTGCCAAAAAACTGTATAAGAGCTGACGGTGCTGGAGCACACGTGATTCTCAGCTTAATGAACATAACCCCTGAAAAGTAAAACTATCAACTTAATAGTAATAACTTCACAAAATATTGAACTTATATAATTTTTAACTCATAGCCACGCCGGGGATCGAACCCGTGTCGCCAGCGGAGATGGCTGAGCGTTTTACCCCTCTGCTCTCCAGGCCCCTTATCCAAGATCACAGTGATTCATGGTGTATGAGAGCAATTGTGGCATAAATATGCAGTATTTATTTATTATTACATGTGTAAGTAACACTAAATAAATCTCGAAATATTCGATATCTCCATGTCGATGATAATGAAACTTTATCTTTTAATTACACCCTTATGGCCGTGTCTTTTATTCAGACAGTTTAATACAGGGAATCGTAAAACTTTTTACACAGTTAAAGCAGAGTAAAATGGTATTTAATTATAACAATACAATATAAGGATGTTTAATAATATTAACCCTAACCCTATAGTTCTAATACTCTGGATATGTGGGCTCAAAATTATTTTTTTAATTTTGTCTATCCACCTTTGGAGAGTCTAATCGCCCTACAAGTGGATGGGACCTTATCTATCCGCTTAAGGAGAGTGTAATGGCCTGGGATATCAACAAAAATACAAACACGGGTTTCCTGTGTTTTCTGTCATTATTTTAAGTTGCAGGAGGGAAAATATCATGTCAATGGCTTGGGACCCACCATAGGATAGCCAAGACACATTGTCTGGTTTACCTCGTAATATCGTAGAGTTTGCACCATAAATAGGGATATGATATTTTATGTTATCAACAGCTTAAACTGGTATTTAAACCCATATTTTGACGTATGAGAGCACAAACATAGAGGTTATTACATGTTATGAACTATATATATATATATATTTATATATTGTCACTGAACCTAATAAAAACAGATCAAGTAGTCGTGACGAGCTGAATTTGTTATCAGATTCTGTAACATTAGGCAGCGTGAAATGTGTAGTTGAATAAATAAAGAAGTCAGCGGTTTTTCGTTAACAAATAATTTTAATTTATTCTTAAAACAACACTAACATTACAATACACTAAATCAATACAATTTCACAGTGTAACAACAGCACAACAGCAAATCAGTACAATTACACAGTATAATATATAAAGTGTACAGTATATGATTAGCACCACTGTCACAGCGACAACACGTCCTTTAAAATGTATAATCCAGATGGACAGTTCACATAAATCTTTTCAGAGAATAATAGTTCAGTTCAATCACAAATTCAATCTGTTGTAATCCAAAAGTGAAGTTCTTGTAATTATCCCGAAAGCAAACTGGAGACAGGCCGCACTAGACCTGCAAAGAGTTCGTAGAATCCCTGACACTACTGCAATGATCGGATAGGTCCAAAACTGACTCACACTCTTCCGTGTCCCCTGGAATATTCCTCTCTTCCGAATCTAAAACCAAGCACGTAGTCACGTCTGTAACCTTTATCTGGATAACGAAGCACGTAGTCACGTCTTTAACCTTTATCAGGATAACCAAGCACGTAGTCACGTCTATAACCTTTATCTAGATAACCAAGCACGAAGTCACGTCTATATCCTTAATCAGGATATCCAAGCACGTAGTCACGTCTATATCCTTTATCAGGATAACCAAGCACGTAGTCACGTCTATATCCTTTATCAGGATAACCAAGCACGTAGTCACGTCTATATCCTTTATCAGGATAACCAAGCACGTAGTCACGTCTATAACCTTTATCAGGATAACCAATCACGTAGTCACGTCTATATCCTTTATCAGGATAACCAAGCACGTAGTCACGTCTATATCCTTTATCAGGATAACCAAGCACGTAGTCACGTCTATATCCTTTATCAGGATAACCAAGCACGTAGTCACGTCTATATCCCTTATCAGGATAACCAAGCACGCAGTCACGTCTATATTCTTTATCAGGATAACCAAGCACGTAGTCACGTCTATAACCTTTATCAGGATAACCAAGCACGCAGTCACGTCTATAACCTTTATCACGATAACCAAGCACGTAGACACGCCTATAACCTTTATCAGGATAACGAAGCACGTAGTCACGTCTATAACCTTTATCTAGATAACCAAGCATGTAGTCACATCTATATCCTTTATCTGGATAACCATGTATGTAGTCACGTCTATATCCTTTATCTGGATAACCAAGCACGTAGTCACGTCTATAACCTTTATCTGGATAACCAAGCACGTAGTCACATCTGTAACCTTTATCTGGATAACCAAGCACGTTGTCACGTCTTTAACCTTTATCTGGATAACCAAGCACGTAGTCACGTCTTTAACCTTTATCTGGATAACCAAGCACGTAGTCACGTCTTTAACCTTTATCAGGATAACCAAGCACGTAGTCACGTCTAATACCTTTATCTGGATAACCGAGCACGTAGTCACGAATATATCCTTTATCTTGATAACCAAGCACGTAGTCACGCCTATAACCTTTATCTGGATAACCAAGGATGTGAGTCACGTTACCATGGTTACGCTAATAATACAGAGGGACATGTTAAAATTGCGTATTGTTTTGATTTAGCCAGTGTTAATAATTTGATTTTGCATATTGAGAACAATCTAAACTTCTGCTTTGCTTGTTGAATTAGGCAATAATTTGCTAAGGTATTATACCGATACTCATATCGATTCTATTCAGAGACAAGGTAAATCACATTGCTTCTTGTCAGCGCCATAAGTAATTGGTTTCGTTCCTCTTGCACGCTATATCGAAATATCGCACTAACCCAAAGAATTACGGATACTGGTGTTCCGATTTTGAACGGAATCATGGACATTACGACGAAAATTGGAGCTTCATACTGTGGAATTTATTAAGCACAGCAACGCCACTCACTGTCATTAATGGACAGTTTCGTCCACATATCATGTTCAGGGCTACTTGACACTTACCATACAAGTGGTACAACATGGTACGGTCAGATCCTACCTCACGGCTGGTCGGACAGAACTGTTCAAGTACGTTTGTGCACATATTTCTTGTGTGGCATGAAAACACCAAGTGACCTAAGGGACCAACATTGCTGCCAAATGATAAGTATGAACGAAATCATGGACACTTACTGTAAATAAAATGAGATATTGCTTCTTCTACACTCGGGCTCTTGGTATCATCCGTTTGTATCAGTCAATAGGACTATGGCGTGGATAAAACACTGCGATGTATGACAGGAAGGATTGTTTTAATGAAAATGAGAGTCTATCCTCGAAAGTCAGCTACTTTTGCAGGGGAGGTTCATTTTGCAAAGATTCTCCACTTAATGTATGGAATTGTATGGCATTCCTACTGGGTCTGTTCAACGATTCGTGAGGTAAACCCTCAGCCGACCACATTGCACCTCTTGTCTTCAGCCTATGTGGCGCGGGGATCACATGGTCTTCAGCGAATGCGGAGCGGGAATCACAGGGTCTTCAGCCAATCCGGAGCGGAGAACAAAGGGTCTTTAGCCAATGCGGCGCGGGAATCACAGGGTCTTCAGCCAATGCGGCGCGGGGATCACAGGGTCTTCAGCCAATGCGGCGAGGGGATCACAGGGTCTTCAGCCAATGCGGCGCGGGGATCACAGGGTCTTCAGCCAATGCGGCGAGAGGATCTCAGGGTCTTCAATTAATTTAATACTTTGTAAACCAGTCACGGATGTTTCGTGGTTCTGAAAGTTCTAACAATTTGCCTGAATTAAAACCTATTTGCAACAACAAAATCACATTATTGCACTTTGCAAAAATAAATAAATAAATAACACATGTTCATGTCTGGTATAATAAGGGTATCACTACTTTGCAACAGCCTGGACAGTCGAGGGATAAAACACTCGGCTCTATCCGAGTGGCCATAAGAGGGGCTGTAGTTGCCCGGTCAAGACTGAGGATTCTAATATCAGAATGTGGCCGTGCATACACCACCCAGTAGGCCTTCAATTTTGGCCTGCTCTGACACCTCTATATACACTCTCTCATGGTAGAGAAGAAAATGCCGCTACTCAGCATAGCCTGACAAAAGTGTTACTTTTGTTTTTTTTTTTCTATTTTTTTGGAGGTACCGTCTCCATTTTTTAATGCTGACTTATCTAATTCTTAATTTTAGTATTTAAATCTGCACAATTCCATTTTTGTTTGGGACTATTTGATAGGGTGCTTCCTGTCATTTTATTTTATATTCTGGTGTAACACAGACCCGTTGTCTACCGCACCTGCAGGTCCTGGGTGTGTTATAACCCCCATTGCTGGGTCATAACTCCGAGGAACCTTCCCAATACTTTCTTGAAAGAAACAAGTACTTGCTAAACCAGGATATATGATTTTATCGTCACACTCACACATGACTTGTGATTTTAATCATACCAATTTGTGTGGTTATTTGGTCGAGTGACGTACATGTGATTTTATCATATTGTATATACTGAACCCTGGAGGAAACAAATTTACATTGACGAGAGCACAAGGATCTACAAACAAGTAAGGCATTATCTGTTCTGTCGTATGACCGGTGTATCTGAGTGTCGTTAATTAAGTTTACATCAGCCATGATATACACAAGTTGAAAAGCGGTATTGTTACTTCGGTGTTGGATTTGTTACTGGGGAACAACTTATCTTACAATCTCTCTCTCTCTCTCTCTCTCTCTCTCTCTCTCTCTCACTCTTCTTTGATTGTGTTATTTGTGTAGCCTCATATTGATTAAATGAGCTGACCCTGCTGCTTTAAGGCAATGTAATAGAGAATCATAACCTCCGCGAAATATACACCAAACTAATAGCAGGCCAGGCAATATCACCAATCAATGCTGTTATAATATCAAGTACTGCATGTCTCTCCCTCATACAGGCATATTAAAAGCATCATGTGACTTCGCTTATGACAATAACTCGTCAAACGTTAATAATAAATAAAGTGTGTTCATCGTAATACTCCCTTTGTTTTACCAACCTGTAATCTTAAGACTCGCAATCCTTCAGTCTGACATACTTTTTAGATTATAAATTCTGTTGACACCCATGCAGATCTTTGTTTACACAACTTTAGATTTACAAGCCAGTTATTAATCGGATAATTAATATTATAAATGACTATTTGATATACTTGATACTACTGTGATACCATCGGCAATGATCTATTTTAATTGTACTTGCTAAAATTTTCGCGGGTTCCGCCGCCGCCGAGACCCTTGGACCGATTTTCCTGAAACTCGGCATAATTATTGTGTCACATGCGAGCTCCTGCCTAACAAAGATTGGTGGTGCTACCGGTGTATATTTTTTAAGTATCTGTCTGTGCGTATTTTTTAGTGATAATAGCACATATCTTAGGAGTAGTTGAATATGTTTTCCTAAAACTGTACCTGTCCGTAGATCTGGGATACTTTCATCTTGTACTCAAGACTAGTGGCGCGATCTGCAACCGTTTTTTTTTCGGTCCTTGTGTTTGCATTGAGGGAATATCACTTATATTTTAGTTATTCGATCGATCGGTCTAAAAGTTGACATGTCCATCCACCTTAGATAACTTTCTCGTAGACCAGACAGTTGGCGCCACCTTCATTTCCGTTTCCGTAAAATACATTGATTGCATGTCGATTGCCATGTCCTGGTTTATGCAGAGTTTACCTCCGCTATCGCTTCTACATGATACCAATATGATAATTCAAAACATATTGATTTTACATATTCTCAGAGGTACGAACCTCGTCATACTGTTTGTGCCTTTTGAAGTGCTTTACATACATAAACGAACCATAAGTGACATCAACTAGAGCAGGGCGTGTGCTATGGAATCTCAGGTGTGTAAAAATATAAATAATATGGCCACGAGGCAACCATCCCACAATTCCTCCTGCATCTCTTGGATTATCGTTGTAAATGTCAAGATGTATCTCCTGTTTTGGTCTGATGCATTCAGGTGGTGGTGCACCCTTTATGGATGAATCAGTAGTGTTAACCTTGTCACGTAGGAAAACTTTTTATTAACGGTTAGTGGATAATAGCGATTTCCCGTCTGCTCTGTTGTATTTCTATAATATTTGGACCAGCTTTTGTTCTTTATGAAGGGGTGTGCATTATTAAATATCAGACCAGTCATAAACCCAGCGTGACCACTTATGCAGTCGTCAAATCCTTTCATAAAGATTTTCTCAAGAATCTTCAAAATATTTTTTTTTTTGATTTTTTGTTCCTACGAGAGGATATGTTTAATTTAATACCTGAGAAATCCATTATGGCTACCGGACAGCCACCTGCAAAAATCACTCAAAGCTCGCATTAATTATTTCAAGAACCATTCGAGCAGTGCCGCATTTTTTTTTTCAAGTTTACTCTCCACACAAGGGAGTGTATGTTTGCAAATTGAAGACAGGTCAGAAATTCTATATGGCTTTCAGGAAACCATCTTAGAATTTTATTCCTTTAGGGTAAATGCCCTGATTTCTTTGAGAGAATGCGAACAATAGAATTTCAGTCTCCTGACTTAAGGCCCCTTTACACAGGGCTGCCACCTTTGTGCCACCTTTGAGCGACCAAAAAAATGACCAGGACGCTCAATGGTCGCCTAAACCCAAAAAAATCCTGTTTCTGTGTAACTGCTCCATAACCGTTTCAGCGATACTTGTGCCTCCCTTGAACCTCCCAAAATGCAGCACTAGGGCATTTTCATGCCTGCCTTCCCTCTACTTCCCCTGTGCCACCAGCGCGACCACTCTGCCTTCATTCTACAAGCATGACAATGCTTCTGCCTCCCTTCTGCCTCCTTTGAGCCACCTTTGAGCAACCCACATCCTCGGCGACCTTTGTGCGATTGTTTTGAACATGTTCAAAAACTCACGGCGACCGTGGCGTCCATGGTGATGTCTGAAACTCCTGTGTACCACCTTTGAACGACCAAGGCAACCATTCTGCCTTCTTCGAGCCTCCTACGACGACCTCGTAAATTTCGTAGTCGCACACGGGAGGCACAAAGGTCGCTATTCTGTGTAAAGGCACCTTTATGGATTATGGATCCCGGGTCGCCATTTTTTTAATTCCTTTATATAAAGTACTACATTGACGTTCAGAACAATTCCTGTGATTTTATGTTTTTGTTCCTGTGACAAGATGTGCACCATCGATTTTAGTATCTGTCAGAAGTTCATGGCAGTTATGTTGATATTCCTTTCAGGTGCAATAGGCCATATATAGGCAAGAATGAGAACACCACTCCACCCTAGGGAATTTTGTCATTTGTCATTTTTCCTGGAGGCATCCTTGACTCATTTTTTACTGGAGGCGTCCTTTGCTCATTTCCTAAAATTTAAAAGTGGCAAACGCCCTGGTAATTAAACATTGCCCATTTATTTTTCTTGAGGGACTTTTCATCGGTTTATAGGCTATTATTTTCTTATTGAAAATCATAATTGCATTAACGTGAATCAATGTAATAAGAAGAATATTAGATATTCTAATAACAGTAGAATATTACATACCGATTTACGGGTTTCATGCAAAGTAACGTGGTTATTCTAAAGCAGTTGTCTTACTCTTAATGTATCACATGGAGACATATAATAAATTTGAATATGAATGAACTTGATGCAATTTTTAATGTCCTAGAAGCGATCATGCTATAATGATATTGCCGCAACAATATGGGGAAAATGAGGTACAGTCACCACACTCAGTTGCATCTCATGAAGGGTTCGGTTGTCGCAATAACTTGAAATGTTTCATGTTTCATGTAAAAAACTAACACACAACAGACAATCAAGAGCAATGGAAAAATTGTCTACATGGTTTGATGTAAAAGGTGATATATTTTGAAACGCATGAACATGTGTAAAGGACACTTTAAAAGTCAACATTAACATGATCTGCTGGCTCTAAGCTTTGGCCGTTGTTTGAGCTCTAGTTTCTGACCCATCAAAGAAGAGAAGAGAGTCAAATATGGCTGCTTGGAACTTCTTCGGGCCCATTATATCAAGCAGTGTCCAGGCACTTACCAATTTTTGGTTTTGTTACGTCTGATCACCATCAAATATATTGAGATTTCCCTTAATTTCGTGGATCAGCTGAGTGACATAATCCATGGTTTTTAACATATGACCCAGGTCTGCTATGAAAATGTGCGTGTCTGTTAAATCAAGTGCTCTTAAGTAGTCTGCATTTTGCTCTCCATCTGACTGACTCTCTGGTATTCACATATATACACACTGACCACCCAGTGGTTTTCAAAATAAGGAAGCTTAAACATCACCCTGTCAATAACTTGTGTCATTGTTCTTGAAAGTTTTTGTTGTATTTTTATTCTCCAGAGGACATAGAATGAACGCAACATCTTCTTACAGCGGGAATGTTACACAACTGGCCAGATGCGTGGAGAGGTGTTTTTTAAACTACACCATACCGTCAGATGTCGCTGTAGTCGGTGCTGTGGCAGGAGCAGTGGTAATCTCTGTAGGAATATTTGGAAATATTTTACTTTTATTGGGGCTATGTGTTCATAAAAAGCTACAACAGAAGATGAACATACCCATTGGGAGTCTTGCAGTGAACGACCTGGTTACATTGTTGGGTCTCACAATACTTGTGCATACTTATATCCGGAGGAAGTGGATATATGGTGGAGAGCTGTGCTTGTTCACTTCCTGGTTTATGAGATACACGCTGACAATAGCTCCCTTGCAAATCGCCATAATAACGTTTTACAGGTATATATACATTGTCCATTATCGGCGGTATGCCTGCCTACTGACTGTTAAGGCCATGGTCGTGTCCATAGTATCATTGCATATCATAATATTTCTTCTCACCTTCTTGCCGAGCTGTAAATATTTCTATTTACGTCAGGTGAGGCTGGGGCTTGATGTGTATTTCCACGCGAAAGCTCTGTTTTGTTCGAACGTACAGCATAGCTCTGGTCTCCCTGGTTTGATAATATTCGGTGTCTCTGGTATCATGATAATATTCTTTTATATAAGGATCTTGAAAGCTGTCGAGAAAAGTGGAAACCAGATGGCACTACATGCATCAGTGACACGAGGTGAACGCGCACGCGCATTACGCCATGACAAGAGACAGGCAAAACTAGTGAAAACGATGGTAGTTATATTTACTACGTTCACATTAACGTATTTGCCGTGGCCGGTAGTGTTTGATGTTGGAATGGCTTATTATATTTCTGACTGGGTTTACGTCTGCGTTAACATCTTATTGTGGTCCTCTTCCAGTGTTAACTGGATTATTTACGGAGTGATGAATAAAGAGTTCAGGGCAGGATACAGGAAGTCGCTGTCTTACTGCCTCCGGCGTGACCAAGACCATAAAACTAAAAAACGTCTGCATAACCAGGAATCAAGTGTGTAACCGATGAATATGTCGGTATACTTGTAATCCAACTCCCAAAAGTGCTATGACACCATGCACTGACCTTCGTAGTGACCGCATGAATCACGATGTAACATATATATCTGTGAAAATCACCTAATCGCCGCTTGATTAACTTGTATTACGTTGATTACTGCAAACGTCCAAAATATAGGGTATAAACCGCTCAGGACAACCATGTTTTGGATAACATGATGTGGTCGAGTTGATCATCTATCACAATAGGTAATATGCTGGGGTGGGAATAGTCGAGTTGATCATCTATCACAATAGGTAATATGCTGGGGTGGAAATAGTCGAGTTGATCATCTATCTCAATAGGTAACATGCTGGGGTGGGAATAACTTAAAATTTCTGTTTATAAACTTTATCTTGTTAAAAGTGCCCTCTGATTTTTTAACAATTTTTACAAATAAAAAAGAATATGAAACATACTGACTCTTTTTCTGTCCTGTGTGTTATAACCAGTTTATGTCAGAACTGATGGACGTATCGTTGAACGGAGATTTAGAGGTGGTGTATCATGTATTTGTCTTGCAGGTGGAGGTATCGTAGAAGTGAAAGTGTTTTTACTGAGGCACAGATTGATATTGATGTATCATAGAGGTCAGAATGTGGACGTATCGTAGTAAATGTAGTTAAATTTTTGGACGGAGGCACAAATTGATATGAAGCAAGTGTATCCTAGAATAAATAGACCAATAAAAGTCAAAAGGCAAGGTACATCTAATACGAACTTGAAGCAAGTAAAACTATGAATAACACAGAGAAGCAAAATTTGACAACGTCTCGCCCACTAAAGGATTCTATAATATCAATTAGTGTGTGAATTAATCTTCATTTTACTTAAGGCTTCAGGTAGTTTTAGAATGCCACACAGGAACCCTTCCACACAGCATATGATAAAACTTTAAAATTGTCTTCACTACATCCTCATTATGATGGATATGTAGTATATATGTTTATACTGTGCATGGCAATGAAGAAGATGACTGTCCAAAAAAGCTTGACCCTCCTGGTGAAGGGAAACATTTAGTAGAAATTCCGGGCAATGACCTTTCAGTAGGCCTACAATATATCTAATATAAGTACTTTAGCGAGCAGGTTACATCAATATCTAAAACGCCTCAAGCTGCAGGTTTCATTATATAATTATTCTTAATTACATGAATAATATATATAATGGTTAGTAAAACAATGATTGCATTGAATCTTACGTAGTAGCATCACTTTACGAGAGCCATGATATAGTTTAAGCACTATTTTACTTGTTATAGTTTGATATATACTAAAGAATTGTGGTTAAAGATGGTATTGGACGAGTAATAGTAATATAAGAAATTTTACACTGAAGACTATTATCCATATGTAAGATTGGTCTTCATCCTGAGTGGATACCTAATACATATACATTCACATTATATATATATATATATATATATATATATATATATATATATATATATATATATATATATATATATATATATATATATATATAGGTGCCCCTTTTTATTGTGTGCAGCGGTCTTACAGATGATTGTTTTATTGTGCACACGGATGTTCCATGTGTTGTTGGCATTTTGTTTGTGTGCCACGGATGGTGCAGGCTCGGTTTAATACGCATTGGTTGAACCCTAGATACACAACGTGATCTGATGATATTAGGTTCCGTAAATATATATATATATATATATATATATATATATATATATATATATATATATATATGTATAAGTGTGTGTGTGTGTGTTTTACCGTTGTAATGATATTCATATAATTTCCTAACTGCAGAACTGTCATCTGGGTATTCTTTATTACACTAATAAAGGTCTAAGGTACTGCCACCTACAGGGTGTTCTTGTGTTTAAACCTAAACAACGTTCGGGTTAGATCCCATAGGCCGGTTTGGGTCATGTGACATGTTGACCTTGGCTACTTTGTTTTACATTCAAGTGACGATCTTGTATGTGCTCGATACAGTTACTATTACCTAAGGAAAGATTCCTAATACAGGGTGAGTTTAATAAATTGTTATATCCATTAAATTATTATAAGTCTATTGCTATGCACTGTAATATCTAGTCTCTGTTTAAGTTTAATTATGGTTTCAAACCTGAACCCTTAAGGCTAACTCATGTACGAGTACTGATGAAAGAACAATGAACATATTGCGTCGTGGACTTAATTACATTCTAAACACAAAGACTCTTTGAAAGATTGTTTAATAGAAAATCATGTAACCCAAGTATAACATTATTATTTCTATTATGCATGTATACCATTTGTGCACTGTTATTTAATATTGTTATTGTTTGGTACAGAATCTAAACGTCTCTTTGTTGGAGACTCAGTTGTGTGACCTGCGAAATAAACGTATTTTCCGACTTTCTGAGTCTGTATTCTAGCCAACCCAGCGAATGGACGGCAACATATATATATATATATATATATATATATATATATATATATATATATATATATATGTGAAAGACTGACACTGATCCTATTGTCCTCGGGTGCACAATAGGATTGGTCGGGGTACACGTGCGATACTGGAACATAACAGGGCAGGGCAAAGAGGTTATTTATTGTTGTAAATTTTATATATAATATACAAAGATATATACCAGGATGCTCAATTAGCATATTGAACTGATTTCTAATAGGGTCTTGGAAGCAGTGAACATATCAGTAGAATACATATGATAAAAATACACATATACTATGAAAATACACAATATACAAGGCAAATATACAATATAAAAGGCAAAAATGTTTTTCTTCAGAGTTATATATATATATATATATATATATAAAATTTACATTTGAATCTGTCTTTTGTAAATATATAAAACATATATTTAGCTATTACCAAAGAAGTTTACTAAAGAGGGACGTTTTTAATAAGTATTTTCAAAAGTTTTTAAAAACTGTTTTTAGACCACATAATGGCGTAATTGTCTATATTTGTTTATTTGTAATAAGAAAAGCATATTTTTACAGCAGCAGCAGTAGAAGAAATTTACGCTCGTCGAGCAGCAACAGGTTGCTGTGGTCAATACCTCAGCTCTGCGCGCTCCTTAAGCATGCTCTCTTAGCCAACAAACGACCAAGCAGAGAGCCGCGAGAGGCCGCCACCGTACATCCCGAACCGGTGACCTTTTAGGAAAGCTACAGCATCCACAGCCGCAGTAATTTACATCATTTTGAAATTTCATTCTACAAAGCAAGACAACCCGTAGGGAAGTGTGGGAATTGTAGTTGATTAGATTCAGATACAGAATTTACGAAAAATAGTAGGGGGGGGGGGGGGGGGGCTGGTTGCTGAAGGACTTGGCATAAGCCATAGCCTCGAAATGCAAAGCTGGGACTATTTATTTTGAACAAGAATGCCTCTATGGATTTTACAATGAAAACCTTTTTTTATCATGGAAACCTGTTATTTTAAATGTACAAAGTTTCAGGTGTGTGTGCGGGTGGGCGCAAAAGGATCTCTTACACTGAGCTCATGCCATTTTAAAATGATGGTCAATCTTTTCGATGTTAACTCAAGATTTTTATTCTTATCAAAAAAGGCCAGTGCCATTAAAATGGGTGATCGTCTTTACAATGGGGAAAATAGTCTTGAGGAAGAAACATACTTCCCAGACGCCCCCCCCCCCCCCCCCAATACCCCCTACACACACTTCACGGGTATCAACTGCTTGGCCTTTTGATCCCATCTGGTGCAATTCAGTAAGATATGTTTGTATGTGAACAGTTATTTACCAACTGGCGGCGGTAAATGAAAAACGTTATGGAAGTTACATAATGCTTCCTTTGTATCCTCGGTATACAGAGTGTCGTCGGGGTTCGGTATGCAGGGTGTCGTCCGAGTTCAGTATGCAGGGTGTCATAGGAGTACGGTATGCATGGTGTCATCGGAGTTCATTATGCATGGTGTTGTCGGAGTTCGGTATGTGAGGTGTCGTGGGAGTACGGTATGCAGGGTTTCGACGGAGTTCGGAATGCAAGGTGTCCTCGGAGTTCGGTATGCATGGTGTCGTTGAAGTTCAGTGTGCAGGGTTTCGTCGGAGTTCGGTATGCAGGGTGTCGTCGGAGTTCGGTGTGCAGGGTTTCGTCGGAGTTCGGTATGCAAGGTGTCGTCGAATTTCGGTATGCATTGCGTCCTCAGAGTTCATTATGCAGGGTGTCGTGGGAGTTTGGTATGCATGGTGTCCTCTGAGTTCATTATGCAGGGTGTCGTAGGAGTTCGGTATGCATGGTGTCCTCGGAGTTCATTATGCAGGGTGTCGTAGGAGTACGGTATGCATGGTGTCCTCGGAGTTCATTATGCAGGGTGTCGTAGGAGTTCGGTATGCAGGGTGTCCTCGGAGTTCATTATGCAGGGTGTCGTAGGAGTTCGGTATGCATGGTGTCCTCGGAGTTCATTATGCAGGGTGTCGTAGGAGTTCGGTATGCATGGTGTCCTCGGAGTTCATTATGCAGGGTGTCGTAGGAGTACGGTATGCATGGTGTCCTCGGAGTTCATTATGCAGGGTGTCGTAGGAGTTGGGTATGCATGGTGTCCTCGGAGTTCATTATGCAGGGTGTCGTAGGAGTATGGTATGCATGGTGTCGTCGGAGTTTGGTATGCATGGTGTCGTCGGAGTTCGGTACGCAGGGTGTCATAGGAGTACGGTATACATGGTGTCCTCGGAGTTCATTATGCATGGTGTCATCAGAGTTCATTATGCAGGGTGTCGTAGGAGTTCGGTGTGGAGGATTTAGTCGGAGTTCGGTATGCAGGGTGTCGTCGGAGTTCGGTGTGCAGGGTTTCGTCGGAGTTCGGTATGCATGGTGTCGTCGGAGTTCGGTATGCATGGTGTTGTCGGAGTTCATTATGCAGGGTGTCGTAGGAGTTGGGTATGCATGGTGTCCTCGGAGTTCATTATGCAGGGTGTCGTAGGAGTTGGGTATGCATGGTGTCCTCGGAGTTCATTATGCAGGGTGTCGTAGGAGTATGGTATGCATGGTGTCGTCGGAGTTTGGTATGCATGGTGTCGTCGGAGTTCGGTACGCAGGGTGTCATAGGAGTACGGTATACATGGTGTCCTCGAAGTTCATTATGCATGGTGTCATCAGAGTTCATTATGCAGGGTGTCGTAGGAGTTCAGTGTGGAGGATTTAGACGGAGTTCGGTATGCAGGGTGTCGTCGGAGTTCGGTGTGCAGGGTTTCGTCGGAGTTCGGTATGCATGGTGTCGTCGGAGTTCGGTATGCATGGTGTTGTCGGAGTTTGGTGTGCAGGGTTTCGTCGGAGTTCGGTAAGCAGGGTGTCGTCGGAGTTTGGTAATTGAGGTGTCGTGGGAGTTCGGTATGCAGGGTATCGACGGAGTTCGGTAATTGAGGTGTCGTGGGAGTTCGGTATGCAGGGTGTCGTCGGAGTTCGGTAATTGAGGTGTCGTGGGAGTTCAGTATGCAGGGTGTCGTCGGAGTTCGGTAATTGAGGTGTCGTGGGAGTACGGTATGCAGGGTTTCGACGAAGTTTGGTATGCGAGGTGTTGTGGGAGTTCGGTATGCAGGGTGTTTGTCGGAGTTCGGTTATTGAGGTGTCGTGGGAGTACGGTATGCAGGGTGTCGTCGGAGTTCGGTTATTGAGGTGTTGTAGGAGTACGGTATGCAGGGTTTCGACGAAGTTCGGTATGCGAGGTGTCGTGGGAGTTCGGTATGCCAGATGTCGTGGGAGTTCGGTATGCCAGGTGTCGTGGGAGTTCGGTATGCGAGGTGGTGTGGCAGTTCGGTATGCGTGTGTATTCAGTGTCCGGGATGCAGGGTATCGTCGGGGTCTGGTATGCAGGGTGTCGTCGGAATTTTTTTTTTCCTGAAAAAAAAATAGGCATTGGTGATTTATTTGATATTTTTCATCAGTCAATAATTGAAAGAAAGTCACTGAAACAATACTTGTTTCAAGTCAATAAATCAAAATAATTTTTTTTCCTTACTTTTGCCCCGTGTCACATTGAATTAGCTGCAAATAGATTAAGAATACCTATGGAAAATCTTGGAGATATTACTGATTGGTGGGCATATTTCAGTAGCAATCAGTAACACCAGGGGGAATTTTATTTAATTTTTTTTTTTATTTCATCTATTTTCTTTTTTTCTTGTTTTCTTTAAGAATATATTACATGAGATTTGTCCAAATTTTATTTAATATATAGGTTTTTCTGTGGTCAATTTATTTTTAAGTTATCGCGCAAACATTTTTTAACAAGATCAGCTGTGTAACTTCGGAGGAGACGAAGGGGTGGCTAGACGCATAAACGGCCGCAAGGCTTACCGCCCCGTCTGGCCAAAACACGTCCTCTCCACACGGGCGAAGATAGTAGACTCTCTCTGGTAAACGAACACAGAAAAACGTCATACCCAAAACGGAAATTATAAATACTTCTGAATACTTCAAAAATTCTTTGAATAAAGGCTTTTTATTTGTAATTTTCTTTTCGGGGTCTATCTATAAGGCATTTGCACACATCGGGACATCAATGTAAATAATATATTCATATCAAAGTGTATACTCATTAAACAATAGGTCGTATTATGATCGTAATAATCGTAAGCGTTATATGACTCATTATTTGATGTTAGCAATCAGAGTGTAGATTATGTTCCTCTCATCTTGTATAATAAGTATATTTTCTTAGCATTTCACCAGTTTTCAACCAGATTTCTTATATATAATGAGCATTTATACGTTCTATTTACATCAGGTTGACACGACTGACCGTTGAGATTGACAAGTTTTCGTTACGCAGACGTTATTTACACGGTTAATTATCTTTCATTAACGTCATGCATAGATATCAAAATACTTATATGCACATAGGTAATGAACTGTAAAAATTGTTTATATAGGAAATCTGAGAAAATATTATTCACCCCAGCATTTATTGTTTACTTATGAGCAGGCCAAAGTCTGCTCTATGAGCTGTTATTGCCATCAACTGTCCTGTTTGAATTACCAGAACGGGGTGTTGTGAAAAGGGATGTTTAGAGCTATAAAGCTGTTATAAGAATGGTTAGTCAACAAATGATAGCTCTCATGAACACTCTTACCCAGTGCTGAACGGAACAAAATATATCAACTGTTCGGGGGAAAAAAGCCTCCTAGCCGCAGTGTATGTTCAGAGCTCTGACAACGAAGTCCGACAACTGATCACTTAAACATACTGTGAATGACAAGGTGATTGTTCACACTTCATTCAGATGACAGAAATGATGCTAATCTGTACATATATGACTGGGTGTGCTGTGACACCAATAAAACCAAAATGAAACATCAGTAAATATATAAGGATTTGTTTGTATAGAAAAACGACGCTATATCCGGTGGCCACGATATCGTTGGTAAATACTATTTATATCATGTGTTATTATAATATGTTCAGTCTCATAATCCTTTGCAACGGGATCTAGACTGGGACCCCTCTTAGATCTTATCGCTGTTGGAACTGTAAAATGCGGGCGTCAATAGGGGTCTGTGAAGATTACCAGTCGATCAACGTCCGCTCACAACACGTTCATAAAGTTTGTTGCCTTTAAATCATGGCGGGCTTACAAGGCACTTCAGGGATAATGTTTCATTAAAATAAAAGACCTATTTACTACCAAAGGCAAGGACGGATGTAGTTCGATGTGTATTTTTAGCACTTTTTGCGTTTCTTTTTGTACCTTCTACCATTTTACCATTACACGGCCTGATTGTACAGGTCATTCCAACAACTCTGATGGTATCAACAATGATGGGCCATGACCTTTGCAATTCGCATGAAAATATCACGCAGACAAGTGACATTCGTATGCGTTTATAGAATATCACTCAAGTCAGGGATATTCGATATTCCCATGCGAATAACACAAAAAATTACATAAATAGGCGCGACTCACCTCGAATATTCCCTTGGAAAATTTCCATTCCTTTACGGGTAATAATTTGGTTGTCCAACTTGCCGAGCGATGATAGTTTACCCATTTTTTATATTCGATATTCGCATGTGAATATCGAATGTAGTTACACTCTAAGAAAAAAGGGTTCTGGTGGTTTCTTCTAAGAACCAACACGGTTCTGTCCAGAACCATGGTTCCAGAAAGAACCATTTTCTCTTGCAGGTTCTTGCCCTGATCATAACTTATAATAAGGTTCAGGATGGAACCCGTGTTGTCAGTGGCGTCATTTATCTTCAAGGATGTCGGATAATTCGTAGTCGTATGAGGCTAGTCAAATTTCGGGCAACTCTTTTTATTGACCTTTTATTGTCTGTGTGACACATTTCAAATATATTACAATTCAGTATAAGTTTAAAAAAAGTATGTTTCCAGTATAGGTTAACTCTAAACTTTGTTTTAGAAATATAATATTTTATAGTAATCTCAGAAATTAAACCAAAGTCTAATTATTAATATATTTCATTTTTCAATATATAAATATTATTATCTGAATAACTTGGGTGGGGGAGGGTAATTACATTGACATTAATCCCTTGCAAAAAAAGTGGGGGAGGGTATCTGCGTGTTGTGACCGGATGTCCATTTGATTAGGACGCGTATGTGCACTATTTGAAAGTGTTTTGTGGTGTTTTTTTAAAGTGTTTTGGTCTTTCCAGATATTAGAGGAAATGATATAAGGTAAGACCTATGTTTATATATATATTTCATGAGCAGAATGTCGAGAGATTAACTGTCCAGTGACTTAATGTACCAAATAAGTCTCTGTCTTCAAAATAATTTACATTCATTTCATCTAAACGTGGATAAAGGCCGGTAAAAACAGGCTATTGGCTAGAAAAGTAATACACGTGCATAGTTATACCAGTCATGTAGAACATGAAAGAGTTGCAGCATTGTAAAAGCAAAATGACCGCTTTTAAACAACAGTCACAAAACAGAATTATAATGCGGCTTCAGTGATTGAAGCTTAACAAGATTTTATTTTATTTATTTATATACATTATTTTACGAGGGTATCATACAAACCCAAATAGTGCCAAGGCACTAATCTCACTTGGGGCCCTCGAGAATTATTACAAATAACATTTTTCTACATACATAGGTAAATACATATAAAATCTTAATATGTAAATCATAAGCTTAACAAGAAAGGTGCAGTTAGAGGCTTCGCAGACCAGGGACGTATACTTATCAATTCTCAAGCCGCGTAATAAAAAAATTAGGCACCCCTGCTATCACACGTTTTTCAATCTCTCCAAACACAACGCATATAATACCTGCAGATTGCACCACTATTTACGTGATTGTGTGTATATTGATATATATTTTTTATATGTATCTCATCTATTATTTTCCAGGTTGATTCTCCGCACCATTCCTTACCCATCAAGCAATTTAGGAAAATGTAGACACGGAATCAGTGATTATTCCGACCGTCGCGAAAGTTAAGGAACTTACCGCCGATCACACAGCAAAAATACATACAGACATGTCGTTTTGGGTGAAGGACCTGTATACATAGAAACAATACATTTGCCGAACGACTTGTGTTCGTTCCACTGAGGCGTATCAGCTGTACCAGCCGTGCAAACATGGTATATGACACCTTACATCACCCGCTGTCTGTCGGTTGTATGGAGCTACGACTTGGTATATTTTGTTTTGTGAAACAGTCAAGTATAAACTATATAATACATATATACAGCACAAGAGGATCTGGATTCACAACAGATGTGCCCAAGGACACGCAAACAATTCATTAAAAATGTATTCGTGATGTATACCAGCTGCTATAGATGTATATAGCTGTCAAACCACAAAGAACAGAACACCTTAGGGCCGCTTGGATGTTCATTTTTGTCGCCATCTTTGTGTGTGCGGATGAGAGAGAACTGTGTGATGTGTTCGCTAACTCCATATCACAGATGCCAAAATATATTATTTAGGTCCATACATATGTTAATGCATTTGGTTTTTGCACATTTTAAACAAGTGGATCTTTACAATTAATTAAAACAATGTGTTTCCTTAAAAACGTGTTTTCATTTCATCTGGAAGGATTTATCATATTTACAGGATACAATCAAGTTAGAAATATAATGTTTAGCTGTGGTTCTTGCAGTTACCCACTTTCTTTGAGAAATACTTTCAGTTTTTCATACTATCAATCAATCTGTTTCCCTTCAATATTGACACATGACGTATGATTAATTTATTCCAAATGATATAATATGACATTCCAAACTACTTTATAATGTACATATATTGTTACGGTCCTCATACACACTGCAAATCTGACTTTACGGACAGCAACACAAAAGTTCAGACGCGTATCCTCACAGGTGAAAACGAATAAATTATAGGTGCTATGAGGGTGCTCTGTTAATCATACTCTTGGTAGTATATACAACATTTACAATAACAAACAAAATTATAGGATTAACACATAATGTAAGCTAAACAAAGTCCCTGGTATGCCCTGTAACATAAAGAAATACTTAACTGAAGTCCAGTTCAATTCGAAGATCACAAAACGTTCATGGTAAATCACTGTTCAAGTATTGGTTATAGCCCAATGAAATGTTATGCAAGCCGTTAGGTTTGCGAGGCTTGTGTCACATGGTAGGCTCGCCTGCCATGATTGACACAAGCCAAGCCCATTTCACTGGGCTATAACTGATTTGTCCCACACGCCCCGCCTCCTTGGTCGAAGGTCACGCGTGTCATTTTCTTGCCACGCACCAGTTCTTTGCCATATTTGGAAAGTCGCTATGCAACTTCACTTGCATGGTCACTTTTCATGACCCTGTGATGCAAGCAGATTTGAACGTACAGTTAGAACAAAGGAAATACGCCGCATGTGGGACAACGAAAGTCAGTCTCAGGCTTAATGAAAGATCATAGCTGCTCAGAAAAGCTCACTTCATGGCAGGTCCGCCAACGGATAATATTACTCAGTCCACATTTTTGCTGTCGGGAAGGACGAATAACAGCCAATCAGGATCCAGGGTCGAAAATAAGACAGTCCTCGACGAGTTTCGCGTGTTAACCCATATTATAGGGCGGTAAAAGTCCCTGGGCCAGTTCTGTGCTGTTATGGGCGTTTTGTGTTGTCATGTGGTGTCCTTTGTCCAGCACAAAGAGTTTGGCAATGCTCTTAGTTGCTTGCATAAATAATGACCACCGGGATCTTGCGAAGACGTCCAGACCACAGGGCGAGATCCACGCGAGGGACATCAATCCAGGTTGAGAGACAGCCTCAGTCGCAACAATATATATATATATATATATATATATATATATATATATATATATATATATATATATATATATATATATATATATATATATGACCCTCTAGAACCTTTCATGAACAATGGTTCCAGGAAGAACCCTTCTGTATAGTTTTTAGGAGTATCTATTATCAGGGTTACATATAGAACCCTTAGGGTTCACCATAGAACTCCCACAGAGGGTTCATTGAAGAATCCTGACCAGAGGGTTCTACCTAGGCATATGACAAGGCATAGAGGGTTCTACCTAGGCATATGACAAGAGAGGATTTCCTCAGTGAACCTGCTGCCCTGTCGCCAAAGCGACACCTGCAGTGGTTCTCCTAAACTGTTCGACCAACACTTTCGCAAGAGAGGAAATTGATTTAACAACTTTCTTTTTTAAACAGAATACAAATTTTAAAATATGTAAGTCATCATTATCATCTTTTAACTTTGGATGGTTAAGAATAATAACATTCTGTCTATAAATTGAAGCTTTTTTAACGTGCAATAATAAACACAAACACATATATCCCTATATCCCTTATGTATTTCGGACTTCCTCTTGGTAAAAGCGAGGGTTTTCTCATGAGTCTTTTTTTACATGTGCCTGTTTATAGGTTACGCAGTAAATATTTAAGTACAACTTCGCTCTAGATTTACACGGTGATTGCGGCCAAGTAATGTACATGCAATGTAATGAAATTGAAAAGATATTTTAATTATATAGTCAGATATGTTTCGTGATTAAACGGTGGAAAGTTTATTTTATCAAAGACTGGTTTGTTATATATTCGATACCTGATAAAGGATTTCTAGGATAAACACCCACGAGATAAACATTAATTCATCGAATTATAGGAAAGACGCAAGTACGGGGGCTAGGGCTTGCAATGTCTAAGGTCACTGATGACATATGATATGTCCATCTTCAAGTGACGTGTCATACAAAGTACGAAATATGCTCTATTTTTAAAAGTGTCTATGTATGTATGATATATAAATATTAAATAAATTATTCCCCGAATAAATATTCATCCACTCCTTAATATTTACTCACTCTTTTACTATATCTCTGTTTTTTTATACTGAGTCCGTTATGTGGAATGTCCCCTGTGCTGCTAATTGCTCATCGCAAGTCTTTATCCGGGATATCTGACGACGTATATAGAGGGTTATCCTCGTTGATTACACTGTCAATACAGGGGCCGTCAGCCGCTACACAGTAAACTGACCTCGGATTACAGGGCGAGCCTTAACACAGGACTGTGTTGAACATTAACGGGCATTCGGTCACGCTCGAATGTTGAGGGTACAGAGGTACAGACTTGTTCTCCGCGGTATTGCACCGCTGGAATTTCTGGAAGTGGCTGTCTTGGACGAGAATTTATATCTTCATTGATTTCACAGTATGTTTCAGGGGGCTTTCCTCCTTGATAAATGCATGGGTGATCTTCTGCTGTCCAAAACATATGGCATTTACAGTTGTGGAAAACAGGTGGAAAGTATATGCTACATTTACATTAAGTTATGATATAATGAACAAAATTTACATAGTAGATCTTATTTTATGAATTTTCAACTCTAAGAGGAGTAATTAGTCAGTCATTAATATTGTTAAAAAAATAATGATATCAAGAATCTTAGATGATAAATGTATAGAAAAGACAAGTATAGTGAACCTGCCTAACGACCAGCCTTCCGTCACGTGATCTACATTAACTTAGGGAGTCATCATAGACATTGGTCATTATAGACAGCATGTGACGTATCAAATTATATGTAAACATGTGAGGAAGATGTTTACATTCAGTTTATGTATCGCTTGTTTCGATGTTTATTGGTTGGTTATATAGTATATACACAAACAGGTGGCACCTGCCTTTAAAACCGCATCCGATGAATAAATATAATAACCATCAATCCCACCACGATGATGCAACATATAACAAAAAACGCTATCAGGGTGTAATTACCCAAAACAGAATATGACAAATAAACAAACACTAAAATTAACGATCCAACAGTTTGATATAAAACAATGATACAGCAGATTGCGTCAGTAGGAACACTCGGCTGGTTAAGCAAGCATCGACCGTAATGTCAACATGATAAAAAACAACAAGTTATCATGATACAAGACAATATTCTGTTCTAATTTGAACTGGATTTAAATTTCGTATCTCTTTTTATAAGACAGGAAAGTGTGTGGTCTGTGGAACTAGGATGTGTAATGGTTTATTTTCCAAAGCTATCAATGACTTGCCCTGTAATCATAAAAGAGGAGACCCATGTCACTATTGTCTTTTTAAAGAGAAACAAAGGAATTAAGAAGTAACCTGTATTACATAGTGGATTGTGCATGGTACTTCCGGTCAAACTTGGTTTGGATGGTTCTTTCTGATGGGTGGTTGAACTAGCTTTATTTTCTGAAAGATGCAAACACAGATTAATCTGCACATTTTATGTTTGTTTTAGATATAAGTGTAATACAGAAAACCTTTTATATATATATAGCTATTAAAAAGATAGCTATTAAATTATTTTGTAAATTTAGTGACAACGGTTCCGCACACATTTCGACAAAGTGATTACAAGTTTTTATATGCCATGCTATTTCCACTTATTAATCAAATCTCTACCTTTCACACAAACAACATCGGCAATGTTGGAACAGTTTTCAATCGTCCAGGTAAAGGGAAGGGCTGTCAAAAGCATTGCACACAGTGACCCTTGGTCCATCTTTCCCACTTCTCCAGTGAATCTTGGTTCTAATGGGTATCCTTTTGGGCCTGATTGTTTAAAAAATATATAGCTTGAGATTTCAATTAAAAATTATCCCAAGGTCTTTATAACCACCCCTCGGGATAACCTAAACAACCCAATCCAGCACGAAACCTAGCGATTCTCTTATTGAATTAATATCTATATTATCAAGGCTGTAAATATAAAATGTATCTGCCTCAAACTGAACTATAATTATCATATTAATATTAGCACTTTTGGTGATGTCATATTAATAATGATATTCAGATGAAGAGGTATGCGTCCACATATATATATATATATATATATATATATATATATATATATATATATATATATGTGTGTGTGTATGCTATTTAGTAGCAGCCCCGTTAATATCGATCTGATTTAACCTAACCTGCATCTTCTTCCAACCAGTCCTCTGCTCGCCATCCTATCCAGGCTTCCTTTAGTTGAACTTTCATGCTTAGTTTCTTCCAGGCGTCAATTTGTTTTTTAAAATCATTATCAAGAACCCAGAGATTTGCTCCAGCCACCATACACTCAGCCCTGGCTTGAAACCAGGTCAATGACCTGTGACGAATCAACAAACACCCGTCATTAAGTGGATGGCAGGACCAGGGAGGACATATAGGGCAGTCTGAAAAAAACACAGATTTACAAACATTAATTTTCTTACAGTTTAACTCTGGCTGACGGCCACACTTAGTACATACAGCCACTATACCATGACAACAATCATTCCGATCTGAGCGTATATACATGGCATATACATATTTACGTTAATAAATGTGTAACTACACCACGACGGCAATTTGAACACATTTGTTGTCCATGTACTTAGTTATTGTTTTTCTAATCTCAACTCACCAAGCTCCTGCCTTGAATAATCGGAACTGTTTACTCACCTGAAATGAAGCAAATGAATCCTCCCACAGCAGTATAACAACTTTGATTCGAGGGTCTAGGATTATCTCGGTTAAGAATCAGAAACAAACACCTCTTGTCCGGATTTATTTCACCGTCAGGATTCCAGTCTCCTGGATTGGTATATAGTCTTAATTAGTCTTACTTTCTAGATATTTAGCATGTTCATTATTTTTTTCTAAATTTTTGTACACAAGACACAAAGTAATATATTATATTATATGATGCATAATACTGTATGGTACATACTATTTTATGACGCATAATATTAAAAACTATGCTAACAAGTGTACAATAAATTTGATTGAATAAATTGAATTTTGAGCGCAGCAGTGTTTTTAATAGAGAGCGGCATTTGACCTTTTGTATTATACTAACTTGTTCGACAGAAACAAAAAATATTGTTAAGGTTATACATGAATTATCATATATAACGAATTATTAATATCGATAACAACTTGAACGAAACAAACATGTTCCTTCGCGATTTGTTTATAATAACTTCCCCCATAATTAAATTTATGTCAAATGAAACGGGAATAAAATGCACCAGGTCCATCAACTGGTTTCCACATATCGTAGTAATGCCGTTTGTAGGAGAGCCATACTTTGGGATGATCTAATCCGGTGAGGTTTCTCAGGAGAAGAAGCTGTGTTGGGTCCAGATGTCCAGAAGTTTCATTCCCCGTTCCCGACAAAATCCTTCGGCGGCCAACTGATTCAACTTAGGTGACATTCTGTTAAAGTGGATGAAAAGGGAAACTGGAAAGGGAAACTTGGGCTGGTCTCAGGAGCTGGGCTATATCTGAAGGCAGAAAGGGAATGGTTTATGGCCGTGTGTCTATCAGCTTCCGGGAGATGGATTTTTATCATAATGTAATTAATAGTTGTTTGCATCGCTCCATGATATTTGGTCAGTTTTATTAGGAACTAAACAACGATTTTATCCAGCAGATACAAACTGTAGTACGCCATTTTCATTCTGTCATCAGATCCTAAAAAATTAAAGAAAATTTTAAACGTAGTATGTTAACAAAATATAAAAAAAGACTTTAAATAGAAAATCTCAATTTGATTCAAACCAGAGCGACAGGTACTGATTTAGGGCGAAGGAGATTGGAGAAACCATCGCGGTATGCAGTGACGCACATGTTTTAGTAATCTTTACCACATGGTTAAGTCGGACTTAAGATTGATGATTGTCATTCAGTTATTAATCTTTCGTCCCTCGAGCCCTCTTAGAGTCTACACCAGGCCAAACCAGTCACAACGTTCAGCAATTGTCCAATCTAAATATAAATTAGTACTATCCAAAGAAATAAGAAACCATTGAATCAGGAGTATAGAGTGTCATCCTAACCTATAGTTATGTTATTATACAAAGATAACGCAGGTAAACTCGGTCATGTTTTGGAAAACTTTCTTTGACATATATGGTTTTAAGAACATATTTTCAAGCATTTTAATTCCTATAAGTAAACTCGATTTACAAGTTCCATGAAAGGAGGATACTGTTGACAGTCTGTGCTGCAAACAATACATTTGTACTTTCTTTGTACTACGAAAATATAACTTTCCCTTTAACCCCCCCCCCTCCAAATTTCATCACTGCCTGAGCATATTGCTACTTATTATTATTACTGGGTCATTAAATGATTGAATCTAGGTGTTATATAATATATGTTTGCAAGTCAAAAGAATTTAGAAAATACTCATATAGCCTTTCCGATAGGTACGCTCCCACATTTGTTTCCAGAGATCATGTGTATTAGTAATTTGAAAAGAAACTTAATTATACGGGAATTTATGAAGCACACACGGTCATACAGTACAGATGTATCAGTGTAAACCCCTTGTCCAAGCTGTCGATTAACATTTACAGGCCGAAGAAATTCATCCGAATACATCTGCCTTGATGACATATGGGACATTTATCAGCTTATTTATGTACTTATGCAGTCTGCCATCTCACTGTAAATTGTCATAGTGTTCATAATGTTCTCATACTAGTAAATTGTACCTCATTACACTAAATGACTTAATTAGATGATCACTCGTATATCCAGGGCCCTTTGAAATAATCATATTTAAGATGCATGGCTGGTTATTTACCAATGCACCGTTTTCCTAACATGCGAATTCCGTCTACTGTGTTTGGGTTAAGAAAATAATGAACCAGAATCGCGTTTTCACCAAGTGATGAACCTATGGGTACTCTCCAATACAAATCGCTATTTTTTTAAAATTTAAACTTTAAGATTGATTTTAGATTTGAGACTGAATCAATTTATATTTGCAAGTGTTTACATTAGCTGCCGATAAGGTGTTGTTTGATTGGTGGAAAATTTTCCGACCAATTCGTATATGCCACAGATAAACAAATATGCCACAGAATTTACAGCTCATTCAGGGATTATTGTATTGTCGTAGTACAAACCTGGGAATTACATTAAATGACATAATACGTGTATGAAAATGATTATGGCTGGAAAGAAATATATAATATACTTTTAACAAAGCCACGTCCCCCACGTCACACGCTACTTTTTACGGATATGTTTTGTTAGTCATGCCATCTGTTTTTATTTGTTTTATACATGATATTTCAGAACTGATGTATGCTATATTTAGAGGAAGCAAATACTGAGAGAAAAGTGAGGGTATTTATCTATTTCTGAGCCAGTTATGTATTACTGATATTATTTCTGCCACTGGCCATAAAATCTGCTTCATGAATTACAACGATACATAGCCGTTAAGGACAAGGCCTACTTGTAATGAAGTCAAAAATCTTCCAGTATATTCCTAAGTATCCCGTAGGCGTAGGTTTTTTCCTCCAAATATCATTTTTTTCATAGCACACCATTTGTACATTTGTACACCATTTGTGTTGATTTAAATGTTTGCTACTTTATTACGTACTTCTCTATCCATACGAATATACAGAATTTGTGATATTCCGTGCATTTGCAATTATCCATTGCATTTGTCAGAATATATATATATATATATATATTATATATATATATATATACATATATATACATGTATATATATATAATATATATATATATATATATATATATATATATATATATATATATATATATATATATATATATATAATGTAATGGAACCTAATATTAACAGATCACGTATGCGTGATGAACATAAATTTTGTAATGGAGATAAAAAAAATCAGATTCTGTAACACTAGGCAGGGGGAATGAATAAAGAAGTTAGTGGTTTTTTGTTAACAAATAACTATAATTTATTCTTAAAACAAACCTAACATTACAATACACTAAATCAATACAATTACAAAGTACAACAACAGCATAACAGCAAATCAATATAATCACACAGCCTAATAAACAAAGTGCATAGTACCTGGACACCACCACTGACACAGCGACAAGTCCTTTTAAGTATATAATATAGATATATAGTTTACACAAACCTTCTCAGAGAATAAAAGTCCAATGTTAAGCTCTTGGAACAATCCCGAAAGTAAACTGAAGACCAAACAAGATCCGTCACAGATCCAGAAGAAAATATATAATTGCCGCACTTATCGGAATAGGTCCCACAAACTGACATACACGCTTCTGTGTCCGCTGGAATATTCTCTCACCTCTCTCTCGGCTCTAAAAACACAGCCTCTATTTATAACCTTTCATCCGAAAACTCTAGAAAATTCCCTTTCACGAACAATCGAAAAGAATAATACATAATACACAGTACACAAGCTACAGGAAACATCTCGAACAGAGAACGCCTTGTCAGGGTTCACACGTGGGCCAGCCCGACAAGCTCCATCACAATAATCTTAGATTTTTACACTTCAACTTGTTCAAGAATGTGAGGGGATTGTGATAACTGAAGACAATGATAGGCTTGACTGATGATGTAACGTAAACTTCAAAATGTTGGATTGCGGCACGGAATGTGCTGGGACAGCTGCCCCATACTATTAGGCTATAATCTATTGAGGGTTGAACAAAGGCGTGATATATAGTGACTAAAAACTTCTGTGGTAGAAATTTGCTGAGCCGATGTAAAAGCCCAATTTTGCAACTTAGCTTTTTAAAAACGGTAGAAGTGTGAGATTTCCATGTGAGATGGGCGTCAATGATCAAGCCAAGGTGAGAAAATTCATCGACATTCGGGACAATATATTTATCGATAATTATTTGTAATGAATTTGATTGTTTGCGTTGCTTGGAACTCACAAGCATAGTAGCTGATTTTGTGGCGTTTGCAATTAGTTTGTTTTTATTAAGCCATTTAGTAACTTGGTCTACAGCAGCCTGTAACTTATGTTGTGCTGATTCGATGCCGTCTGCGTATAGCGTGATGTCGTCAGCATAAATCGAGCATTTTGCGTCTGTTACATTATCGGGCAAGTCATTAAGATATAGTAGGAAAAGAATGGGTCCAAGTACAGTGCCTTGTGGTACATCTGTATCGATGGTTTTCATCTCAGAATTATAGTTATTGAAGCAGACAAACTGCTTTCGGTCGTATAAATAATTATAAAACCAGGTGTGCGAATTTACATTTACGCCATACTGTTTTAATTTACCCAATAATATATCGTGATTTAGGGAATCAAAACCTTTTTTAAGGTCGAGAAAGCATATGGAGTTTACACGTCCGCAGTTCATATTTGTCAGCCAATTATCAACTATTCTATGTAATGCAGTTTGGGTAGAGTTGTTTGTAAGAAAGGCAGTTTGTTCAGGAGATATCAAGCGTTTGTGGTTTAAGTAATTAAGGAGATGACGTTTAATGTGTTTCTCTAAGATTTTAATCACATGGCTGGTGATCGAAATTGGCCGGTAATTGTTAGTATCAGAAAGTTTCCCTTTACCCTTATAAATGGGTACCACCCTTGCACACTTCCAGTCAGGAGGAACTATTCCTTTTGCAAAGATAGTTTAACTTTATCTTTGTCTAGCAAGGCTTCAAGTTGCAAAAGAATTGACCTCCTTAGCATAAAACTGACAGAGTAAGAAGCTCAAACCTGCATATTTTCAAAATTTAAAAGTTTTACCCCAAAAATAGAGAAATCTGGCAATAGCGCACTTTTTCACCTATGCGCAAAAATAAGCCCATGGACTCTAGTTTAAGGTGCTGTGATGGAAATGGCCCAATGTTTAATAGTTGTGGAGGTATAGCACCAAAACAAATTTTCATGTTTTTTCATCTGCAACGCCCCCTGGCGGCCATTTCCAAAATCTGAAAAAACAATTTCGAGATATTCTTATGTTACATAAAATATCTCAGAATCAGGGCGATTGCTGCAAATTTGAAAAATATCATGAAATTCCATGATTTCTCCCCAAAATTGCAAAACCATGGCAACAGCGAAATGAGGCAATTTCGCAGTGTTGAAAGTGGCCATGCAGTGGCAAATAAAAAGGGCTACAGTTTGAGTGGCTACGGTTATTTTTAACAAAGATATGAAGGATAGACAATTTTGAGGCCTATTGATGACCTTGAATTTGACCTTTGGCTGATCATGGCCGAAAACAATAGGCTCCGAGGAGAACCGATCTTACACGTTACCTATAAGTTTCAAAGCGATTGGTGCAAAATTGTGGCCTGTAGAGCGAGGACATACAGACAGACAGACAGACAGACAACCAAACATACCGAACTGATCAACATACTTGTCGAAATCTCTGATTCCGGCAAGCAACAAGACCTCGGCGCCGTCTAGCGGTCATATTGAAGCAAACAAAACAATGCTCTAAATAATAATGGAAGACATATTTTATATCAGTTTCAAAAGAATGTATGTAAAACTGTGGCTTGTTGGTTGATACATGTAAGATAGAAGCACCAGGGAGCAAGCGAAAATGAGATCAGCGAAAAAAGACATACACTGACAAAGTGATAACGGATATGACCAGATGACTTGATCAATTTATGTCAAAGACTAAGACGAAGAAGATTAGCTATAATGGGTGTAATTAAGACTAATATTTTTAGAGATATGGCCAAAATATGACGTAAGTGTGGGTAAACTGCAGCTCTCCCAAGCGGCCACAGCCACAAAAATAAAAAAAAAGTGTCTAGATATTAGTGCAGAAGGAAAGGTGTACGTGTCTCGAAAGTATTCATGCAAAATTGGGGAATTGGGGCTTGTAGACAGCTAATGTAAGATGCACACACCGAAAAGCTGGTAAAAATTAGCTCAGTGGAAAAAGAGATAGACATACTGCCAACGCATGACACAAGATGGAGACCAGATATGATCCAACCAGATTATAATGAAGAATCATGGCAAGATAATAAGCTATAACTGATGTAATAAAGATCAATAGTTTTGGAGATATCACCAACAGTATGAAACGTCATATTAAGAAGATTGTAGCGCCCCCTAACGGCATTGGTAAGAAATTGAAAAAAAAAAATGGATTTATAGATATGATTACAAGAGGTAAGATGTACCAGTATCAAAAGGATTCATGCTAAACTGTGGTTTGTGAATTCATATATGTAAGATGCAAGCACTGGCCAGCAAGTAAAACTAGGCACATCGGACAAAGACACGGACATACACACAAAGTGACACATATGAGACAAAAGTTGTCAAACAAAAGTTGTGTATGAAACCAAGAGAAAAAAGTTAGTGAAGATGCGACTAAAATTGACAAAGTCATGGCCGAAAACATGATAAGTCAGATTGAATCCACTGCAGCGCCACCTAGTGGCTACAGCCACAGCATGAAAATTGAGTTTCTAGATATGAGTACAATACAATGTATGTTTCAGTTTGAAAAGGATTCGTGGAAAACTGTGGCTTGCAGATTACAATTTGAATGATTGAAGCACTGGCAAACAAGCAAAACCGAGGGCAGCGGACAAAGGCACGGACATACTGATTCGTGAAGAACTCTGGCTTGCAGATAACAATATGTAAGATGCAAATACCGTCAAACAAGCACAAATGAGGACAGCGGACAAAGACACGGACATATTGACCAAGTTACATATTTGAGAGAAAAGTGGTCCAAACAAAAGGTGTGCGGAGGACCAAGAGGAAGAAAATGAACCTAAGATTGTGACGATACGACCAAATTTGACAAAGTAATGAAGAAAATGAAATTTCAAGGTATTTCGATGACCTTGACCTTTGACCTCTATTGACCAATAGCAATAGGGTTCTTGCATTTTTGATTGTCCACCAAATGTATAAGTTTGAAAGCGATTGAAGCAAAATTGTGTCCTGTAGAGACTGGACAGACAAAAGAACAAACATACAGACAAGTTTATACATAAAATATTTTTGGAGTTATCGCCAAGAGAAAAAGGATGAGCCTAAGTTTGTGAAGATACGACTAAACTTGACAGAGTTCTGTCTGAAAACATGATACGTCAGCTTGGGTTGACTGCAGCGCCTCCTAGCGGGCACAGCCAGAAAATAAAAAAAACATTTCTCGATATTAGTGCAAGACATAATACGTACCAGTTTCAAACAGATTTGTGCAAAACTATGGCTTGTGCATTGCTATAGGTAACATGTTACACAAACGAGCGGGCGTGATTGTGGACAACTGGCAAACAGAGAGACATACTGAGACAATGACACGAGACTGTGACCAGATGACATCACTATTTGATGAGAAGACTCAGGGCAAGAAAATAAGCTCTAATTTATGTACATACTACTTATATTTTTGGAGATATGGTCAAAAGACGATATGCTAGGGTGGGTTGACTGCTGCGCCCCCTAGCGGCCATATTCACAAAATGAAAAACAAATTTCTAGATATTAGTACAAGACAGAAGATGTACCAGTTTCAAAAGGATTCGTGCAAAAATGTGGCCTGTACATTGCTATATGTAAGATACAAGCACCGGCAAGCAAGCAAAACTGAAGACACCGGACAAACAGACGGCCATACTGACAAAGTGACAAATGATTCAGGCCAGATGACCCATCGATAACATCCAAAGGACTCAAGGCAAGAATATAAGCTATAATATATGTAATTACGACTAATATTTTTGGAGATATGGCCGAAAGACGACATGTTCGAGCGGGGTTGACTGCAGCGCCCCCTAGCGGCCACAGCCAGAAAATGAAATACCTGTTTCTAGATATTAGTCTCAGATATAAGATGTACTAGTTTCAAAAAGATTCGTTAAAAACTATGGCTTGTACTTTGCTATATGTAACATGCTACACCAACCAGCGGGCGTGATTGTGGACAGCAGACAAAAAGACAGACACACTGACAAAGTACACAAGATTGAGACCAGATGACCCAACCAGAATATAGTGAAGACTCAGGACCAGAAAATAAGCTATAATTTATGTAAGTAAGATCAATTGTTTTGGAGATATGGTCAAAACAAGATATGTCACTGTGTATTCGCTGCAGCGCCCCCTGGCGGTCAAATTCAAAAAATGGAAAAATAATTTCGAGATATTGCTGTTGGATATAAAATATATCAGTTTCATAACAATACTTCAAATTTGTGGCATCTAGGGTATCATTAATGATATCACGAAATATCTCGTATGGCGAGATTTCATGCTAGAATTGGCGAGACTTGGTATTGGATCGTCGAGAACTCTTGACGGGCTACATTATGCAAAAAACCAGACCTCTCTAGCTATAAAACTGACAAAGTTACAAGAATTAGGCTTTTTATTTTCGAAAATCATGAGTTTTCCCCAAAAATGTGTAACCATAGAAACAGCAGATTTCAGCAACATATATATCAGAAGAAAGGCCTTGGAATGTCGATTAAAATGGGCCATGTTTGAAGTGTCTATGACAAATAGTTATGGAGATATGAAGAAAAGAGCACTTTAGGAACTTTTGATGACCTTGACCTTGACCTTTGACATATATTGCCCAAAAACAATAGGCTTCTTGTATTTTTGATTTTACACAAACTGTGAAAGTTTGAAAGCGATGGGATCAAAATTGCGACCTGTAGAGACTGGACAGACAAACAAACAAACAGACTAGACGACCATAGGTTGAACGCTTGCCGGAAATCGGAAGTGAAACACAGACGGACGGACAGAACATATTGTCGGTTTTCTATTAATGGAATGACTCTCATGGATAATGCTGAGAATATGTGGTCCGTAGAATGACATATGAGACAAAAGAACAGGCAAGCAGACAAAGCTGACAACAAAAGACGAACAGACAGACATACTGACTTTGTGAGACAAGATTGACACCAGATGACTTAACCTAGTTATGGAGAAGATTCAAAGGAAGAAAATGAGTTATAATTTATGTAATTTAGATTTTTAGTTTTGGAGGTATGGCGAATTAATGATATACTTGGGAGGCTCGACTGTAGCGCCCTCTGGCGGACATATTCGGAAGAGGACAAATGCGCTTCGTATTATTAGTGTATGACATGAGATGTCCCAGTTTCAAAAGGATTCCGTCAAAGCTGTGGCCTGTAGAATGCTATATGTAAGGCGTAAGAACCAGCAAGCAGGCGACTTTGAGGATAACGGACAAACAGATGGACACACTGACAAAGTGACAGAAGATTGAAACCAGATGCCTTAATCAGGTTATTGCGAAGACTCAAAGGAAGAAAATAAGCTATAGTTTATGTTACTGAGGCTTTGGGTGTAGAGATATGGCCAATACAATGGTATGTGTGTCAGGGTCGTGTGCAGCGCCCACTAGTGGCCATATCCCGATAATGGAAAGTTTATTTCTAGATATTAGTGTAAGACATAAGATGTAATAGTTTCAAAAGGATTCCGTCAAAACTGTGGCCTATAGAATGCTATATGTGAGACGCAAGAACCAGCAAGCAGGCGAATTTAAGCACAACTGACAAACAGACGGACACACTGACAAAGTGACTCAAGATTGAGTCCAGATGACTACTCCAGGTTATGGAGAAGACTCAAAGGAAGAAAAAAAAAGCTACAGTTTATGTAACTGAGGTTTAAAGTTTTGGAGATATTGCCAAAGCATGATATGTTGGGAGAGGTTCGAGTTCAGCGCCCCCTAGCGGCCATATCCGGAAAATGAAAAATTGGTTTCGAGATATTAGTGTAAGACTTAAGATGTAATAATTTCAAAAGGATTCTTTCAAAACTGCGGCCTGTAGAATGCTATATGAGAGACGCAAGAGCAAGCAGGCGAATTTGAGGACAACTGACAAACAGACGGACACACTGACAAAGTGACACAAGATTGAGACCAGATGACATTACTAGATCATGGAGAAGACTCAGGGAAAGAAAATAAGCCATAGTTTCTGTAATTGAGGCTTTGGGATTTAGAGATATGGTCAATATAATGATATGTGTGTGAGGGTCGTGTGCAGCGCCACCTAGCGGCCATATCCGGAAAATGAAAAATATGTTTTGAGATATTTCTGTAAAACATAATATGCATCAGTTTTTAAATGCTTCTTTAAAAACTCTGGCCTGTAGAATGCTATTGTGAGACGCAAGAACCAGCAAGCAGGCGAATTTGAGGACAACTGAGAAACAGACAGACACACTGACAAAGTGACACAAGATTGAGACCAGATGACATTACTAGATCATGGAGAAGACTCAGGGAAAGAAAATAAGCCATAGTTTCTGTAATTGAGGCTTTGGGTTTTAGAGATATGGCCAATGTAATGATATATGTGTGAGGGTCGTGTACAGCGCCCCCTAGCAGCCATATTCAAAAAATGAAAAAACAATTTCGAGATACTAGTGTAGGACTTATGATATGTCAGTTTCAAAAAGATTCCTGCAATAATGTGGCCTTTGGCGCAAGATGAATGAAATCTCGAAATATCTCTATTCACGAGATATTTTACGAGATACTACAAGACTTGTAATAAAATCTTGTAGTACTAGTTGAATGCTACCTGATGCAAGACACTAGGTCTCTCTAGCTTTAAAACTGACAAAGTTAGAAAAATAAGGCCCCTTAATTTCGAATATCATGACTTTTCCCCAAAAATGTGTAACCATAGAAACAGCAGATTTCAGCAACATATATATCAGAAGAAAGGCCTTGAAATGCCGATTAAAATGAGCCATGTTTGAAGTGTCTATGACAAATAGTAATGGAGATATGAAGAAAAGAGCACTTTAGGAACGTTTGATGACCTTGACCTTGACCTTTGACCTATATTGCCCAAAAACAATAGGCTTCTTGCATTTTTGATTATCTATAAAGTGTGTAAGTTTGAAAGTGATTGGTGACAAATTGAGACCTGTAGAGAGATGACAGACAAACAGACAAACAGATAGACATCCGCGACTGACCAACCAGCTTGTGAAAATCGAAGATTTCCGGCAAGCAACAAACAGACATCCGCGACTGACCAACCAGCTTGCGAAAATCGAAGATTTCCGGCAAGCAACAAACAGACATCCGCGACTGACCAACCAGCTTGCGAAAATCGAAGATTTCCGGCAAGCAACAGAACAGACATACGCAACTGACGAACATGCTTGCCGAAATCGAAGATTTCCGGCAAGCAATGATATTGAATATATATGTATTTGCAAAGTTTTAATGACACATTGAGCTATGGAGTTATGATAGGGCAATGTATCAACTCACACTTAGAGAAATAAAAGTTCACCTCGATGGGTCCCGGGTAGGACCGTGTAACCCGTTAAAAGATGATAACAACGTTTGTATGGGCGTTCCCTCAAAATAAAATTATAAACTTATTTTACATGGATTGTACATATAGTTATTACAATTATTCGTGGCCTTCCCCATGATTCAGATGGTGGCGTTCGGTAGTCTTTATAATTGGACGAAAACCAAGGACCTGGGGAAAAACCGCAAATACAATCCAACGGAGAAAGCCAAGCGTTTTACCACTCGACTGACCAGGCCCCTGCAGGGTTTCATATATAATAAACCAAAAAATTTGATGGAAATTACATAAACTCATTTGCCTATCGGATGACAGGTTTCTATGGTGCAGGTTTAGACTATTAATAATGTAATATTTAGATTTTGGTCCGATTCTATTGTCCGGGCAAGCATTGCACCGTGCACCTTAAGACCTTAAAAATGACCTTAATGCCAATGAATAAATAAGCGTAATAAACAGTTTCGATTTAATTTCTCTTTGGTAGTCCTTATGTTATGAACACGTAATTTTAGCCGTAAACACCATTATAACATTAATTATCTCAATGGCCATCCCACCCCTATAGGAATACCTTTTTATATCATCAATCATCCGTCCTTAAACATCCATTAAATATTAACCCGATTCCTGAAGACGCCTAGCTAAAGGTTCACAGCGTCGACCCCACTAAATATTTATTTGAAGTGTTCGCAAAACGGGCACGCATTTAATGTTTTAGATAATCTGAATCACCGTAACATGTTTAAAATTCAAAGGATGCTATCCCTATGTGACCTTTCTTTGTCCCGGCTGTTTGCTGGAATTAGGGGGCGCTTTATTCTTGATATGGAATTATTGTACCGTAATAATTTTTTACCTAGGTTTAAAAAAAGGATCCCAGCGGAGCCTGTGGTGTGTGACTGCTTGTTGTCAATGTGTAACCATTTTTTATAAGGATAAGTCCATGGAACACTCTATTGACTGAGGATGAAGGTATCCATATAATAAGAATGATATGTTATTATTAAGCCTTCTGGATTTCAGATTTTATATGTACGGGGTTAGGAATAATCCAGAAGTCATTAACTGTCGTTGAGACATTAGAGCGAATTACAGCTCCGAAGTCCAATGCCTTAACCACTAGGCTCCGTCCAACAATCTTGTGTAACAAAATTAACAGCAACTGTTATAAAATCCTAACTGTCCGGTGCAAAAGAGATTATATATTCCCCAGCAGTGCTACTGTGTTTTATCCCTGATACTTTTTAAATTGGTGCTGGACCTATTTGTGAGATATCGATCGGTACATTTAGAAGTCAAACCTATCACACATTTCATCACCAACATGACACTAAAAGCCATTGACTTTATATATCAAGATATCATCGAAGATCCTGCAGAAAACTGAAATTCCACGGTCCGCGTGGTCTTATAATCTGATTTCAATCTGAATAACTGTAAATTTATCATTTATATTCTGAATAATCCTGACTCTAATATGATGATATGAGCCTGATCCTTAGAAACCTTTGCGGACAGGTTTATTGCATCCAGGTTTTTAGCGAACCTGTGAGCTTATGCGATGGCGCAGCGTCGTCCGTCCATCGTCAGCCGTCCGCCGTCAGCCGTCCGGGGCTGGCTTTCCGCCGTCCATGGCTGTAAGTCAGAAACCGTCGGAGCTAGCAGCTCCAAATTACATGTAAAAATTAGTCAACTGTGAAACTTGGTGCCCTGGAGCTTTTTATTGGGTATCTGCATTAATTAAGATTTTATAGAGAAAAAGCTTAAAAACCTTTAAAAATCTTCTCCTCTGAAACTTTCCAGCCAAATTGTCCAATATTTCACAGAAATGATCCCTGGAATAATCTCTCTCAAGGTTGTTCGAATTGTTCAAGTTCGGAGATTTTTGGCCGAGTTACGGGAGGTTGAACTTAGTCATCTGTCCAAAAAAGCACACTAAAATTAAAATCTCAGAAACGGCTAGAGCTATAATCACCAAATTTTATACCGATGTTTGTCACATATGTCATATCTGATTTGAGGTATTGGTGGCGCCACTTACATTGATGTGTTTTTTACAAGCGAAAATGTGATTTTAAACTCTTCTTGCTTATACACTTATTTATGATGAAACTGTTAAGCTGATTGGTTTAAACTTTACAAGAATTATTCTATGGTAGGATTCTGCCAGTTTTATAAGAATAGATTTGGTAAATACAGTTTAAAAAAAAAAACACTGTAGCCAATTGAAAAAGGCTTTTGGATTTGAAAACAGATTTGACAACATGCTGAGTTTCAGCATCCAAGTCAAGAGGTCACTCAGTACAAACAGGTGGGGTCCAGACATCACCTTGGCAACTGACCTGGCTCGGGGGGGGGGGGGGGGTGTCTAGGCAATGTGTCTAGACGCCTAGACACAGCGTCTAGAGATCTAGACACAATGTTTAGATGCAGAATTCCGAGATTATTGGAACTATATCTTTCAACTGTTTGAAAAAAACCTGGTTAGCATTTTAAGCAAATTGGGTTAATCCTCAGGTCACATGTGAACTGCTGCGCCCTCATTTTTGGTTGACCTCTGACCTTTCCTCGCTGCCCAGCGTCCATTTGTGCGTCTGTTTCCACATATGAACCCGCATATCTCGGGAACCGTTTGACTGATCAGGCTTAAAATTTTGCACAAATGAAGCCCTTTCATAGCTTTATAACATACACTAAAAATGATGGCGCCACCTGCAACCATTTTTGCACAGCCTCCATCTGTTCATCTGCCTTGGGATAAAATCACTCATATCTCAGCAGTGGTTTGACTTATCCACCTAAAATTTTGCAGGTTTATACATCCAGGACAATTTTCTCAATTTTATGACAGGTGGCGCCACCTGCATTCACGTTTACTCTGCAGACATCCAAGCTCATATCTCGGGAACCGTTTGACCGATCAGGTTAAAATTTTACACAAATGTAGCCCTTTCATAGTTTTAAAACATAAACTAAACTGGTGGCGCCACCTGCAACCACTTATGCACAGCGTCCATCTGTTCATCTGCCTTGGGATAAAATCACTCATATCTCAGCAGTGGATTGACTTATCCAGCTGAAATTTTGCAGGTTTATACATCCAGGACAATTTTCTCAATTTTATGACAGGTGGCGCCACCAACATTCACGTTTACTCTGCATACATCCAAGCTCATATCCCGGGAACCGTTTGACCGATCAGGTTAAAATTTTACACAAATGTAGCCCTTTCATAGCTTTAAAACATACACTAAAACTGGTGGCGCCACCTGCAACCACTTATGCACAGCGTCCATCTGTTCATCTGCCTTGGGATAAAATCACTCATATCTCAGCAGTGGATTGACTTATCCACCTGCAATTTTGCATGTTTATACATCCTGGACAGGTTTCTTGATTAAGGACAGGTGGCGCCACATACATTCATGGTTTACTCTGCAGACATCCAAGCTCATATCTCGGGAACTTTTTGACCAAATGGGCCAAAATTTTGGATGTGTATAGAGCTCACATAGCTCTTCATTATAGGCAAAACTGGTGGCGCCACCTGCAACCATTTTTGCACAGCGTCCATCTGTTCATCTGCCTTGGGATAAAATCACTCATATCTCATCAGTGGGTCGACTTTTCCACCTGCAATTTTGCAGGTTTATAAATCCTGGACAGATTTCTTGATTTTATGACAGATGGCGCCACCTACATTCACGTTTACTCTGCAGGCATCCAAGCTCATATCTCCGGAACTGTTTGACCGATTGGGCCAAAATTTTACTTGTGTATAGATCTCACATAGTTTTTATCAATGGCAAATTGGTGGCGCCACCTGCAACTATTTGTGCTCAGCATCCATCTGTTCATCTGCCTTGGTGTAAAATCAATCATACCTCAGCAGAGGTTTGACATATCCACTTGAAATTTTGCAGGTTTATACATCCTGGAAAGCTTTTTGATTTTATGACAGATGGCGCCACCTACATTCACGTTTACTCTGCAGACATCCAAGCTCATATCTCCGGAACTGTTTGACCGATTGGGCCAAAATTTTACTTGTGTATAGATCACACATAGCTCTTCATCATAGGCAAAACCGGTGGTGCCACCTGCAACCACTTATGCACAGCGTCCCTCTGTTCATCTGCCTTCGGATAAAATCACTCATATCTCAGAAGTGGTTTGACTTATCCACCTGAAATTTTGCAGATTTATACATCCTGGACAATTTTCTCGATTTTATGACAGGTGGCACCACCTACAATCAGGTTTACGCTGCAGACATCCATGCTAATATGCAACACACCTCATTCTATTCCCCTTGCCACTTAATCCATGCCTCACTTCACCCGTCCCACTCTGATTTCTGTGGATACACATAGTCACTTGTCGACTACCCATATTCTAGTTTTAAAATGTTCTAGTCTGAAACTTGCAGGTCCGAAATGTCCATTTTGCTTAAATCATAATGACTAAGGTAGATATGCAGGACTTAAAAGGATCAATATTAAATTTAAAAAAATAAACCTCCATTCATACTCCCAAACTTTGCACAGGTTCGCATTAGGCCTGTAGGCCTTGTTTATGTTTACAGTGGTGATGCTGACTGACAACGTAGAATGTGGAATTCATCATACCCGTCTTATTAAAATATAACATTGCTATATATATATTATAAACGCACGATAAACGGAAAAAGCAAGATAAAGGAGATAACTAAACTACTTTCGTTGTCACAGTAAATATCAATGTATACCAGAATAAATTAGCGTATAATGATGGCGAATTCATGAGAACCATAATGAATGTTCTGAAATGTCCAAACCCCTTGATGACGTGAACAATCTATCTCCACTTATTTTTCAAGGGAATCATGGAAAATAATCACCTGGCAAATATTCCTGCTCTGAGTTTACTCAGCTGTATCTTCATGGCATATACACAAAGAAGGAGGAAGTTGTTGACCCCAGTAAACATAGGTTTCAGAGTCTCTGTCTCTCTCTAGAACGGAAGGTGCTTTAACGTGTTTTTTTTTTCATTATATGTACAGTAATTGTTAAATCGATGATGGCTGTCTAGACTATAATTAATACCACCAAACAGACGGTCCTCCCAGTTGCAGTAAATGTTACACCATACTGAGGACTATTCTGATTGCACAATATTTTACACCCTGTAGACGGTTATCAAGTTTACACTATATTTCATACCATGCTGACGGTTCTTCAGTTCACCCTATATTTTACACCATACAGGCGGTTATCCTGCTTACAGTATATTTACACTATCCTGTCGACTCAACTATTAACCCTATAATTCACCCCATGCTGATGACTCTGCTAATTGCAGTATATGTTACAGCATGGTGACGGCTTTACTGATTGCACAATATTTTACACCATACAGACGGTTATCAAGTTTACACTATATTTCATACCATGCTGACGGTTCTTCAGTTCACCCTATATTTTACACCATACAGGCGGTTATCCTGCTTACAGTATATTTACACTATCCTGTCGACTCAACTATTAACCCTATAATTCACCCCATGCTGATGACTCTGCTAATTGCAGTATATGTTACAGCATGGTGACGGCTTTACTGATTGCACAATATTTTACACCATACAGACGGTTATCAAGTTTACACTATATTTCATACCATGCTGACGGTTCTTCAGTTCACCCTATATTTTACACCATACAGGCGGTTATCCTGCTTACAGTATATTTACACTATCCTGTCGACTCAACTATTAACCCTATAATTCATCCCATGCTGATGACTCTGCTAATTGCAGTATATGTTACAGCATGGTGACGGCTTTACTGATTGCACAATATTTTACACCATACAGGCGGTTATCATGTTTGCCCTATGTTTACACCATCCTGTCGACTACTGTTTACCCTATAGTTTACACCATGGCAACGACTCGCTTGTTTATGATTTATTTTACACCCTACAACAGGTTCTCTTTATAATAGTTTACGCCATAAGACGGCTGTTTAAATGACAGTATAGTTTACATCATGCTGACGACCCTTCTGTTCGCCATCCATCTTTTAGACGGCGATCGAGGCTCGTTGTTTATCAAGAGATTTGCCACACGTAGCTCCTTGGCAGGAATCGTCTTCAGTCCACGTGCCATATTCTCGTAATCGTCCTGCCATTTTAGACTGGCCACTGGAGAGTATTTCTGTATTGCCATCACAGACGGCTCTGGAGCACGTTTGGGCAGACCTGGTCTTGGTTTCTCTGGTCGCTTTGGTTTTACAAGGCGACCACATGCACCACATCTCGTGACCTCTGACGTCAACATGTTCTCGTAGTGAATATTATTGTCTTCATTGCTCTTTGGACAAAATGATATCTGTTTAGGCAAATTGCCCGTCCAAAGTAAATCACAGTTAAAGGCATTACATCATCGTACAATGATAAACAGAGAGTTAAAGTGTCCCAAGATTAGCTTTAATGAGACTGGTTTACATAAACAGTTTTTGTGAAATGCAAACATTCATACATGTTAGTTACACAGTTATTAAGCTGACTTAATGCAAGTATGGACATGATACGTGTGCCAGCCTCACCTGTCATGAATATATGGACATGAAACGTATGCCAGCCTCACCTGTCATGTATGAACATGATTCGTATGCCAGCCCCACCTGTCATGTATGAACATGATTCGTATGCCAGCCTCACCTGTCATGTATGAACATGATTCGTATGCCAGCCTCACCTGTCATGTATTAGCATGATTCGTATGCCAGCCTCACCTGTCATGTATGAACATGATTCGTATGCCAGCCTCACCTGCCATGTATGAGCATGATTCGTATGCCAGCCTCACCTGTCATGTATGAACATGATTCGTATGCCAGCCTCACCTGCCATGTATGAGCATGATTCGTATGCCAGCCTCACCTGTCATGTATGAACATGATTCGTATGCCAGCCTCACCTGCCATGTATGAACATGATTCGTATGCCAGCCTCACCTGTCATGTATGAACATGATTCGTATGCCAGCCTCACCTGTCATGTATGAACATGATTCGTATGCCAGCCTCACCTGTCATGTATGAACATGATTCGTATGCCAGCCTCACCTGCCATGTATGAACATGATACGTATGCCAGCCTCACCTGTCATGTAATTATGAACATGATTCGTATGCCAGCCTCACCTGTCATGTATATATGAACATGATTCCTATGCCAGCCTCACATGTCTTGTAAATATGGACATGATTTTTATGCCAGCCTTAACTGTCATGTAAATATGAACATGATTCGTATGCCAGCCTCACCTGTCCGCACGTGGTGCACACGCTCCTTCTGGTGTCAATAGATTGAGACTGGAATGATCCGGAGGTGCTGGTGGTAAAAGATGACCCGAAGAACGTATGACCGCTATGTAGAGCGTGACGGGTTGGACGTGGACTCAGGTTTATATTACTGCTTCTTCTCACAGGGAATATGTAGACCCTGAAAGGTAATTTTCTAGTTCTGTCACAGAGGTTGTGTTTTGTCCATGTTTATAAAATTGAGGAGAGATGTCAATTATTCCAAGATATCAAAAATTAACTTCAAAGAGGGAAACAGGAATGAGCTGTGCATATTCCATAATCGGCGACCCAATGATTTTCTTCGCCTGATGAATGATTTGCATTTATATAAATTTTCTTTTCTTTAACTTGTAGAAATATGTGATAAAAAGCGATGGTTAAATAACCAGCCAAAATATTTTATAAGTTTAGCATTGAACAGCCAATCTTACTTTTTGGTTGCATGGGACCGGTAGATGTTCACAATTAGGGCCGTGACAAGAGCTATGGCAGTTGGGACGCACATGACGCAGATTGCAACAACCCAGTAGTACTGCGGTGAATATGCATCTCTGACGACCGTCATATTTTTGTTGTTGGGGGATATACAGAAGGTGCCATGGGGGAAAGAACAATCAGACAAGTTCCAGTTAATCTGACCTGCTGCTAAAGAAATCACGGCACAGCGTAGTGGTTCATAATCGTTACCGGTCGGATAGTCAAAGTTTCCGGCCAGCCAGCCATGCTTGGTCACTGGAGTAACAGGGACATGTAATATAGGCTTCTTCCTGATGACACACACACACACACATATATATATCACAGGGATATATTATGAAAAAAAAAATCACTGTAAATTCACTATAGACTGTTTCACGGGATGCGACCCGATCATCAGTTGAATGTTGTTAGAATGGTTTCTAAAATTCTAACAACATTCACCTGATGATCGGGTCGCATCCCATGAAACAGTCTGTAGTGAATTTACAGTTTTGTTTTTCTTCAGAGTATATATATATATATATATATATATATATATATATATATATATATATATATATATATATATATATATACACATATATATATATATATGGATAATGAGTATTCCTCTCATGCAGCGGTTATACATTGCAGGCGTTCCTGATCTCCTCCGTTTAACCGCTGCACCGTTGACACAGTCGCACGACTGTAGTCTAACCGCTGTTACTGATAAGGAATAAATGATGTTAGCGCAATAATTTGGAAAGTATGTGAGACACAGTTACCATACTCGAATATCAAAGATCTTGACGGATTTCATTTTCACACAGCAATTATTTGGATAAATTCATCAGTCCTTTTAAGAATTCTCTGGAATGATCTACCGGTATTCAAAATACAAGAGGCTATGAAAACACCCAAATTGTTCCACAGATAAACTTTTCTTGTTAATACCATGTTGTCAATACAGACTTGCTTATAATTAAGGTTACTGTATATTCCATGGTTTTGTAAACATATTGATATCAATGAAACCATTTCAAATATTTTAGGGAAACATTCTGGGTTAAATTCCAATGTGTGTAACCTATTCCAGGCATCCGGTAAAAAAAAATGATCATAATGCCATTGAAACAAATATTCATTTATTAAATATAAAAGTATGAATTTTAAAAATATAAAATTATATGAACGAATAGCATAATTGTCATGCGTTATATATAATACATACAGTAATTTTCGCCATTTTTCCAGCGTTCCTTTGTAAAACCAATCCAGTAGTCGTCACAATCCCCGTCACCATTTACACGTAGCCCATTAGGGACATTGTTCGCGAGGCTACTGAAATTGGTCTCGCAGATTCTAGCAGCAGAGTACCAATCTATTTCTTTTGTTCCACACACTGGTTCAAAGCATTGTCCATCGTACACAAAACAGGACGATTTGGAACAGTCACTGCAACCTGCAATATACGCATGTCTGCGACTGGCCATTGGTTGCGAGAAAAAATGCACCTAAAATGTTACTAGATGCACAAAAACATATATTTAAGAAATTATCTTAGGTAATAATAATTGGGGTATAAATTTGAAGAATCATGTCATACTTGAAAATTTTAGTGTGTTTTATATCGTAGAAATTTCGTTCATTGTCCGGTCAATATTAATGTGTAAAGGACATATTTATTTTTTATAATACTTAAATTCAAGATTCCACTAGAGTAAAAGCAAGAATGCCGTAATTAGTTAAAAAAATGAAAGGTTACCAAGTCTACAGATGATGCCTCTTAAATAATTGAATTCAAGATTCAACTAGAGTTAAAGCAAGAATGCCGTAATAAGTTACAACATGAAAGGTTACCAAGACTACAGATGACTCCCTTTGTCATTTTCAAACAATGTATTGCGTACATTTTCCCGGAGCGCGGCCGCATGGTCATACATCTGAAATGCTGGTGACTTCTCAATGGATTAACTACAATATAAATTGCCAGAGCGATTAAAATGTACAAGAATACTGCATATTCTGCTATGTACTATTTTTACAAATTTAACCAAGTATCAACGCTTTGGTAATAAATGTGAGGCATTTATGCCTCGTATATATACACACATAAATCTCTTTTAAACCGAAATGATTTTTGTTTTCAAAAGATTGATTGCACTGCTCAAGCCTTGGAATAAGTTTTTTTTCAGAAAAATACATCTCAGTGACAACTTAAAAAGAAATAATATTTACCAATTATGTTTTGTCAAGAGTAGCATGCGCTACACTTACCTGGCACCCCGCGTGCGGATCCGTCGTCAGACCAAGACCACGTCTCACTGATAACTCTGTGGACCCCGAGCCAGACGCTGGATACTCCACTTTGGTTGAGAAAACGTTTTACATCCTCAACATCATCCTCATTCTGGGGACTCGGCAGGGTTTTGTTCATTTTACGACAGTGGATCTCTGCCTCGTGATAGGTCAGATTCGTGACTTTTGCGAAATCCGTAAAAGAAACTGCAGTTTACCTTTGTCATTAGACTGCATGCAAGTTATTGCATGCATAAATTTTACCATGAAGCTGTCTTAAACAAACAATCAACTGAATCAACAACTAAAAAGGTGTTATTCTCCATTGCAAATGGAATTATTTCTTCATTATCAATTTATTTATGCAGGCAAAATCAACGGAGCCTAATCCCACCGAAAAAATAAAGACTTGGCGTAACGGTCGGAATAAGATGTCCTGTGGTACCGGACAAGAGGATCTTAATATATTATGCCACTCATCCACAAGTGTCTGCTACCAATGTGATATCTCGGTTAATAATAAAGTGTCGCAACAGCAGGTAAAACTTATATTCAGAATAAATAAAATTATGTACTTCCCATATTTATGTTCATGAATATTCATGGTCTTTTTATTTTAATTTATTGTTGTCGTCACATGTCTGTTTCTACAAAACTCAAGCATACCATAGTAATGATAACAAATCATATATAAATATATGTGTGTACATGAGCTTGACATTGGACGTGATGCTGTGTGATACTGTGTATGTTAAAATGTACGTGATGGTGAATTTTAAAGCAAGGGTGTAATTTGAGCGATGTAGCGATGTTATTTATGTAATGTTGGTGTGTGTCTCTGCCGTGTGGTTGATAATGTGTGATGGGCGTGTGATGATGCGTGTGATGGTATGTGAACGATTGCTCGCGTGTGTGTGACGGTGTATGTTTGACAATGTGTGATGAGTGAGTGATGATGAGTGTGATAGTATGTGAACGATTGCTCGCGTGTGAGTGACGGTGTATGTTTCACAATGTGTGATGAGTGAGTGATGATGCGTGTGATAGTATGTGAACGATTGCTCGAGTGTGTGTGACGGTGTATGTTTTACAATGTGTGATGAGTGAGTGGTGATGCGTGTGACAGTATGTGAACGATTGCTCGCGTGTGTGTGACGGTGTATGTTTGACAATGTGTGATGAGTGAGTGATGATGCGTGTGACCGTATGTGAACGATTGCTCGCGTGTGTGTGACGGTGTATGCTTGACAATGTGTGATGAGTGAGTGATGATGAGTGTAATAGTATGTGAACGATTGCTCGCGTGTGTGACGGTGTATGTTTGACAATGTGTGATGAGTGAGTGATGATGCGTGTGATAGTATGTGAACGATTGCTCGCGTGTGTGTGACGGTGTATGTTTGACAATGTGTGATGAGTGAGTGATGATGCGTGTGATAGTATGTGAACGATTGCTCGCGTGTGTGTGACGGTGTATGTTTGACAATGTGTGATGAGTGAGTGATGATGCGTGTGATAGTATGTGAACGATTGCTCGCGTGTGTGTGACGGTGTATGTTTGACAATGTGTGATGAGTGAGTGATGATGCGTGTGATAGTATGTGAACGATTGCTCGCGTGTGAGTGACGGTGTATGTTTGACAATGTGTGATTCGTGAGTGTTGATGCGTGTGATAGTATGTGAACGATTGCTCGCGTGTGTGTGACGGTGTATGTTTGACAATGTGTGATGAGTTAGTGATGATGAGTGTGATAGTATGTGAACGATTGCTCGCGTGTGAGTGACGGTGTATGTTTTACAATGTGTGATGAGTGAGTGATGATGCGTGTGACAGTATGTGAACGATTGCTCGCGTGTGTGTGACGGTGTATGTTTGACAATGTGTGATGAGTGAGTGATGATGCGTGTGACAGTATGTGAACGATTGCTCTCGTGTGTGTGACGGTGTATGTTTGACAATGTGTGATGACTGAGTGATGATGCGTGTGATAGTATGTGAACGATTGCTCTCGTGTGTGTGACGGTGTATGTTTGACAATGTGTGATGAGTGAGTGATGATGCGTGTGATGGTATGTGAACGATTGCTCGAGTGTGTGTGACGGTGTATGTTTGACAATGTGTGATGAGTGAGTGATGATGCGGGTGATAGTATGTGTTCGATTGCTCGCGTGTGTGTGACGGTGTACGTTTGACAATGTGTGATGAGTGAGTGATGATGCGTGTGATCGTATGTGAACGATTGCTCGCGTGTGTGTGACTGTGTATGTTGGACAATGTGTGATGAGTGAGTGATGATGCGTTTGATCGTATGTGAACGATTGCTCGCGTGTGTGTGACGGTGTATGTTTGACAATGTGCGATGAGTGAGTGATGATGAGTGTGATAATATGTGAACGATTGCTCGCGTGTGTGTGACGGTGTATGTTTGACAATGTGTGATGAGTGAGTGATGATGCGTGTGATAGTATGTGAACGATTGCTCGCGTGTGTGTGACTGTGTATGTTTGACAATGTGTGATGAGTGAGTGATGATGCGTGTGACAGTATGTGAACGATTGCTCGAGTGTGTGTGACGGTGTATGTTTGACAATGTGTGATGAGTGAGTGATGATGAGTGTGATAGTATGTGAACGATTGCTCGCGTGTGAGTGACGGTGTATGTTTCACAATGTGTGATGAGTGAGTGATGATGCGTGTGATAGTATGTGAACGTTTGCTCGAGTGTGTGTGACGGTGTATGTTTGACAATGTGTGATGAGTGAGTGATGATGAGTGTGATAGTATGTGAACGATTGCTCGCGTGTGAGTGACGGTGTATGTTTCACAATGTGTGATGAGTGAGTGATGATGCGTGTGATAGTATGTGAACGTTTGCTCGAGTGTGTGTGACGGTGTATGTTTTACAATGTGTGATGAGTGAGTGATGATGCGTGTGACAGTATGTGAACGATTGCTCGCGTGTGTGTGACGGTGTATGTTTGACAATGTGTGATGAGTGAGTGATGATGCGTGTGACAGTATGTGAACGATTGCTCGCGTGTGAGTGACGGTGTATGTTTGACAATGTGTGATGAATGAGTGATGATGCGTGTGATAGTATGTGAACGATTGCTCTCGTGTGTGTGACGGTGTATGTTTGACAATGTGTGATGAGCGAGTGATGATGCGTGTGATGGTATGTGAACGATTGCTCGCGTGTGTGTGACGGCGTATGTTTTACAATGTGTGATGAGTGAGTGATGATGCGGGTGATAGTATGTGTTCGATTGCTCGCGTGTGTGTGACGGTGTACGTTTGACAATGTGTGATGAGTGACTGATGATGCGTGTGATAGTATGTGAACGATTGCTCGCGTGTGTGTGACGGTGTATGTTTGACAATGTGTGATGAGTGAGTGATGATGGGTGTGATAGTATGTGAACGATTGCTCGCGTGTGAGTGACGGTGTATGTTTCAGAATGTGTGATGAGTGAGTGATGATCCGTGTGATAGTATGTGAACGATTGCTCGAGTGTGTGTGACGGTGTATGTTTTACTATGTGTGATGAGTGAGTGATGATGCGTGTGACAGTATGTGAACGATTGCTCGCGTGTGTGTGACGGTGTATGTTTGACAATGTGTGATGAGTGAGTAATGATGCGTGTGATCGTATGTGAACGATTGCTCGCTTGTGTGTGACGGTGTATGTTTGACAATGTGTGATGAATGAGTGATGATGCGTGTGATAGTATTTGAACGATTGCTCTCGTGTGTGTGACGGTGTATGTTTGACAATGTGTGATGAGTGAGTGATGATGCGTGTGCTGGTATGTGAACGATTGCTCTCGTGTGTGTGACGGTGTATGTTTGACAATGTGTGATGAGTGAGTGATGATGCGTTTGATGGTATGTGAACAATTGCACGCGTGTGTGTGACGGTGTATGTTTAACAATGTGTGATGAGTAAGTGATGATGCATGTGATAGCATGTGCGATTGCTCGCGTGTGTGTGACGGTGTATGTTTGACAATGTGTGATGAGTGAGTGATGATGCGTGTGACAGTATGTGAACGATTGCTCGCGTGTGTGTGACGGTGGTTGTTTGACAATGTGTGATGAATGAGTGATGATGCGTGTGATAGTATGTGAACGATTGCTCTCGTGTGTGTGACGGTGTATGTTTGACAATGTGTGATGAGTGAGTGATGATGCGTGTGATGGTATGTGAACGATTGCTTGCGTGTGTGTGACGGCGTATGTTTTACAATGTGTGATGAGTGAGTGATGATGCGGGTGATAGTATGTGTTCGATTGCTCGCGTGTGTGTGACGGTGTACGTTTGACAATGTGTGATGAGTGAGTGATGATGCGTGTGATCGTATGTGAACGATTGCTCGCGTGTGTGTGACGGTGTATGTTTGACAATGTGTGATGAGTGAGTGATGATGCGTGTGATAGTATGCGATTGCTCGCGTGTGTGTGACGGTGTATGTTTGACAATGTGTGATGAGTGAGTGATGATGCGTGTGATGGTATGTGAACGATTGCTCGCGTGTGTGACGGTGTATGTTTGACAATGTGTGATGAGTGAGTGATGATACGTGTGATAGTATGTGAACGATTGCTCGTGTGTGTGACGGTGTACGTTTGACAATGTGTGATGAGTGACTGATGATGCGTGTGATAGTATGTGAACGATTGCTCGCGTGTGTGTGACGGTGTATGTTTGACAATGTGTGATGAGTGAGTGATGATGAGTGTGATAGAATGTGAACGATTGCTCGCGTGTGAGTGACGGTGTATGTTTCACAATGTGTGATGAGTGAGTGATGATGCGTGTGATAGTATGTGAACGATTGCTCGAGTGTGTGTGACGGTGTATGTTTAACTATGTGTGATGAGTGAGTGATGATGCGTGTGACAGTATGTGAACGATTGCTCGCGTGTGTGTGACGGTGTATGTTTGACAATGTGTGATGAGTGAGTAATGATGCGTGTGATCGTATGTGAACGATTGCTCGCGGGTGTGTGACGGTGTATGTTTGACAATGTGTGATGAATGAGTGATGATGCGTGTGATAGTATTTGAACGATTGCTCTCGTGTGTGTGACGGTGTATGTTTGACAATGTGTGATGAGTGAGTGATGATGCGTGTGATGGTATGTGAACGATTGCTCGCGTGTGTGTGACGGTGTATGCTTTACAATGTGTGATGAGTGAGTGATGATACGTGTGATAGCATGTGTTCGATTGCTCGCGTGTGTGTGACGGTGTACGTTTGAAAATGTGTGATGAGTGAGTTATGATGCGTTTGATCGTATGTGAACGATTGCTCGCGTGTGTGTTACGGTGTATGTTTGACAATGTGTGATGAGTGAGTGATGATGCGTGTGATAGTATGCGATTGCTCGCGTGTGTGTGACGGTGTATGTTTGACAATGTGTGATGAGTGAGTGATGATGCGTGTGATAGTATTTGAACGATTGCTCGCGTGTGTGTGACGGTGTATGTTTGACAATGTGTGATGAGTGAGTGATGATGAGTGTGATAGTATGTGAACGATTGCACGCGTGTGTGTGACGGTGTATGTTTGACAATGTGTGATGAGTGAGTGATGATGCGTGTGATAGTATGTGAACGATTGCTCGCGTGTGTGTGACGGTGTATGTTTGACAATGTGTGATGAGTGAGTGATGATGCGTGTGATAGTATGTGAACGATTGCTCGCGTGTGTGTGACGGTGTTTGTTTGATAATGTGTGATGAGTGAGTGATTATGCGTGTGAAAGTATGTGAACGCTTGCTCGAGTGTGTGTGACGGTGTATGTTTTACAATGTGTGATGAGTGAGTGATGATGCGTGTGATGGTATGTGAACGATTGCTCTCGTGAGTGTGACGGTATATGTTTGACAATGTGTGATGAGTGAGTGATTATGCGTGTGATAGTATGTGAACGATTGCTCGCGTGTGTGTGACGGTGTATGTTTTACAATGTGTGATGAGTGAGTGATGATGCGTGTGATAGTATGTGTTCGATTGCTTGCGTGTGTGTGACGGTGTACGTTTGACAATGTGTGATGAGTGAGTGATGATGCGTGTGATCGTATGTGAACGATTGCTCGCGTGTGTTTGACTGTGTATGTTTGACAATGTGTGATGAGTGAGTGATGATGCATGTGATCGTATGTGAACGATTGCTCGCGTGTGTGTGACGGTGTATGTTTGACAATGTGTGATGAGTGAGTGATGATGAGTCTGATAGTATGTGAACGATTGCTCGCGTGTGTGTGGCGGTGTATGTTTTACAATGTGTGATGAGTGAGTGATGATGCGTGTGATAGCATGTGAACGATTGCTCGCGTGTGTGTGACGGTGTATGTTTGACAATGTGTGATTAGTGAGTGATGATGAGTGTGATAGTATGTGAACGATTGCTCGCGTGTGAGTGACGGTGTATGTTTGACAATGTGTGATGAGTGAGTGATGATGCGTGTGATAGTATGTGAACGATTGCTCGCGTGTGTGTGACGGTGTATGTTTGACAATGTGTGATTAGTGAGTGATGATGAGTGTGATAGTATGTGAACGATTGCTCGCGTGTGTGTGACGGTGTATGTTTGACAATGTGTGATGAGTGAGTGATGATGCGTGTGATAGTATGTGAACGATTGCTCGCGTGTGTGTGACGGTGTATGTTTGACAATGTGTGATGAGTTAATGATGATGAGTGTGATAGTATGTGAACGATTGCTCGCGTGTGAGTGACGGTGTATGTTTCACAATGTGCGATGAGTGAGTGATGATGCGTGTGATAGTATGTGAACGATTACTCGCGTGTGAGTGACGGTGTATGTTTCACAATGTGTGATGAGTGAGTGATGATGCGTGTGATAGTATGTGAACGATTGCTCGAGTGTGTGTGACGGTGTATGTTTGACAATGTGTGATGAGTGAGTGATGATGCGTGTGACAGTATGTGAACGATTGCTCGCGTGTGTGTGACGGTGTATGTTTGACAATGTGTGATGAGTGAGTGATGATGCGTGTGATAGTATGTGAACGATTGCTCTCGTGTGTGTGACGGTGTATGTTTGACAATGTGTGATGAGTGAGTGATGATTCGTGTGATGGTATGTGAACGATTGCTCGCGTGTGTGTGACGGTGTATGTTTTACAATGTGTGATGAGTGAGTGATGATGCGGGTGATAGTATGTGTTCGATTGCTCGCGTGTGTGTGACGGTGTACGTTTGACAATGTGTGATGAGTGAGTGATGATGCGTGTGATCGTATGTGAACGATTGCTCGCGTGTGTGTGACGGTGTATGTTTGACAATGTGTGATGAGTGAGTGATGATGCGTGTGATAGTATGCGATTGCTCGCGTGTGTGTGACGGTGTATGTTGGACAATGTGTGATGAGTGAGTGATGATGAGTGCGATAATATGTGAACGATTGCTCGCGTGTGTGTGACGGTGTATGTTTGACAATGTGTGATGAGTGAGTGATGATACGTGTGATAGTATGTGAACGATTGCTCGCGTGTGTGTGACGGTGTATGTTTGACAATGTGTGATGAGTGAGTGATGATGCGTGTGATAGTATGTGAACGATTGCTCGCGTGTGTGTGACGGTGTATGTTTGACAATGTGTGATGAGTGAGTGATGATGCGTGTGATAGTATGTGAACGATTGCTCGCGTGTGTGTGACGGTGTATGTTTGACAATGTGTGATGAGTGAGTGATGATGAGTGTGATAGTATGTGAACGATTGCTCGCGTGTGAGTGACGGTGTATGTTTCACAATGTGTGATGAGTGAGTGATGATGTGTGTGATAGTATGTGAACGATTGCTCGAGTGTGTGTGACGGTGTATGTTTTACAATGTGTGATGAGTGAGTGATGATGCGTGTGACAGTATGTGAACGATTGCTCTCGTGTGTGTGACGGTGTATGTTTGACAATGTGTGATGAGTGAGTGATGATGCGTGTGATGGTATGTGAACGATTGCTTGCGTGTGTGTGACGGCGTATGTTTTACAATGTGTGATGAGTGAGTGATGATGCGGGTGATAGTATGTGTTCGATTGCTCGCGTGTGTGTGACGGTGTACGTTTGACAATGTGTGATGAGTGAGTGATGATGCGTGTGATCGTATGTGAACGATTGCTCGCGTGTGTGTGACGGTGTATGTTTGACAATGTGTGATGAGTGAGTGATGATGCGTGTGATAGTATGCGATTGCTCGCGTGTGTGTGACGGTGTATGTTTGACAATGTGTGATGAGTGAGTGATGATGCGTGTGATGGTATGTGAACGATTGCTCGCGTGTGTGACGGTGTATGTTTGACAATGTGTGATGAGTGAGTGATGATACGTGTGATAGTATGTGAACGATTGCTCGTGTGTGTGACGGTGTACGTTTGACAATGTGTGATGAGTGACTGATGATGCGTGTGATAGTATGTGAACGATTGCTCGCGTGTGTGTGACGGTGTATGTTTGACAATGTGTGATGAGTGAGTGATGATGAGTGTGATAGAATGTGAACGATTGCTCGCGTGTGAGTGACGGTGTATGTTTCACAATGTGTGATGAGTGAGTGATGATGCGTGTGATAGTATGTGAACGATTGCTCGAGTGTGTGTGACGGTGTATGTTTAACTATGTGTGATGAGTGAGTGATGATGCGTGTGACAGTATGTGAACGATTGCTCGCGTGTGTGTGACGGTGTATGTTTGACAATGTGTGATGAGTGAGTAATGATGCGTGTGATCGTATGTGAACGATTGCTCGCGGGTGTGTGACGGTGTATGTTTGACAATGTGTGATGAATGAGTGATGATGCGTGTGATAGTATTTGAACGATTGCTCTCGTGTGTGTGACGGTGTATGTTTGACAATGTGTGATGAGTGAGTGATGATGCGTGTGATGGTATGTGAACGATTGCTCGCGTGTGTGTGACGGTGTATGCTTTACAATGTGTGATGAGTGAGTGATGATACGTGTGATAGCATGTGTTCGATTGCTCGCGTGTGTGTGACGGTGTACGTTTGAAAATGTGTGATGAGTGAGTTATGATGCGTTTGATCGTATGTGAACGATTGCTCGCGTGTGTGTTACGGTGTATGTTTGACAATGTGTGATGAGTGAGTGATGATGCGTGTGATAGTATGCGATTGCTCGCGTGTGTGTGACGGTGTATGTTTGACAATGTGTGATGAGTGAGTGATGATGCGTGTGATAGTATTTGAACGATTGCTCGCGTGTGTGTGACGGTGTATGTTTGACAATGTGTGATGAGTGAGTGATGATGAGTGTGATAGTATGTGAACGATTGCACGCGTGTGTGTGACGGTGTATGTTTGACAATGTGTGATGAGTGAGTGATGATGCGTGTGATAGTATGTGAACGATTGCTCGCGTGTGTGTGACGGTGTATGTTTGACAATGTGTGATGAGTGAGTGATGATGCGTGTGATAGTATGTGAACGATTGCTCGCGTGTGTGTGACGGTGTATGTTTGATAATGTGTGATGAGTGAGTGATTATGCGTGTGAAAGTATGTGAACGCTTGCTCGAGTGTGTGTGACGGTGTATGTTTTACAATGTGTGATGAGTGAGTGATGATGCGTGTGATGGTATGTGAACGATTGCTCTCGTGAGTGTGACGGTATATGTTTGACAATGTGTGATGAGTGAGTGATTATGCGTGTGATAGTATGTGAACGATTGCTCGCGTGTGTGTGACGGTGTATGTTTTACAATGTGTGATGAGTGAGTGATGATGCGTGTGATAGTATGTGTTCGATTGCTTGCGTGTGTGTGACGGTGTACGTTTGACAATGTGTGATGAGTGAGTGATGATGCGTGTGATCGTATGTGAACGATTGCTCGCGTGTGTTTGACTGTGTATGTTTGACAATGTGTGATGAGTGAGTGATGATGCATGTGATCGTATGTGAACGATTGCTCGCGTGTGTGTGACGGTGTATGTTTGACAATGTGTGATGAGTGAGTGATGATGAGTCTGATAGTATGTGAACGATTGCTCGCGTGTGTGTGGCGGTGTATGTTTTACAATGTGTGATGAGTGAGTGATGATGCGTGTGATAGCATGTGAACGATTGCTCGCGTGTGTGTGACGGTGTATGTTTGACAATGTGTGATTAGTGAGTGATGATGAGTGTGATAGTATGTGAACGATTGCTCGCGTGTGAGTGACGGTGTATGTTTGACAATGTGTGATGAGTGAGTGATGATGCGTGTGATAGTATGTGAACGATTGCTCGCGTGTGTGTGACGGTGTATGTTTGACAATGTGTGATTAGTGAGTGATGATGAGTGTGATAGTATGTGAACGATTGCTCGCGTGTGTGTGACGGTGTATGTTTGACAATGTGTGATGAGTGAGTGATGATGCGTGTGATAGTATGTGAACGATTGCTCGCGTGTGTGTGACGGTGTATGTTTGACAATGTGTGATGAGTTAATGATGATGAGTGTGATAGTATGTGAACGATTGCTCGCGTGTGAGTGACGGTGTATGTTTCACAATGTGCGATGAGTGAGTGATGATGCGTGTGATAGTATGTGAACGATTACTCGCGTGTGAGTGACGGTGTATGTTTCACAATGTGTGATGAGTGAGTGATGATGCGTGTGATAGTATGTGAACGATTGCTCGAGTGTGTGTGACGGTGTATGTTTGACAATGTGTGATGAGTGAGTGATGATGCGTGTGACAGTATGTGAACGATTGCTCGCGTGTGTGTGACGGTGTATGTTTGACAATGTGTGATGAGTGAGTGATGATGCGTGTGATAGTATGTGAACGATTGCTCTCGTGTGTGTGACGGTGTATGTTTGACAATGTGTGATGAGTGAGTGATGATTCGTGTGATGGTATGTGAACGATTGCTCGCGTGTGTGTGACGGTGTATGTTTTACAATGTGTGATGAGTGAGTGATGATGCGGGTGATAGTATGTGTTCGATTGCTCGCGTGTGTGTGACGGTGTACGTTTGACAATGTGTGATGAGTGAGTGATGATGCGTGTGATCGTATGTGAACGATTGCTCGCGTGTGTGTGACGGTGTATGTTTGACAATGTGTGATGAGTGAGTGATGATGCGTGTGATAGTATGCGATTGCTCGCGTGTGTGTGACGGTGTATGTTGGACAATGTGTGATGAGTGAGTGATGATGAGTGCGATAATATGTGAACGATTGCTCGCGTGTGTGTGACGGTGTATGTTTGACAATGTGTGATGAGTGAGTGATGATACGTGTGATAGTATGTGAACGATTGCTCGCGTGTGTGTGACGGTGTATGTTTGACAATGTGTGATGAGTGAGTGATGATGCGTGTGATAGTATGTGAACGATTGCTCGCGTGTGTGTGACGGTGTATGTTTGACAATGTGTGATGAGTGAGTGATGATGCGTGTGATAGTATGTGAACGATTGCTCGCGTGTGTGTGACGGTGTATGTTTGACAATGTGTGATGAGTGAGTGATGATGAGTGTGATAGTATGTGAACGATTGCTCGCGTGTGAGTGACGGTGTATGTTTCACAATGTGTGATGAGTGAGTGATGATGTGTGTGATAGTATGTGAACGATTGCTCGAGTGTGTGTGACGGTGTATGTTTTACAATGTGTGATGAGTGAGTGATGATGCGTGTGACAGTATGTGAACGATTGCTCTCGTGTGTGTGACGGTGTATGTTTGACAATGTGTGATGAGTGAGTGATGATGCGTGTGATGGTATGTGAACGATTGCTTGCGTGTGTGTGACGGCGTATGTTTTACAATGTGTGATGAGTGAGTGATGATGCGGGTGATAGTATGTGTTCGATTGCTCGCGTGTGTGTGACGGTGTACGTTTGACAATGTGTGATGAGTGAGTGATGATGCGTGTGATCGTATGTGAACGATTGCTCGCGTGTGTGTGACGGTGTATGTTTGACAATGTGTGATGAGTGAGTGATGATGCGTGTGATAGTATGCGATTGCTCGCGTGTGTGTGACGGTGTATGTTTGACAATGTGTGATGAGTGAGTGATGATGCGTGTGATGGTATGTGAACGATTGCTCGCGTGTGTGACGGTGTATGTTTGACAATGTGTGATGAGTGAGTGATGATACGTGTGATAGTATGTGAACGATTGCTCGTGTGTGTGACGGTGTACGTTTGACAATGTGTGATGAGTGACTGATGATGCGTGTGATAGTATGTGAACGATTGCTCGCGTGTGTGTGACGGTGTATGTTTGACAATGTGTGATGAGTGAGTGATGATGAGTGTGATAGAATGTGAACGATTGCTCGCGTGTGAGTGACGGTGTATGTTTCACAATGTGTGATGAGTGAGTGATGATGCGTGTGATAGTATGTGAACGATTGCTCGAGTGTGTGTGACGGTGTATGTTTAACTATGTGTGATGAGTGAGTGATGATGCGTGTGACAGTATGTGAACGATTGCTCGCGTGTGTGTGACGGTGTATGTTTGACAATGTGTGATGAGTGAGTAATGATGCGTGTGATCGTATGTGAACGATTGCTCGCGGGTGTGTGACGGTGTATGTTTGACAATGTGTGATGAATGAGTGATGATGCGTGTGATAGTATTTGAACGATTGCTCTCGTGTGTGTGACGGTGTATGTTTGACAATGTGTGATGAGTGAGTGATGATGCGTGTGATGGTATGTGAACGATTGCTCGCGTGTGTGTGACGGTGTATGCTTTACAATGTGTGATGAGTGAGTGATGATACGTGTGATAGCATGTGTTCGATTGCTCGCGTGTGTGTGACGGTGTACGTTTGAAAATGTGTGATGAGTGAGTTATGATGCGTTTGATCGTATGTGAACGATTGCTCGCGTGTGTGTTACGGTGTATGTTTGACAATGTGTGATGAGTGAGTGATGATGCGTGTGATAGTATGCGATTGCTCGCGTGTGTGTGACGGTGTATGTTTGACAATGTGTGATGAGTGAGTGATGATGCGTGTGATAGTATTTGAACGATTGCTCGCGTGTGTGTGACGGTGTATGTTTGACAATGTGTGATGAGTGAGTGATGATGAGTGTGATAGTATGTGAACGATTGCACGCGTGTGTGTGACGGTGTATGTTTGACAATGTGTGATGAGTGAGTGATGATGCGTGTGATAGTATGTGAACGATTGCTCGCGTGTGTGTGACGGTGTATGTTTGACAATGTGTGATGAGTGAGTGATGATGCGTGTGATAGTATGTGAACGATTGCTCGCGTGTGTGTGACGGTGTATGTTTGATAATGTGTGATGAGTGAGTGATTATGCGTGTGAAAGTATGTGAACGCTTGCTCGAGTGTGTGTGACGGTGTATGTTTTACAATGTGTGATGAGTGAGTGATGATGCGTGTGATGGTATGTGAACGATTGCTCTCGTGAGTGTGACGGTATATGTTTGACAATGTGTGATGAGTGAGTGATTATGCGTGTGATAGTATGTGAACGATTGCTCGCGTGTGTGTGACGGTGTATGTTTTACAATGTGTGATGAGTGAGTGATGATGCGTGTGATAGTATGTGTTCGATTGCTTGCGTGTGTGTGACGGTGTACGTTTGACAATGTGTGATGAGTGAGTGATGATGCGTGTGATCGTATGTGAACGATTGCTCGCGTGTGTTTGACTGTGTATGTTTGACAATGTGTGATGAGTGAGTGATGATGCATGTGATCGTATGTGAACGATTGCTCGCGTGTGTGTGACGGTGTATGTTTGACAATGTGTGATGAGTGAGTGATGATGAGTCTGATAGTATGTGAACGATTGCTCGCGTGTGTGTGGCGGTGTATGTTTTACAATGTGTGATGAGTGAGTGATGATGCGTGTGATAGCATGTGAACGATTGCTCGCGTGTGTGTGACGGTGTATGTTTGACAATGTGTGATTAGTGAGTGATGATGAGTGTGATAGTATGTGAACGATTGCTCGCGTGTGTGTGACGGTGTATGTTTGACAATGTGTGATGAGTGAGTGATGATGCGTGTGATAGTATGTGAACGATTGCTCGCGTGTGTGTGACGGTGTATGTTTGACAATGTGTGATTAGTGAGTGATGATGAGTGTGATAGTATGTGAACGATTGCTCGCGTGTGTGTGACGGTGTATGTTTGACAATGTGTGATGAGTGAGTGATGATGCGTGTGATAGTATGTGAACGATTGCTCGCGTGTGTGTGACGGTGTATGTTTGACAATGTGTGATGAGTTAATGATGATGAGTGTGATAGTATGTGAACGATTGCTCGCGTGTGAGTGACGGTGTATGTTTCACAATGTGCGATGAGTGAGTGATGATGCGTGTGATAGTATGTGAACGATTACTCGCGTGTGAGTGACGGTGTATGTTTCACAATGTGTGATGAGTGAGTGATGATGCGTGTGATAGTATGTGAACGATTGCTCGAGTGTGTGTGACGGTGTATGTTTGACAATGTGTGATGAGTGAGTGATGATGCGTGTGACAGTATGTGAACGATTGCTCGCGTGTGTGTGACGGTGTATGTTTGACAATGTGTGATGAGTGAGTGATGATGCGGGTGATAGTATGTGTTCGATTGCTCGCGTGTGTGTGACGGTGTACGTTTGACAATGTGTGATGAGTGAGTGATGATGCGTGTGATCGTATGTGAACGATTGCTCGCGTGTGTGTGACGGTGTATGTTTGACAATGTGTGATGAGTGAGTGATGATGCGTGTGATAGTATGCGATTGCTCGCGTGTGTGTGACGGTGTATGTTGGACAATGTGTGATGAGTGAGTGATGATGAGTGCGATAATATGTGAACGATTGCTCGCGTGTGTGTGACGGTGTATGTTTGACAATGTGTGATGAGTGAGTGATGATACGTGTGATAGTATGTGAACGATTGCTCGCGTGTGTGTGACGGTGTATGTTTGACAATGTGTGATGAGTGAGTGATGATGCGTGTGATAGTATGTGAACGATTGCTCGCGTGTGTGTGACGGTGTATGTTTGACAATGTGTGATGAGTGAGTGATGATGCGTGTGATAGTATGTGAACGATTGCTCGCGTGTGTGTGACGGTGTATGTTTGACAATGTGTGATGAGTGAGTGATGATGAGTGTGATAGTATGTGAACGATTGCTCGCGTGTGAGTGACGGTGTATGTTTCACAATGTGTGATGAGTGAGTGATGATGTGTGTGATAGTATGTGAACGATTGCTCGAGTGTGTGTGACGGTGTATGTTTTACAATGTGTGATGAGTGAGTGATGATGCGTGTGACAGTATGTGAACGATTGCTCGCGTGTGTGTGACGGTGTATGTTTGACAATGTGTGATGAGTGAGTGATGATGCGTGTGACAGTATGTGAGCGATTGCTCGCGTGTTTGTGACGGTGTATGTTTGACAATGTGTGATGAATGAGTGATGATGCGTGTGATAGTATGTGAACGATTGCTCTCTTGTGTGTGACGGTGTATGTTTGACAATGTGTGATGAGTGAGTGATGATGCGTGTGATGGTATGTGAACGATTGCACGCGTGTGTGTGACGGTGTATGTTTAACAATGTGTGATGAGTGAGTGATGATGCATGTGATAGCATGTGCGATTGCTCGCGTGTGTGTGACGGTGTATGTTTGACAATGTGTGATGAGTGAGTGATGATGCGTGTGACATTATGTGAACGATTGCTCGCTTGTGTGTGACGGTGGTTGTTTGACAATGTGTGATGAATGAGTGATGATGCGTGTGATAGTATGTGAACGATTGCTCTCGTGTGTGTGACGGTGTATGTTTGACAATGTGTGATGAGTGAGTGATGATGCGTGTGATGGTATGTGAACGATTGCTCGCGTGTGTGTGACGGCGTATGTTTTACAATGTGTGATGAGTGAGTGATGATGCGGGTGATAGTATGTGTTCGATTGCTCGCGTGTGTGTGACGGTGTACGTTTGACAATGTGTGATGAGTGAGAGATGATGCGTGTGATCGTATGTGAACGATTGCTCGCGTGTGTGTGACGGTGTATGTTTGACAATGTGTGATGAGTGAGTGATGATGCGTGTGATAGTATGCGATTGCTCGCGTGTGTGTGACGGTGTATGTTTGACAATGTGGGATGAGTGAGTGATGATGCGTGTGATCGTATGTGAACGATTGCTCGCGTGTGTGACGGTGTATGTTTGACAATGTGTGATGAGTGAGTGATGATGAGTGTGATAGTATGTGAACGATTGCTCGCGTGTGAGTGACGGTGTATGTTTGACAATGTGTGATGAGTGAGTGATGATGAGTGTGATAGTATGTGAACGATTGCTCGCGTGTGAGTGACGGTGTATGTTTCACAATGTGTGATGAGTGAGTGATGATGTGTGTGATAGTATGTGAACGATTGCTCGAGTGTGTGTGACGGTGTATGTTTTACAATGTGTGATGAGTGAGTGATGATGCGTGTGACAGTATGTGAACGATTGCTCGCGTGTGTGTGACGGTGTATGTTTGACAATGTGTGATGAGTGAGTGATGATGCGTGTGACAGTATGTGAGCGATTGCTCGCTTGTTTGTGACGGTGTATGTTTGACAATGTGTGATGAATGAGTGATGATGCGTGTGATAGTATGTGAACGATTGCTCTCTTGTGTGTGACGGTGTATGTTTGACAATGTGTGATGAGTGAGTGATGATGCGGGTGATAGTATGTGTTCGATTGCTCGCGTGTGTGTGACGGTGTACGTTTGACAATGTGTGATGAGTGAGAGATGATGCGTGTGATCGTATGTGAACGATTGCTCGCGTGTGTGTGACGGTGTATGTTTGACAATGTGTGATGAGTGAGTGATGATGCGTGTGATAGTATGCGATTGCTCGCGTGTGTGTGACGGTGTATGTTTGACAATGTGTGATGAGTGAGTGATGATGCGTGTGATCGTATGTGAACGATTGCTCGCGTGTGTGACGGTGTATGTTTGACAATGTGTGATGAGTGAGTGATGATGAGTGTGATAGTATGTGAACGATTGCTCGCGTGTGAGTGACGGTGTATGTTTGACAATGTGTGATGAGTGAGTGATGATCCGTGTGATAGTATGTGAATGATTGCTCGAGTGTGTGTGACGGTGTATGTTTTACAATGTGTGATGAGTGAGTGATGATGCGTGTGACAGTATGTGAACGATTGCTCGCGTGTGTGTGACGGTGTATGTTTGACAATGTGTGATGAGTGAGTAATGATGCGTGTGATCGTATGTGAACGATTGCTCGCGTGTGTGTGACGGTGTATGTTTGACAATGTGTGATGAGTGAGTGATGATGCGTGTGATAGCATGTGTTCGATTGCTCGCGTGTGTGTGACGGTGTACGTTTGAAAATGTGTGATGAGTGAGTTATGATGCGTGTGATCGTATGTGAACGATTGCTCGCGTGTGTGTGACGGTGTATGTTTGACATTGTGTGATGAGTGAGTGATGATGCGTGTGATAGTATGCGATTGCTCGCGTGTGTGTGACGGTGTATGTTTGACAATGTGTGATGAGTGAGTGATGATGCGTGTGATAGTATGTGAACGATTGCTCTCGTGTGTGTGACGGTATATGTTTGACAATGTGTGATGAGTGAGTGATTATGCGTGTGATAGTATGTGAACGATTGCTCGCGTGTGTGTGACGGTGTATGTTTTACAATGTGTGATGAGTGAGTGATGATGCGTGTGATAGTATGTGTTCGATTGCTTGCGTGTGTGTGACGGTGTATGTTTGACAACGTGTGATGAGTGAGTGATGATGCGTGTGATAGTATGTGAACGATTGCTCGAGTGTGTGTGACGGTGTATGTTTTACAATGTGTGATGAGTGAGTGATGATGCGTGTGACAGTATGTGGACGATTGCTCGCGTGTGTGTGACGGTGTATGTTTGACAATGTGTGATGAGTGAGTGATGATGCGTGTGACAGTATGTGAACGATTGCTCGCGTGTGTGTGTCGGTGTATGTTTGACAATGTGTGATGAATGATTAATGATGCGTGTGATAGTATGTGAACGATTGCTCTCGTGTGTGTGACGGTGTATGTTTGACAATGTGTGATGAGTGAGTGATTATGCGTGTGATAGTATGTGAACGATTGCTCGCGTGTGTGTGACGGTGTATGTTTTACAATGTGTGATGAGTGAGTGATGATGCGTGTGATAGTATGTGTTCGATTGCTTGCGTGTGTGTGACGGTGTACGTTTGACAATGTGTGATGAGTGAGTGATGATGCATGTGATCGTACGTGAACGATTGCTCGCGTGTGTGTGACGGTGTATGTTTGGCAATGTGTGATGAGTGAGTGATGATGCGTGTGATGGTATGTGAACGATTGCTCGCGTGTGTGTGACTGTGTATGTTTGACAATGTGTGATGAGTGAGTGATTATGCGTGTGATGGTATGTGATTATTAACGGTGTATGTTTGACAATGTGTGATGAGTGAGTGATGATGCGTGTGATGGTATGTGAACGATTGCTCGCGTGTGTGTGACGGTGTATGTTTGACAATGTGTGATGAGTGAGTTATTATGCGTGTGATGGTATGTGAACATCAACGGTGTATGTTTGACAATGTGTGATGAGTGAGTGTTGATGCGTGTGATAGTATGTGAACGATTGCTCGCGTGTGATGATTGCTCGCGTGTGATGATGCGTGTGCTAGTATGTGAACGATTGCTCGCGTGTGTGTGACGGTGTATGTTTGACAATGTGTGATGAGTTAGTGATTATGCGTGTGTTGTTATGTGTACATTGACGGTGTATGTTTGACAATGTGTGATGAGTGAGTGATGATGCGTGTGATAGTATGTGAACGATTGCTCGCGTGTGTGTGACGGTGTATGTTTTACAGAGTATGTAACGAATCCAAAATGTGAGGGTGAGCTTGGTTTTCTATGGTGTGTTGTAATATGTCGTTTTTTAGTAAACATGTTGACATAGAAAAGGTTTAATGTCATACTTTTTATTTCAGTAAACATAAATACTTTTAGATAAAATATACAATGTACGTGAAAATAATAGAAAAAGTAAATTGAAAAAAAATAGATATATATATATATATATATATATGTGTGTGTGTGTGTCTTACCATAACTGGTAGTTACAGAGTGGGCGACTCCACAAAGCAGTACAATAAACATGCGGATGTACATGTTGTCTCTGTTTGCTGCTCCAGTAGAACTCAAAATACCATAGCTGGACGCCTGAAGCGTTTTGTAAAAGGATCTGTCTGGGGCACATTTGTTCTTTATGCTTGTTTATTACTGGTGCTTCATTTAGAAAGTTTATGTTTATTCAGTAATCGGCCCTAGGGGCTCTCACCAGGATATTTATTTTGCTGATTATCAAGTGATGCAACAACGTCGGAACACAGGATGTACAAGGTTTTAAGGTACTAGTTAAACACTTTGATAAAATTAATATCGCGCTAATATTTCTTATTTGCCATAAATTACTTTTTTAATTCCTCTAGATACTTACCAATAAATGAAATTACCACAGTGCATTATAAATAACAGCTGCGAGTTAACATTAAACTTAGCTTGCATGATAATTAGTAATATACGTTTATTATATTCCCCTGTTTGTAGCTGTCTGCATGATTTATCAATACAACAGCTGCGAAATAACATTTAATCTAACACTAAGGTTATTGTTCGCAAAACAGGTGTGTGCTTATTATCTTAAAGTATTTCGGAGAATATATACATACGGGCAGTCCATGCTTGTCTGGTCATTAATCGTATAGCTTGCATGATAATTAGTAATATACGTTTATTATATTCCCCTGTTTGTAGCTGTCTACATGATTTATCATTACAACAGCTCAGCTATATCTTTCCTGGTTGTGGTTTCACTCTCTGTCACTCTCTGATGGACTGTTTTTTTATCCGTTCCATTTTCCGTGAATCAAAATAGTAACGTTCCATTCAGCCAGTCTGGCAATGCATAAATGTTTCATTAAAATCATTTGGATTTGTGTAATTCCCCTTATAAATGTTGCCGGTTTATGGCATAGGTTATCTTGTTCTCCATTTACATTTAGATTTTCTTTTAAATTCTTTATATTTTTTCAATTAAAACCCATTAAGAAATATGCAGGAAAGGGAGATATTATAAATATATTTTGAAAATTTGCACTAAATCGTTTGACAAACACATGTGTATTTATAAAGCCTTATCTTCCTTATAAAGGCAAGTATAAGAAAGAAAGCATGAATGCTAAAAAAAAAAAACAGATTTTTTTTCGAAACATGAAAAGTGATGCTTTCTTTCTGACAGTTTGTAAAATAAAAATAACCGGTCTGGATAATTAGATGGAGTTTTCTCAGGACATGCATGTATAAAGAAAATACGAGAGATAAGAGACTTGCATAAGTGTAAGAAATAAAAGAAGCAAAGAAGCTAAACCCTATTTTTAGGCGCCAATTCCAGTCTTCAGTTTTGGCAGTTTTGTTTGCATATAATCTTAACATGACGACTACACTTTTGTTCCATACAACCAAAATCATTCCTTATTTTGAAGAATCCTCTTTACAATTCAGACCGCTATATACCATTCAGTGAATCTATTACCAGTAAAATCTCTATTGACTTACAGAGTCTATATATGATACATTTGACCTTATTGAAACAGGATATAGCGTACATTTTGTCCTCTGGCACCCTCACGCTTCCATACATTATATAACGACGATAACCACCAAATGGTGAGACCAGACAAATATTTAAAGTATTACCTACTGTTATATATGTCATATTTTTTTCTGCTTAGCTAAATTTACCTTGTATTCAAAGAAAGCGAAAAAAAATACGATATCGTATAATAAAGAAAGTAAAAACGTTGAACCGACAGTTGTTAAAATTACGCAATCTACAGCTGCTTTTCTGATCGACCTGTCGAAGAGTAGTCATGAATAAAGATATTACTAAATTGACCTTGTACTGCTCCTGCTTGTTTATCATGTCCAGTGTTTCACCTCGGGTCTTATGTCGAGCAGGAAACTGGGTGGACCACCATTGTTCACATAACTTATATTCTCGTTGTCAATTTATATTCTCGTTGTCAACTTATATTCTCGTTGTCAACTTATATTCTCGTTGTCAATTATTTCATCTCCCAGTAGAAGCTTTTTTTGTCGGACGTCTGTAGGTTTCAAATGCGTCATATCATGTCAGATTGGAGAATGAGACCATTTCTTTAACAAGGCATTCAGTACAAAAGATCCTTTTTTTTGTATCGGGGTACCACTTTATAACTTATTATGCTATAGCATTTAAGAAAAACATAAACTATTTCAAGTTAGTTCACATATGACCAATTTAGGTCACATATTTTACTAACTGAAGTATAGCGGTACTGATTTCGGCAACTATACCAGTACGAATTCTTCGCATTGTTTGCTGTTTTAAAAATGAATCCTTGGTGATGAATGTTTATGCCGCAACAGACACTGCGTACTTCTTCGCCAGGCCATAGGACTGGGTAACAAACTTCCTCTGTCCAAATACGGACATTTAGATTTATAGAGATGGTTTACGTTTCCATTTTGTATATCATTTCCAATAGTACCATTGACAGTAATTATCCTGGAATCGGGGATAAAGGTATGGCATATTTGACTGTTTGTCCGTCAGATGGCAACACGAAACTTTGTTCTTTAATTAAATTAAACAATATGCGTGTTGGATATAAAAAGTATATGGGCTTTTTCTTAATTCAATTTGTTAACCATTCCGAAACATTCCGTCCCTGGGCTTATGTGCCTTACCCTCTGCCGACGGGAGCCGGCTTGGTAAAGAAGAAGTCTGGGACAGAAGTCTTCCTGCTTAAAAAGGTGCATCTTTATATTTCTTTGTGTGTTGAAAAATATTGCAATATTTTTACCATTACTGGAAGTAACGCTGCCATTCCACCCGACTATGAACATACATAACAAATTAATAGCATACCCCCAGATCCTATCAATGGGTGAGGAGACTGCTAACACCCCCCCCCCTTCCGCCCCCTCCCCCCCCCCCCCACAAACACATACACCACCTGGGTTGACGTCACCCATTTCTATAACTTGCTCTGACTAGGTGGTCTGTACAGTTATCCACTCAAAACACGTAGATTTTGTGGACAATAGCCGAATCATGGCCTGGGTCGGCCACAGCACGTCTGAAAGGAGTGGATTCGCATTGTAAAATGTTGATGTCATTATAAGGGATTCTCGTTGTGAATGATCATGTTTTTATTGCGTTTTGGACAATAATATAAATCTGTTATGGGCGTTTATTTGTTTATATCATAAAACGTCAGCTCAACACAACGAGGTTTCCACTAACAAGACATCCGACTTATAAAGGTGGAGCATACGCTTAAGTTGTTGACAGGAGGGAAGGACCCGAAAGTGCTGGTATTTATGGCAGCCGCGTTGAACTAGACTGGGTGGATGATGACTCAGGCTCATTACTAGTGAAATGTAGACCCATAAAGATTACAAATGAAAACGTACATTTCTGTGCCGTTTACAGCTGCATTGCAAATATTTGATGACAGATAGTGTCACATGCTTTTTAACCGTAGCTTTTTGCCACATATAGGCGAAACTATAACTAATAAAACAAAATAACAAGACAAAACGATCAGTCAGTGCTAGAATATATATACTAAAAACCAACTGAAGTGAATGGTACATCTCTCCTTTAATATTTAATATATATATTGATCTTTTCAAAGCATTCTTATAAGAAATGCGGTAAAATTGTTTATATAAAAACTAGATATAACATCAATAACTTAAAATTCTTATTCATTAACCACTGATAATTTCAAATATATCATCCTAATTTTAGCCACGGAAAGGGGAGAATAACAAACAGGGAAGAAAGGCCTTTCATCCTATGTGTTGACGTGATTATATCACCTAACATAGATGATATGACAACACACATTTTTTCTCTTATACTTGCAATAGTTTTGTTCTGATCTCCAACACTCCAACACTTAGTGAGAACAATCCACTGTTCTTAGCATGCCACATATATATATATTTACACTAAGCTGGTATGAAATGTTCCTCACTAAGCCAGAGTTATGTAGTAGTATACCAATCTTCCATTTCTCTGTCATACACAGGTTCAAAATATCATCCCTCATGCACGAAACAGGTTGATTTGGAACAACCATTGCAACACACATAAAAGTTACATTACCTATCAAAGAATAATATTTTCTTAACAGCCAGTACAAAGATGAATGAAATGAAGAGGTCATTACTTATTTACCCTGTCAGTAACTATATTGTCCCGACATTTACCTTTATCTTCCTTCTCTGGTTATTGTAGTTTAACACAGTATTTCAGTATTTTATTAAGTAAATTATAAACAAGAACAACCGATTCAATACATTTAAAAACAGAGATGGAATTAATTGCATAGTTTATTGATAAAATCATGTATTTTTGTGCCGCAATCAGCTGCGTACATTTTGCTGACAGGACGCCTCATGGTCACACTTTAGAGACATTGATTCTGACCTCTGAAAGCTAAAACTTAAAAATGCAGCCGGAAGAGCAAGACAAACAATGCAGTCAATGTTTGATTATTGCTGCTATTGTTCGATCCAAGTTAATACTGACAAAGGCATGCATGATTTCCGTCAATACTCAACCCTAGTTTTATCGACGTTGATGGTTAAAGATGAGACTAGAGGTAAGAAATTACTTATTGCCAATGAGGACTTTTGGTATCAACCAACTGACATATGGCACAATTAAGAAAAATAATAGCCTGAAAATAATAATTTGTACTTACATAGCACCCTGATTACAGCTCTATCATAAAAAAATGCAATAAAATGCATGTCCAGTTGAAAGATATGTTTACATTTCAGAAACTCATTTTGTATTACCATTTGGCAAAACAAACATACCACCGGGTTAGCTTCACTCTGTGGATTTAATAAAATCTATACCACACCACAGAGCAGCGCGATAAAGGAGCAATTCTGCATCTTAAATGAACCCGCTCGTATGCATTTCAGTGTAATGCAACCTTTGTGATTTATAGGACAACGAACGATGAGTCTAGGAAAATATAAGGTCGGCATTCGGGCAACGAACAGTAAACCAAGTCGAGCCAATATCCGGGCGGCATTCAAGCAAAGAACAGTTTACCAACTTGAGGCCATGCTCTGCACGCACGCAAACACGTACCGGCCCACTTATTTATCCGATAAAGTGGAATTACAGAGTGCATAAAGAAAATTGTATATGCCCGCAAGCCAACGAACAACGAGAAGTTAGTTGAGCCCATTTGGCAAGGTTTACATTCGAGCAAAGATTAGTAAACCAAGTCGAGCCAATATCCGGGCGACATTCGAGCAAAGAACAGTTAACCAAACTGAGGCTAAACCGGGGCTGCTTTCGAGCAACGAACATTTAACAAAGTCGAGCCAATTCCCGGGCGGCATTCGAGTGAAGAACAGTTTTTGAGGCCATGCTCTGCACGCACGCAAACACGTACCGGCCCACTCATTTATCCGATATAGTGGAATTACAGAGTGCAGAGAGAAAATTGTATTCCCCCGTAAGCCACTATCACTTTTTTCATTGGCAAGGTAAGCATTATGAACCTTAAAGGCGGCGTTATTGAAATAATGGGAAGTCAATACTGGCAATCTCTTTCTTATGGTGTGCTGAAATGAGAATCTCATGAACTTTGCCTCGAGTAGATATTACAACTCCGTGGCACGTGACTTTGCTAACCTGAATTTGAACACATGGGTAACCAAAAGATGAGTATGATTATTCTTGATGTAACTTCTCTCCTTGTTAATATATCTATATGTAAGAATAGGGGTTGTGTAATGTCTCGTATATTTATGAAACCCTTTTTATTAAATAGATTGTGGTTTTTATGCAACTCGAGTGGTCTTCCATGATGATCTACGTCAAGGGATCATAGGCCAACACTAAAGAATAGCATGACCCCTAGGCCTTCAGAAGGCGCTCGAGTGTGGCCAGCGAGTGAGAGGGTTTCATCTCGGAACATAGCAGTGAGTTACGAGTGGTCCGGGTAGCGATCAACCGAGTATTGAAGGCGCACAAGTATGCAGAGAAGACCTGGCTGACACCAGAGTGCAAAACATCGTGTTGGTGCTCCAGGCATCCTAATTCACTTCTCGAGTTTATGGTTTTAGAGCAGGACATTTTATTTGCAAAAGAGACGTAACCTCATTAAAAATATTTGTCTGATATACTAGTCCCGTCATTACTGTGTTCTATAAGCGTGTGTGTATGTGCACGAGCGCGTGGTTCAAACAGACAGACAACTTCACACACACACAGACACACACATATATATAGTATACAGTAGAACCTCCGAATTACGGACACTGCGGGGACTTGACATTTAACCAGCAATCGAGAGTTGCTCTCAGTAGAGAAGTTTAAGATTTCGGGACCTTCTCTCAATGGACCGCCCGTAAGTGGCCTCAAATTAGAGGTGCCTTTAGTGCAGAGGTGCCCGAGATTCCACTGTACTTTCAATTGACAGGGAGGACTACATATAGTACGGAAATGTTGTTGGCCTGTATTTGCTATATGGACAGAGTTCTGAATCTGCGATGACCCGTCCGTCTAGTCTGCTGCGGAGTGGCCAGCGCTCGACTGTAGTCTGTTCAGCTGCATCTAGGTCTTTCTGTTAAGATTGCATTCCTGAATGGGATTTGACAACTTCAAGCCTTCATATATGACTTGAGCTTCTCATGTACTATTAGGTTCATGTTCTTCAGTAATGAGCGAAGGGCCTGCATGGGGCTTCATGCTCTTAAAGGAAGTCATGGTAGAGGAGGTCGATGTGGTGGGGTCTGCAATAAATTTTCATCTGATACTACCTAAAAGTATAGCAAACATTCAAGACCTAAACCCTTATAGCTACAAAGTTGCATTATGTTACGTCACAGTAATGTCTTTGAAATATATACACATAAATGCAGCACAATAACAAGAATAGAAACGCCTTCTTCCTCAGTGTACTGTTAAATACAACTGCAAATTACAAAGAACAGGCAAGCATAATCATACCGTCCCACAATATACCAAATTTATCAATCAACACTGAAGTTCTCAGTCTCTCTTGTAACAAGGACGTTTGTCATGATGTTACTAAAACAGACGTATGTATGTCATCCAAATGTTTGTGTTCGCGATGACAAAGTGACAGCGTGGAAAACCAAAAATTATTCGCTAGTCAAAAAAAATTCTCCTGAAACCGAAGCTTTCTTGATCGTGAATGTCTTACAAATCTTCCGAGATTCCTTCCTATAATTTGCTCCTCAAATTACAACTGTTGAATGGTCCTGCTCTCGTATTCAGGACATGTAAGGGTCACACAATAAGCCTATCCAATCGTATCACGTTCTTCACGGATGCTGACCAGGGGCGGATCCAGGAATTTAGGAAAAGGGGGGGGTCCAACCCAGGAGGATAAATGAAAACCTTAAAAAAAAGGTCCGCAGGTCTGAAAAAAAGGGGGGGGGGGGTCCAGGCGGCAAAATTTTGTCTGAATCCCTTAAAAAAATTGTTTCTGATGAAAAAAAGGGGGGGGGGTCCGGACCCCCTGGACCCCCCCCCCCCCCCCCCCGGTAGCCGCTTCTGCTGACTTTGGTCGTATCATCCAAATTGGTACTGTCAGTATCCCCGGTCTAGTAAATCAATGAATAATTGCTGGACTAATTTTATTTCAAGATAGAGAAAAAGGGTTATTAAAAATAATGTAAATAACTTTCTTCTACTAGACGGGACATAATACTACCCGATTTCAACAACAATGTTGGAAATCGTTAATCCCTAGAGCTGCTAACGCCTCCGTCAGGAATATGTTTTACCTTGATCGGCATTACAGTTTGCTGGCCTTCTTTGGACTTTAGTTCAAGATCCTGGAAGCCACTTTAACGTATCGTGAATCAGTACTATCCTCTTTGTGGAATCAGTACTATCCTCTTTGTGGAATCAGTACTATCCTCTTTGTGGAATTAGTACTATCCTCTTTGTGGAATCAGTACTATCCTCTTTGTGGAATCAGTACTATCCTCTTTGTGGAATTAGTACTATCCTCTTTGTGGAATCAGTACTATCCTCTTTGTGGAATCAGTACTATCCTCTTTGTGGAATCAGTACTATCCGCTTTGTGGAATTAGTACTATCCTCTTTGTGGAATCAGTAATATCCTCTTTGTGGAATCAGTACTATCCTCTTTTTGGAATTAGTACTATCCTCTTTGTGGGAACAGTACTATCCTATTTGTGGAATCAGTACTATCCTCTTTGTGGAATCAGTACTATCCTCTTTGTGGAATCAGTACTATCCTCTTTGTGGAATCAGTACTATCCTATTTGTGGAATTAGTACTATCCTCTTTGTGGAATCAGTACTATCCTCTTTGTGGAATCAGTACTATCCTCTTTGTGGACTTAGTACTATCCTCTTTGTGGAATCAGTTCTCTCCCCTTTGTGGAAGCAGTACTATCCTCTTTGGGAAATCAGAACTATCCTATATAAGGAATACTCATACTGGGGGATCTAGAATGTCAGTAATCCTATCGAAGGTCATCCAGTTATAAAGACCGATTTCATATTTTGAGCTCAGCATCATTTGGAATATTGTATCTTACTTCCTCAAAGAGTTTGCAATTAGTCATTTAACCATCGTCGTACCCCTAAGTGGGAACCAGGAATTCATACAATTTTAATTTTATAATTTTGTTCATTCCCGGTGTTTTCAATTTGACAAAATTATGAATTTTTATGGCTAAAAACATACATTCTTTTTTATGATAGTCCTATGTCCATAAGCTTGTTTCCTAGTTTATGGTGATGCTTGGGATCATGAACGTAATATAACTTATACAGAGATGATATAATGATTTTTAGCACTTTCGGTCAAAGGATTAACACACAGGGCTGTGTGTTTAGAGTCAGAGCCAGCCCTTTCTCAGCTTGGCGTACCACCGTCTGATGTCAGAATAGCACATTTCTTTGAGTCGTATATCCTACCAAGTCGCCAATGAAAGTGTATAACAGCGGAGCCTGAAAAGAAGAAACTCCTGCACAAGGCATGGCGTTTCAGCAGACACGGCATATATAAAAATGGTGTTATTATTTGTTCATATTCGTCAGCAGGACCTATACGTTAAGGACATAAAGATACTATGCTGCTAGTATACCCCAAATTGTGTGTAAATCTGAGAGGTAATGCAGCACGGTTATTTTTACCTTTCGACGTCATATTTTACAATAACTGTCTGTAAAAGTACTGCCTTAAACCCCAGATTATATAATTTTCTGTATAAAGTTGTGTTAAATACCCAATACTCATTTTATTATGTTTTTGTATTCTCCTGGTTTCTATCAGTTTTGATTTCTTATTAGAGCAGTCACCATACCGTTTTATTCCGCCGTCAGCCATTGGTCCTTTACACATCACACCCACAAGTCTTTATCGGAACACTGACGGAAGACCGATGTTATCGATCTCAGTGGCTAAGCCTGTCATCTGTACTCTACACTTCATAAAGGCTGAGTACCAGTCCATATGGTCGTGACATTTGACGTGATAACATTGACCTTTCACCTTTGTACAATCAGGTGCCTTGCAGTCAGTACATTCTGAGTATATATATATATATATATATATATATATATATATATATATATTTATAAACTAGAATAGTTTTTAGCTCAGCTGACTATAAGTCATATGAGATATAGTCGTGGTCCATTCTCCGTCGTCCGTCCGTCTGTCCGTCCGTCCGTCTGTCCGGATGTCCGTCCGTAAGACTGGCACGTTTCGACACCATTGGACCTATGAATCTGAAATTCGCCATACAGTTAGATGTCCCCAAAATCTCCTACCATGCCGAAAATTGGGTCAATAGGACTTCGTTCCTTCGAGATATAAAGGTGTAACGAGTTTGGCCTTTATTTGAAACCTATATTTTTCCCTATATTTTCTATTTATTATTCCTTGTTCTTGACGGTGTAACTTGACTTATTTAATGCTCCGGTTGTGTAGTGCTTTTCTATAAAAAGCTCAATGTATTTCGTCAGCTGGGTCAGAGGTCAGGTGCGGCCGGCCGCACTTGAACTCTACCGGCCGCACATGACCTTTGCTGTGGAGCCAGCTCGGATTCTGATTCGCTTAGCGATTAGTCGACAAGTTGCGAGCGCTGATGCGCTTCACTCCGAGCAGCGAACATCCTGAGGTGAGCACGGCTGAGCCGTACCGGGGGTCCTTTTCTTTATAGATAGAGGTGGGCTTAACTTTGCTGGGCTGCAGTTTGTGCTGCCGGGTTAGCTTAATGCTGTAACGTTAGAGTAAATAAACATTGTACTAGGATACGGGGGAAGGAATATTTTGGCTATTGTATTTTTTTATGTGACTATACCGATAGAAAGTTTGTCGTGTGTGAGCCAGTAATGGAGGCTGCACAAAGGTCTTGGAATGTTTAAAATGCTGCCGATACAGACTTAATTGTGGATAAGATTTACATGTGTTTGTGTTAAGCGGGCGATTCTAGGTGTTTGGATTGTCCGATCATTCTCTGTATAACTTTATTTTTGTATTAAATGTGTTTTGTTTTACGTGGGAGTTAGTTATTTTGGAAGTTAAAACACAACGAGAAGTCTCCACACACAGGGATTAACCCCCTGTGGCATTTTTTGACATTTCCGGTCTTAAATATTTAACAAGACTAGGTGACGCTTTGCGGGGACCAGCAAACCCGCATAGTTACTTCCTATCCCGGATTAATTCATAACGGCCAGGGTTCGGGTTAATGTAAAAAGGGGGTAAAAACGTTACAATGGTGCCGTGACCAGGATTTGTCTGATAAAAGCATAGGTGCTGTTATATTTAGCGACCTGTGTTTGAAAGAAGGCAAATCATAGGATATTACTGGCAGGGTTGCATGACATTTTTTTTTTATTTAGAGAGTCACTGGAGCTTTTAATAATGTTCTCTGGGATATTTAAGATTTGTTTTGTAATTGTTGGCTGAAGTTTAGCTGCTGTAGCCAACGCACAGTGACAACGCTGTACAGCGATTTTCACTAATTGTTGAGCTTCCGCTGCTATCTTCGTGCTGATATATCTTTATTGTTTGTGGGATACAATAAGATAGACATAGGAGTGATATAACGAATTTTTAACTGATATACTTCACCGTGCATAGTTTTTGTTCAGAGAGAATTGTACTGCTGCATAGCGAGTATAATTTCTCTCATTTTATGCGCTGCTTAGCGACAATCAGTTAATGTATTTGTGTATGGGTGATGTGAGTGTGACAGAAAATTGTAACGCTGTATTGCGACTATAATTTTCTATTGTGTTGTACTTTTGTTTGAGGGTGTACGTGTTTACGTTGTTTTGCGAACTTGTCTGTGCTATTTAGCAGCATTCAAGTTGCATTTGTTGTAGTGTTTGTTTATTTGTTTTCGCAAATTATATCGCTGTATAGCGACTATAATTTTCGGTTGTATTGTCCTTTTTGTTCCATTTGTCTGTTGTTTTGCGAACTTGTCTACGCTATTTAGCAGCATTCAAGTTGCATTTGTTGTAGTGTTTGTTTATTTGTTTTCGCAAATTATATCGCTGTATAGCGACTATAATTTTCGGTTGTATTGTCCTTTTTGTTCAATTTGTCTGTTGTTTTGCGAACTTGTCTACGCTATTTAGCAGCATTCAAGTTGCATTTGTTGTAGTGTTTGTTTATTTGTTTTCGCAAATTATATCGCTGTATAGCGACTATAATTTTCGGTTGTATTGTCCTTTTTGTTCCATTTGTCTGTTGTTTTGCGAACTTGTCTACGCTATTTAGCAGCATTCAAGTTGCATTTGTTGTAGTGTTTGTTTATTTGTTTTCGCAAATTATATCGCTGTATAGCGACTATAATTTTCGGTTGTATTGTCCTTTTTGGTTCCATTTGTCTGTTGTTTTGCGAACTTGTCTACGCTATTTAGCGGCATTCAAGTTGCATTTGTTGTAGTGTTGTTTGTTTTCGCAAATTATACCGCTGTATAGCGACTATAAATTTCGATTGTATTGTCCTTTTGTTCAGTCTGTCTGTTTGTTTTGCGAACTTGTCTGCGCTATTTACGGCATTCAAGTTGCGTTTGTTGTAGTGTTTGTTTTCGCAAATTGCAGCGCTGTATAGCGACTATAATTTTCGATTGTATTGTCCTTTTGTTTAATTTGTCTGTTTGTTCTGCGGACTTGTCTGTGCTATTAAGCGGCATTCAGGTTGCTTTCATCTGTAGTGTTTGTAGTTATTGGAAATCATAACGCTGAATTGCGGCTTTAATTTTCAATTGTACCGTACTTTTCGTTTCTATTCTAGTTCTATTTTCTGTCTGTGTTCGCGAGCTTGTCTGTACTAACTTACGACATTCAAGCCTGCTTTTGCTTGTGGTGTCTATTGTTGAACGTTGTAGCGCTGCGTAGCGATTATAATTTTCGATCTGTTCCTGCTTGTTTCGGTTGCGTTGGACTGTCGCGTTGTTAGGTGCGATTGGTAGCGCGTGCCCGTGTGCTGATTTATGCTGCTTCTGGGGTCAGCAGCGCTGAACGGTGGCTAAACCCTGACAGTATTTGGCTTGCTTGTTTTTTTTTTATTTTACTTATTTATTTTTTTAATTTTTGTTCGTTAACTGATCGTACTAAGTGGCGACGATCAACCGATTTTTTTTTTGGTTATTAGTGGCATAGCTTCGGGCGACTGTCACTGATACTTTTGTGCTTTTGCTGTTTGTTGTTTATATCAGGGCTGGTTACCGGGACACGCACACACACACATACACACACACGTGCGAGTTAAAGCATGCTGGTTGTAGCGACGCGCACTTGCAAACAAGGGTCAATAGTTTAAGGTTGAGGATAATTTCTCAGATTTGGCTTTTCTCTCTGTCTTCCGCCTGTGTCAGTCTGTACATGCTGTGTAGCGACGTTCAGGCGACACTTCTTATTTTGTTGCTGAGAGGGAGGCTACAAGGAACGCTGATTGCTGGCAGCTGTGATTGCGGACAAGAGGTGCGCCGGAGAGGCGTCTTAATTCAACGAGCGCAAAACTGATTCGCTGGGCAGCGACCATCAGTTTACGCTTTGCTGAGACCGAGACCGTTAGACGAAGTACTCGTGCTGAATAGCGACGTGTACTTGTCAAGAAAAACGCTGATTGCTGGCAGCTGTGATTGCGGACAAGAGGAGCGCCGGAGAGGCATCTTAATTCAACGTGCGCAAAACAGATTCGCTGGACAGCGACCATCAGTTCACGCATTGCTGAGACCAATATGGAGGCAGCACGCCAGATCGAACGCTCCGGGCCCGGACTTGAAACGGTGGTGCGCCCCCGGGGATCGCCTGTTACAGAGAACAGAATTCTCACGTTCGACACTCCCAGGGTGGCTCGTCTGACACTCGATGGCGAATCGATGTACACAATAGACGAGGCCGTTTGTAGTCGCAGTGGGTCTGCTATAATCTCTTATGGGGAACACCGGCATAGAGGCGAGTTGGAGATGGAGCCACCAGGCGTCGTAGCAGGCGCTTGCCGAGATAGCGGTTTATTTCGACATGGTCCGACTAGGCCGGATGCAGAATGTTTCGTCGGTACTATGCCATGGCAGGAGATAGGCGGGAACTGTCGGTTTTCGGTAGCGGCCTGTAGTTAAGCTTATGGGACTTTTCGATTTTTCGCAGGCAGTTTCTCATTAGTGCCGGGGGGGGGGGGGTTGCTGGAAGCTTTGGCAGCCTGTAGTACCCTACAAAAAATTGGGAGGGGATAAAATTTATAGAAGCATCGCATTAATGTTAAGGTTGCCGGCAAGGGGAGTGAAATGAGAGCGGCCAGCCACTGGGGCCCCATGAATCGCACACGCAAATAGCAGCTATTTGCTACCTTAACAGTTGCCAAGACTGCCGCCAGGGGGAGTGGACAGAGAGCGGCCAGACAGAGAGGCCCCCATGAGTCGCAAGCGCAAATAGCAGCTATTTGCTACCTTAAAAATTGTCAAGACTGCCGCCAGGGGGAGTTGATATGAGAGCGGCCAGCGAAGAGGCCCCCATGAATCGCAAGCGCAAATAGCAGCTATTTGCTACCTTAAAAGTTGCCAAGACTGCCGCCAGAGGGAGTTGATATGAGAGCGGCCAGCGAAGAGGCCCCCATGAATCGCAAGCGCAAATAGCAGCTATTTGCTACCTTAACAGTTGCCAAGACTGCCGCCAGGGGGAGTGGATATGACAGCGGCCAGAGGGGGCCCCATGAGTCGCAAGCGCAAATAGCAGCTATTTGCTACCATAAAAAGTGTCAAGACTGCCGCCAGGAGGAGTGGACACAGAACGGGCGGCCAGAGGAGGCCCCATGAATCGCAAGCGCAAATAGCAGCTATTTGCTACCTTAAAAGTTGCTAAGACTGCCGACAGGGGGAGTAGATATGACAGCGGCCAGACAGAGAGGCCCCCATGAGTCGCAAGCGCAAATAGCAGCTATTTGCTACCATAAAAGTGTCAAGACTGCCGCCAGGGGGAGTGGAAATGAGAACAGCCTGACAGAGAGGCCCCCATGAGTCGCAAGCGCAAATAGCAGCTATTTGCTACCATAAAAAGTGTCAAGACTGCCGCCAGGAGGGGTGGACACAGAGCGGGCGGCCAGAGTAGGCCCCATGAATCGCAAGCGCAAATAGCAGCTATTTGCTACCTTAAAAGGTGCCAAGACTGCCGCCAGGGGGAGTGGATATGAGAGCGGCCAGACAGAGAGGCCCCAATGAGTCGCAAGCGCAAATAGCAGCTATTTGCTACCTTAAAAGTTGTCAAGACTGCCGCCAGGGGGAGTGGACAAAGAGCGGGCTGCCAGAGGGGCTCCCATGAATCGCACGCGCAAATAGCAGCTATTTGCTACCTTAACAGTTGCCAAGACTGCCGCCAGGGGGAGTGGACAGAGAGCGGCCAGACAGAGAGGCCTCAATGAGTCGCAAGCGCAAATAGCAGCTATTTGCTACCTTAAAAATTGTCAAGACTGCCGCCAGGGGGAGTTGATATGAGAGCGGCCAGCGAAGAGGCCCCCATGAATCGCAAGCGCAAATAGCAGCGATTTGCTACCTTTAAAGTTGCCAAGACTGCCGCCAGAGGGAGTTGATATGAGAGCGGCCAGCGAAGAGGCCCCCATGAATCGCAAGCGCAAATAGCAGCTATTTGCTACCTTAACAGTTGCCAAGACTGCCGCCAGGGGGAGTGGATATGACAGCGGCCAGAGGGGGCCCCATGAGTCGCAAGCGCAAATAGCAGCTATTTGCTACCTTAACAGTTGCCAAGACTGCCGCCAGGGGGAGTGGACAGAGAGCGGCCAGACAGAGAGGCCCCCATGAGTCGCAAGCGCAAATAGCAGCTATTTGCTACCTTAAAAATTGTCAAGACTGCCGCCAGGGGGAGTTGATATGAGAGCGGCCAGCGAAGAGGCCCCCATGAATCGCAAGCGCAAATAGCAGCTATTTGCTACCTTAAAAGTTGCCAAGACTGCCGCCAGAGGGAGTTGATATGAGAGCGGCCAGCGAAGAGGCCCCCATGAATCGCAAGCGCAAATAGCAGCTATTTGCTACCTTAACAGTTGCCAAGACTGCCGCCAGGGGGAGTGGATATGACAGCGGCCAGAGGGGGCCCCATGAGTCGCAAGCGCAAATAGCAGCTATTTGCTACCATAAAAAGTGTCAAGACTGCCGCCAGGAGGAGTGGACACAGAGCGGGCGGCCAGAGGAGGCCCCATGAATCGCAAGCGCAAATGGCAGCTATTTGCTACCTTAAAAGTTGCTAAGACTGCCGACAGGGGGAGTAGATATGACAGCGGCCAGACAGAGAGGTCCCCATGAGTCGCAAGCGCAAATAGCAGCTATTTGCTACCATAAAAGTGTCAAGACTGCCGCCAGGGGAGTGGAAATGAGAACAGCCTGACAGAGAGGCCCCCATGAGTCGCAAGCGCAAATAGCAGCTATTTGCTACCATAAAAGTGTCAAGACTGCCGCCAGGGGGAGTGGAAATGAGAACAGCCTGACAGAGAGGCCCCCATGAGTCGCAAGCGCAAATAGCAGCTATTTGCTACCTTAAAAGTTGTCAAGACTGCCGCCAGGTGGAGTGGACAAAGAGCGGGCTGCCAGAGGGGCTCCCATGAATCGCACGCGCAAATAGCAGCTATTTCCTACCTTAAAAGTTGCCAAGACTGCCGCCAGGGGGAGTTGATATGACAGCGGCCAGCGAAGAGGCCCCCATGAATCGCAAGCGCAAATAGCAGCTATTTGCTACCTTAAAAGTTGTCAAGACTGCAGCCAGGGGGAGTGGACACAGAGGGGGTTGCCAGAGGGGGCCCCACGAATCCCACGCGCAAATAGCAGCTATTTGCTAGCTTAACAGTTGCCAAGACTGCCGCCAGGGGGAGTGGACAGAGAGCGGCCAGACAGAGACGCCCCCATGAGTCGCAAGCGCAAATAGCAGCTATTTGCTACCTTAAAAGTTGTCAAGACTGCCGCCAGGGGGAATGGACAGAGCCGGCTGCCAGAGGGGCCCCCATGAATCGCACGCGCAAATAGCAGCTATTTGCTACCTTAAAAGTTGCCAAGACTGCCGCCAGGGGGAGTTGATATGAGAGCGGCCAGCGAAGAGGCCCCCATGAATCGCAAGCGCAAATAGCAGCTATTTCCTACCTTAAAAGTTGCCAAGACTGCCGCCAGGGGGAGTGGATATGACAGCGGCCAGAGGGGGCCCCATGAATCGCACGCGCAAATTGCAGCTATTTGCTACCTTAACAGTTGCCAAGACTGCCGCCAGGGGGAGTGGAAATGAGAACAGCCTGACAGAGAGGCCCCCATGAGTCGCAAGCGCAAATAGCAGCTATTTGCTACCATAAAAAGTGTCAAGACTGCCGCCAGGAGGAGTGGACACAGAGCGGGCGGCCAGAGGAGGCCCCATGAATCGCAAGCGCAAATAGCAGCTATTTGCTACCTTAAAAGTTGCTAAGACTGCCGCTAGGGGGAGTAGATATGACAGCGGCCAGACAGAGAACTCCTTGACAGGTGTCATTGGCTGAGCTGATGAGTCATCTCGGGTACAGTCGTGATCCTTTGTGCTTCAAATGTGCAACTGCCCGTCCATCAAACAGGCACATTTTAAACCGTTGGACCTTCAAATCTGAAATTAGGTATACAGTTAGATTTTCCCAAAATCTACTAGCATACCATAATTCGGTTACTCTGACTTTCTTCCTTTTAGATATTAAGGAAACCCCTCCGTTTTCCATTGAGAACCCATTGTTACGCCTCAAGACTGCCTAAAATCAGAACCACTGTTGTGAGGTTGATCGTAGATAAATGGATATTGCTTCATACATTTCCTATGAACACACAAAAACAGGGTCAGTATTGCATATAAGTTGAAGATATGGGCTGAAGAAATGCACCTTTAATAAATCCAAAAGTATATTTTCCCACTGAACCAAAAAATTGCTGAGGGTAGAGACTGTTGTAATCAGGGATAAACTACAATGAATCAAGATTGAATTGTAAATGAGGTATGAATATTTAAAATAATAAATTATTCATATAAATATAAAATTATATTTAAACCACAAATTATGCCCAAATGTGGTCATGGCCCGTTTTTCGCTGTAAGCACAGTAAATTTAATAGCATATCATGCACACGTAAGGTTGTCAGCTACTACTTTGTAAAAAAGGAAAGGAATTCACCATAAATTGTAGCTTTTATTACAGTTGTAATGAGACCTTGTCACACCAAGGCTATACTGAAGGCAATGTGTATATCCCCTTATGGACCTTTCAGGCTAATTATGCTTGCTTGAAGCATGGCCTCAATACAGCCAGGCAGCTCTCGTGTGGTTCCAGCTGGACCTATCTGTCCACCCCCTGCAGTAGTAGTAATTGTGGCCAGAAATGTCGAATTAAACAAATGATTAAAAATAATTGTTTTAAAATAAAGAGTCTAAGAAATATGAATGGAAAGAAATTTTAATTTAATAAATATCCAGGTCTGAACCGGGTGTTTAATTTGTTGATTAATATTTATTACAAAATTTTAAAAAATATAAAAATATGTGCAAAATATAAAATTTTACTCCGACAAGTGCTAATTGAAGATGCGAATATGTTTGACCAATGGAATTAAGCCTCCTGTCTGTAGCAGATGGTACATGATACTGGCTAAAAAATCAGAATGTATATTACTGGTTCCTTAACGTTGACTTCAATTAATAAAATTAAACAATGCCAACTCCAGTTTCCTCCTTGTATAATTGCTCCCTGTTTTGATCATTAGGTTATTTTTAACACCTGTATTAGTTACATAGCTGGATTACTTTTTTGGCCTGATACGTGTTAAAAAATGGAAAGTTATGCAAATAACATAAAATAAAGAAAGCAGATGTGTTCTCATTATAATGTGTATAATGTTAAAAATTGTCATAAGTGTCGTGCTATGTTTAGATTATGGACAGTGGTGTGACAGTATTCATAAGTGAACACACATTTTTTTTAATGACAGCCTTAAAACAGGGTACTTATGATCATTAATAAAAATAGTGAAATTGGTATAGCCGAAAAGATCCACAATATCGTAGGACTGAAACTGAAGAAAAAAAAAAGAGCAATTAGTAAAGACTGTATAATTGTATTTGATTATGAATAAAAAAAACAATATTTCAAGTATGAAAATAAATACAAACACAAATACAAGGAAAAAGATATGACTGTGGAAGTGGTTAATTTGCCGTATCTGTATTATCGCGCATTTGTCATTTCATGGCATTGGCGCATTTAGGATTTTCGTGCAAATCCGTAAGGTAATAAATGGTGTTTCAAAAATTAAGATATTAATAACAGGTAGGTTTATGAAGTAACCTACATCCCACCTAACAAATTATCTACAATAATACTAACCAGAAGCAGCCAAGTATATGTCAGGACAACAAACAGAACTGATAACAGTCGCTGGTCTTTCTCAGCTCAGCCGTACTTCAAAGCTATATGGGAAGGCTATGGGTGTCTTAAAAAGCTCCTTATTGTTTCAAAATTGTTTCTACGAATCACTATAAAGGAAAGAGGTCTTTCTCGAGAAATCACTTGCTAGGAAGTCTTACGACAATATGACTTCTTTAACAATCTGGTTAAAGAAACCTCAACTAAAGCGAACTCGATGGCGGGATTACTAGGCCCACATGACTGTGTATCAGGCGAGAACGGTGTAATTTGCCGAACCATCGCATGGAATTTACGCGTGTTCTGATTTTAGCGCAAATGTACCTGCCGCTAAAATGGCGAAAATTAAAACCCCGCTAACAAAACCACTTCTAAAGTATGTAAATGCGAGTGCAAATACTTTGAAATTGTATTCCTGAATGCTGTCGTGAATAAATTTAATAATAGAATTTTAAAAATCAGTTATTTCATGTATATTATAAACCGAAATAATTACGGATGTTATTGTTAAAATTTAACATTTATAAAATCAAGTAAGTGTTTGTCAGTTTTAATATATGCTATATCCGGTATACGGGTTACCCTAACCCTTCGGGCATGAAATACTCCAGTTAAGTCTTTGTCACTATTGATATATGCTATTTGCCGGGTTACGGGTTACCCAAACCCTTTGGGAATAAAATACTCTTGTAAGTGTTTGTCATTATTAATATATGCTGTATCCGGGATGCGGGTTACCCTAACCCTTCGGGCATGAAATACTCAAGTAAGTGTTTGTCAGTTTTAATATAGGCTATATCCGGTATACGGGTTACCCTAACCCTTCGGACATGAAATACTCCAGTAAGTGTTTGTCACTATTATGTATGCTATATCAGGGATACGGGTAACCCTGACCCTTCGGGCATGAATTACTCCTATAAGTATTTGTCACTATTAATATACGCTATATCCAGGATACGGGTTAACGTAACCCATCGGGTATGAAATGCTCCAGTAAGTGTCTGTGACTATTCATGTATGCTATATGCAGTACACGAGTCTACGTTACCCACGCGGCGTCACTATTAATATACGCTATATCCAGGATACGGGTTAACGTAACCCATCGGGTATGTAATACTCCAGTTAGTGTTTGTGACTATTCATATATGCTATATCCGTGACACAGGTTACCGTAACCCACGCGGCGTGAAAAGCTCGAATGTTTGTCGCTATTAATATATGCTGTATCCAGGATAAGGGTTACCCTAACCCCTCGGGCATGAAACACTCCTGTAAGTATTTGTCACTATTAATATACGCTATATGCAGTAAACGGGTCTACGTTTCCCAGCGGGTGTGAAATACTCAAGTTAGTGTTTGTGACTATTCATATATGCTGTATCCGTGACACAGGTTACCGTAACCCACGCGGCGTGAAAAGCTCGAATGTTTGTCGCTATTAATATATGCTATATCCGGGATACGGGTTACACTAAATCTCGGGCAAGAAATACTCCTGTAAGTGTTTGTCACTATTAATATATGCTATATCCAGGATACGGGTTACCCTAACCCTTCGGGCATGAAATACTCCTGTAAGTGTTTGTCACTATCAATATATGCTATATCCGGGATAGGGGTTACCCTAACCCTTCGGGCATGAAATACTCCAGTAAGTGTTTGTCACTATTGATATATGCTATATCCGGGTTACGGGTTACCCAAACCCTTTGGGAATAAAATACTCTTGTAAGTGTTTGTCATTATTAATATATGCTGTATCCAGGATACGGGTTACCCTAACCTTTCAGGCATGAAATACTCCAGTAATTGTTTGTCATTATTGATACGTGCTATACCCTTGATACGGGTTTTATGCTATATCGGGGATACGGGTTACCCTAACGCTTCGGGCATGAATTACCCCAGAAGATGTTTGCAATTATTAATATGTGCTATATCCGGGATACGGGTTACCCTAACCCTTCGGGCATGAAATAATCCAGTAAGTTGTTGTCCCTATTGATATTTGCTATATCCGGGATACGGGTTACCCTAACCCTTCGGGCATGAAATAATCCAGTAAGTTGTTGTCCCTACTGATATATGCTGTATCCGGGATGCGGGTTACCCTAACCCTTTGGGCATGAAATACTCCTGTAAGTGTGTGTCACTATTAATATATGCTATATCCAGGATACGGGTTACCCTAAACCCTTCGAGCATGAAATACTCCCGTAAGTGTTTGTCACTATTAATATATGCTATATCCGGGATAGGGGTTACCCTAACCCTTCGGGCATGAAATACTACAGTAAGTGTTTGTCACTATTGATTTATGCTAAATCCGGGATACGGGTTACCTTAACCCTCCGGGTATGAAATACTCCAGTAAATGTTTGTCATTATTAATACGTGCTTTATCCGGGATACGGGTCACCCTCACCCTTCGGGCATGAAATACTCCAGTAATTGTTTGTCATTATTGATACGTGCTATACCCGGGATACGGGTTACCCTAACCCTTCGGGCATGAAATAATCAAGTAATTTTTTGTCCCTATTGATTTATACTATATCGGGGATACGGGTTACCCTAACGCTTCGGGCATGAAATACCGCAGTATCGATGTTTGCCATTATAAATATGTGCTATATCCGGGATACGGGTTACCCTAACCCTTCGGGCATGAAATAATCCCCTAGGTTGTTGTCCATATTGATATGTGCTATATCCGGGATACGGGTTACCCTAACCCTTCGGCATGAAATAATCCAGTAAGTTGTTGTCCCTATTGATATATGCTGTATCCGTGATGCGGGTTACCCTAACCCTTCGGGCATGAAATACTCCTGTGTGTGTCACTATTAATATATGCTATATCCGGGATACGGGTTACCCTAACCCTTCAGGCATGAAATACTCCCGTAAGGTTTTGTCACTATCAATATATGTTATATCCGGGATAGGGGTTACCCTAACCCTTCCGGCATGAAATACTCCAGTAAGTGTTTGTCACTATAGATATATGCTATATCCGATATACGGGTTACCCAAACCCTTCGGGAATAAAATACTCCAACAACTGTTTGTAACTATTCATATATGCTATATCCGGGATACGGGTTTCCTTAACCCTTCGGGCATGATATACTCCAGTAGATGTTTGTCATTATTAATATGTGCTATATCCGGGTTACGGGTTACCCAAACCCTTTGGGAATAAAATACTCTTGTAAGTGTTTGTCATTATTAATATATGCTGTATCCGGGATGCGGGTTACCCTAACCCTTCGGGCATGAAATACTCCAGTAAGTGTGTGTCACTATTAATATATGCTATATCCAGATACGGGTTACCCTAACCCTTCGGGCATGAAATACTCCAGTAATTGTTTGTCATTATTGATACGGCTATACCCGGGATACGGGTTTTATGCTATATCGGGGATACGGGTTACCCTAACGCTTCGGGCATGAATTACCCCAGTAGATGTTTGCCATTATTAATATGTGCTATATCCGGGATACGGGTTACCCTAACCCTTCGGGCATGAAATAATCCAGTAAGTTGTTGTCCCTATTGATATTTGCTATGTCCGTGATACGGGTTACCCTAACCCTTCGGGCATGAAATAATCCAGTAAGTTGTTGTCCGTACTGATATATGCTGTATCCGGGATAAAACCTTGAAATGATTAAAATGGACTGTTCAGAATGAAGATTTCAGAAGTGGCAGCAACGCGCCGGTCAAATTAAATCACGTGATTTGTGGCAAAAACCCCACGTGGTTGTTGAGGCGAGATGCCCACTGGACGTGTTACCCCCTTTAAAAGCAATAATAAGTGGGGAGTTTGATTTTTTGCCAAAAATAAATTGTATTTTAAATTGAAACGAGGATGTACATATATAATGCCAAATCTGGGTTCACTTGATATTCGAATGCAATATAAATTGTGGTGAATATTAGGCCTATTTGTCAGATATATTGCTGATTTATTATGTTATACTTTGATATGATATACCTGCATATACATATATATATATAGATATTAATATATAAATTCATATAAATAAATATATATGTATATATATAAATAAAAATATATATATATATATAAATATATATATAAACTAATAAATATACATGTATATATATACCCCAAACATATTATATATATATATTTATATAGTGTAACCTGTGCAATAAGAGCGCCTGTGAATTAAGACCACTTCTGGCCAGACCCGTGGATAGTCTTATAACACAGGTTTATATATATATATATATATATATATATATATATATATATATATATAATATATAATGTGGTGGGAGAGAGATTTATTAAATGCTCTCTCGCTTTTTAGGATGGCTCAGACGTATACTTTGAAATCCACGCGAGGTGTCTATGGGCAGGATGCATTACGAATGGCTGTTAAAGCTGTTGCGGAAGGAGTAAGTGAAAAGGTGGCCCCCAGAGACTTCGGCGTCTCCCGAAACACTAAAAAGTGCTTAGCAGCGTCCAGCTTAGATTCTGAGAAGGAATGTATTTGTAAAGGGGGCTATAATCACCTATAAAGCATGTTGAATATGCACGAAAAATAGCGTCTTCTCTTTGAAATCAATTGGTACCTGCCAAAATATTGGCCTAAAAGTGTTGGCTTACTAGAGTGGACCTAGCGCGATCACTAGCAGGCGCCAACCTAAACATAGCGAGAGGGACCCCGTGTATCGCCCGGGCCACAATACCTGTCAATCAGGAGATGCCCTGAGTGACACTGGAAAAAAATTAGTGGATGTTTGTCATTATTAATATGTGCTATATCCGGGATACGGGTAACCCTAACCCTTCGGGCATGAAGTACCCCAGTAATTGTTTGCCATTATTAATATGTGCTATACCCTAACCCTTCGAGCATGAAATACTCCAGTAAGTGTTTGTGACTATTCATATATGCTATATCCGGGATACGGGTTACCCTAACCCTTCGGGCATGAAATACTCCAGTAAGTCTTTGTGACTATTCATATATGCAATATCCGGGATACGGGTTACCCTAACCCTCGGGCATGAAATAATCCAGTAAATTGCTGTCCCTATTGATATAAGCTGTATCCGGGATGCGGGTTACCCTAACCCTTCGGGCATGAAAAACTCCTGTAAGTGTGTGTGACTGTTAATATATACTATATCAAGGATAGGGGTTAGCCTAACCTTTCGGGCATGAAATACTCCCGTAAGTGTTTGTCACTATCAATATATGCTATATCCGGGAAATGTTTGTCACTATCGGTATATGATATATCCGGGATACGGGTTACCCTAACCCTTCGGGCATGAAATACTCCAGTAAGTGTTTGTCACTATTGATATATGCTATATCCGGGATACGGGTTACCCTAACCCTTCGGGCAAGAGATAGTCAAGTAATTTTTTTGTCCCTATTGATATATGCTATATCGGGGATACGGGGTACCCTAACGCTCCGGACATTAGATACCCCAGTAGATGTTTATCAGTATTAATATGTGCTATATCCGGGATACGGGTAACCCTAAACCTTCGGGCATGAAGTACCCCAGTAATTGTTTGCCATTATTAATATGTGCTATACCCTAACCCTTCGAGCATGAAATACTCCAGTAAGTGTTTGTGACTATTCATATATGCTATATCCGGGATACGGGTTACCCTAACCCTTCGGGCATGAAATACTCCAGTAAGTGTGTGTGACTATCAATATATGCTATATCCGGGAAATGTTTGTCATTATTAATATATGCTATATCATGGGTACGGGTTACCTGAACCCTTCGGGCATGAAATACTCCAGTAAGTGTTTGTCACTATTAATATATGCTATGTCCAGGAGACGGGTTACCCTAACCCTTCGGGCATGAAGTACTCCAGTAATTGTTTGTCATTATTAATATGTGCTATATCCGGGATACAGGTTACCCTAAACCTTCGGGCATGAAATACTCCAGTAAGTGTTAGTGACTATTCATAGATGTTATATCCGGGATACGGGTTTCCCTAACCCTTTGGGCATGAATTACTCCACTTAGTGTTTGTCACTGTTAATATATGCTGTATCGGGGGTACAAGTCCCTAACCCTTCTGGCATGAAACACCCCAGTAAGTCTGTGTCACGGGATGTGGCAAGCTATGCAACGGTGACAGAACAATTGACAAAACCAAGGTAAATTTGTTTACAGATTTAACTTCCGTTATGTAGTGCCTTGATCATATTTTAACCGTTTTTGTTATTGGCTTAACATTACGCCACTCGTGACCAATGATCACCGTGTAATAAATTGTTCCCCCACTACTGGTTTGTCTTATTTTGTGATACTTGCTAGAAAGAATCGTTCTAATATGCCTTTATATGACGTGATCTCGAGCACGCTTCAAAAGAGCCCCCCCCCCAACAACTGAACCGTTAGTCGGCACTGCATTTTCACTGTGACCGTATGACTGCAGTTTATCTCATGAGGCCTTCTGAACATAAAACACAAATGACCATATCACGTGCTCGTTGAGAATGTAAAAATATATCTGATTGTCTGAGGACCGTAGCAGCGTCACCGCTGCCAGGAAGCAGACGCGGCAGGAGAGACCGTTCCAGAGATGAAAAGCAATAAAACAAACGGGGAGTCTTACATCCTATTTATGCTAGAAATGTTTTAATTTTGTTTAAACTGGCATTATTTAAACCTGTTTATATAAACTCGCGCATGAAATTCACATTTTATCGCTCAAAGCCCATCGGCCCACGGAGGGGCGGGTAGTTCAAAGGAAATTGCATGGAACTCCTCAATTAGGTAAATTACCAATGTCTTAAAACATTTATGACAAATTTGGATTTTTATTTTCATTTCAGTACATCAGTACTGTTTCAAGCTGGAAAATTATGGATATTCAATGTGTAATTGTGCTAATCAATGGTCATACCGAGTGCACACCTGATACATGTCACACCTGGATTTTTTACCTGTGCAGGTGATTGACCAAGCTGAACAGCATTTAATCTTTTTTTGTATGAAACGTTCACAGCCAGAGTAAAAACTTTTCTAGATTTTCATGAAAACTAATTAGATTTGCCATTTTTTGTCTACCTGCACAGGTGAAAATATATTAATTTAGGATGTAAAGGTAAGCACATAATCAGTGCAGTTTGCAGCGATAATTCATACATTTTGCGCAAAAATAAAGATTATTTTGGTGATGTCCCTTATAACATGTATAATTTTAAAATTTAATTTAAAAAATGAGATGTTACCTTAATTTACCTGAACTCACCTGTGCAGGTGAGCATATGTTACAGGTAGTAGTTGTCAAAATTGAAATACGCAACTTGCGTGGCTGTGCAATTGATTGAAAGATAGTTTGTGCATATTGTTTTGGCTACTTTTAAAAAATTTCCTTCCCAGTCTTCAACTGAGAAGTAGTCTTTATTGTCGGTACTGGCAAAAGTAATTAAATCCTTTTAAGATGAAAGGTATTATTACAGGTAACCCAATAAATTGTGCAGTTAGGCCCAGTAATTCATATAATGTTCACATGCCACACAAAATTAAGATTTATTCTGTCGGTATCCCTTATTACTTGTATAATAATACATGATAATTTACCTGTGTTTACCTGAACCCACCTGTACAGGTGAGTATATTTTTATGTGTTACCATAACCAAAATTATCAATTTATATTCTACGTCTCTAAAATCAAAATATAATATGTTTTGACATAGTTGACACTTGTTCATCCATATTCGTCTTTGGCACTAATCAGCATGATTTTGTCTCTGCCATAGGTAATTAGATCAGTTGAAGAACAAAGGTATTCACATAGGTAACTTAATTACTGTACTTAATAGCACCTGTTCTTATATCAAAAGTGAATTATACGGTCAATAAATGGAAATGGTATTAATTTATAGTTACTGTAATGATGAACAAGATGTTTGCGTACACATTCAGAAATAAAATAATTTACCTATACTTACCTTTACTTTCCTGTGCAGGTAAACATATGTGTTATATTTTAACAGAGTCCTAGAATATGCTTTTTGGGTCAGCAAGCTTTTCAGGTGAAAAATATATGATTTTCACTGTAAAATCCAATTTTATTTGCATATTCTGTTTTTTTTGGTGATTCCCTTTCCATAAATAAAACAAATCATTTACAATTTTACTTACCTTTAAATAATAATTACCTTTGAGTAAAAAATCCTTATATTTCCCTTTTTTGATCAAATTGTAAATGGGTTACCTGAACAAGATAAAGGGGTCACTTTGGTGAAATACCAGTGAGCAGAAATGCAGGTATTACAGATTTACCTATTGTTACCTGTATTAACCTAACTTACTTACATATGAGAAGGTATGCAGAAAAAAAATATAATTGACATAAAGGAAATATACCTTACAGTAAATGCAGAAAATGTCACAAAGATACCTTGAAAGGGACTGAGTTAATGTGTCTTATATGGGTTCATGTCAAAATGTGGGAAAAAAATGCAAAATTAATCTGAACAGTAGGAGTGTCACAAGCCCCTAGCCTAATCTGAACAGTAAAGGGTTAATATATGCTATATTCAGGATACGGGTGGCCCTACCCTTCGACCATGAAATACTCATGTAAGTGTTTTTCACTATTGATATATGCTATATCCGGGATACGGGTTACCCTAACCCTTCGGGCATGAAATACTCCTGTAAGTGTTTGTCACTATCAATATATGATATATCCGGGATACGGGTTACCCTAACCCTTCGGGCATGAAATACTCCAGTAAGTGTTTGTCACTATTGATATATGCTATATCCGGGATACGGGTTACCCTAACCCTTCGGGCATGAGATAATCAAGTAATTTTTTGTCCCTATTGATATATGCTATATCGAGGATACGGGGTACCCCAACGCTCCGGGCATTAGATACCCCAGTAGATGTTTGTCATTATTAATATGTGCTATATCCGGGATACGGGTAACCCTAACCCTTCGGGCATGAAGTACCCCAGTAATGGTTTGCCATTATTAATATGTGCTATACCCTAACCCTTCGAGCATGAAATACTCCAGTAAGTGTTTGGGACTATTCATATATGCTATATCCGGGATACGGGTTACCCTAACCCTTCGGGCATGAAATACTCCAGTAAGTGTTTGTGACTATTCATATATGCAATATCCGGGATACGGGTTACCCTTACCCTTCGAGCATGAAATACTCCAGTAAGTGTTTGTGACTATTCATATATGCTATATCCGGGATACGGGTTACCCTAACCCTACGGGCATGAAATACTCCAATAAGTGTTTGTGACTATTCATATATGCTATATCCGGGATACGGGCTACCCTAACCCTCGGGCATGAAACAATCCAGTAAATTGTTGTCCATATTGATATAAGCTGTATCCGGGATGCGGGTTACCCTAACCCTTCGTGCATGAAAAACTCCTGTAAGTGTGTGTCACTGTTAATATATACTATATCCAGGATAGGGGTTAGCCTAACCTTTCGGGCCTGAAATACTCCCGTAAGTGTTTGTCACTATCAATATATGCTATATCCGGGAAATGTTTGTCATTATTAATATATGCTATATCATGGGTACGGGTTACCTGAACCCTTCGGGCATGAAATACTCCAGTAAGTGTTTGTCACTATTAATATATGCTATGTCCAGGATACGGGTTACCCTAACCCTTCGGGCATGAAGTACTCCGGTAATTGTTAGTCATTATTAAAATGTGCTATATCCGGGATACGGGTTTCCCTAAACCTTCGGGCATGAAATACTCCAGTAAGTGTTAGTGACTATTCATATATGTTATATCCGGGATACGGGTTACCCTAACCCTTTGGGCATGAATTACTCCACTAAGTGTTTGTCACTGTTAATATATGCTGTATCGGGGGTACAAGTCCCTAACCCTTCTGGCATGAAACACCCCAGTAAGTCTGTGTCACTAATAATATGTGCTTTATCCGGGATACGGGGCATTATAAACAGTCATAATATTACGACTCGTTGACATTACATAGCTTAATATATGGTGTGTAATCAGTATATTATTATACAATCCTTTCAACTTAAATAAATTTCCTACACACATGCTTCTATACAATGTTTGAGCGGGCATCTTGTTAAATGAAGAATAAATTACGCCATATACATATGAACGGTTAGTAGAGTTTTCGGTGAAATGCGCACTGCGATCGCAGCTTAATATGACCAAAGGCATTTGCTACCGCGCATATCTGTTTGCTACTTTGCGACTGTTAATTGCTACCGCGCATATTGCTTTGAGTGTTCCTGTCCGAGCGACCTCTGGCAGCAAAGACTTGCACTACGTCAACAGTAGCAGATTTTGCGATCGCAAATTCTTAGTCCCCATTGCGGTCGCAGTGGGTTGCGACCGCGCAGGTATTTTTGCTACCGCGCACATTGCGCATTGCGATCGCAGCTTAATATGACCAAAGGCATTTGCTACCGCGCATATCTGTTTGCTACTTTGCGACTGTTTATTGCTACCGCGCATATTGCTTTGAGTGTTCCTGTCCGAGCGACCTCTGGCAGCAAAGACTTGCACTACGTTTTGCTATCGCGCACATTGCGCATTGCGCTCGCAGCTTAATATGACCAAAGGCATTTGCTACCGCGCATATCTGTTTGCTACTTTGCGACTATTAATTGCTACCGCGCATATTGCTTTGAGTGTTCCTGTCCGAGCGACATCTGCCAGCAAAGACTTGCACTACGTCAACAGTAGCAGATTTTGCGATCGCAAATTCATAGTCCCCCCTGGATAGCAAGGGACAGTAACTTGCGACCGCGCAGGTCTTTTTGCTACCGCGCACATTGCGCATTGCGATCGCAGCTTAATATGACAAAAGGCATTTGCTACCGGGCATATCTGTTTGCTACTTTGCGACTGTTAATTGCTACCGTGCATATTGCTTTGAGTGTTCCTGTCCGAACGACATCTGGCAGCAAAGACTTGCATTACGTCAACAGTCGCAGATTTTGCGATCGCAAATTCATAGTTCCCATTGGTAGCAATGACAGCCACTTGCTACCGGGCAGGTCTGATCTGCTACCGCGCACTTTGCGCTACGAGCCGGTCTGTGCCTGATGGTAGCAAGTCCGGTGGCTGTTCAGTGCGCGATGTGGCAAGCTATGCACAAGAGTAGCAAATGCTACTGTGCGACTGCCATTTGCTACCGCGCACTTTGCGCTGAATAGCCGCTGAGAGCAGATTGGTAGCAAAGTGAGTGGAAGCTGAGTGCGCGTTGTGCCGGGCTATGCGCAATGGTAGCAAAGAATCCCAGGGATAAGTCTGGAAAACCGACAGTTCCCCGCATATATGCATGGCAGGCAGGGATCATACAGAGTACGGGGCTACCGTCGAGAGTTAATAATGGAACAAGCGAACAAATTCGGGACCCCGTCGGGGATCCATTCGGGTCGGTATACATGCAGAATGAGACGGATGTCAGTACGCCTCGACTGTATGGGGCTGAACAGCGTGCATACAGTGAGCCTGGCACTCAGGGACGATCAATGCGTAGACATACGCAAATAGACCGCCATACGAACTACTACCGAGAACGTGAACAAGACCACTTCGGCCGATGCGGAGCACCAGATCCCGGAAGGTGCCTGCAACGAGGCTATTCTATCGACTTCAACCCGGAAATTGAGCCGCATTGGATTTGGTCTCCTGGAGCCCCAGAAATGAGGCGTGAACCGCGGACGCGTACGCCTAGGCCAGCGTCACGTCAACCCAAAGACGCCGATAAGTTCGATGGTGATAAGGTTGAGTGGCAAGATTACCTCGCCCACTTTGATATGATTGCTAAATGAAACGGATGGGACGAGGCCGAGATGGGCCTACAGCTAGCGGCGAGTCTGAGAGGGAGAGCTCAAAGGGTTTTGAGTCAGCTACCGGAGGGACAACGACAAGACTTCTCGTCGTTAACCAGTTTACTTGGGAAACGTTTTGATCCCCCTAAACGGGAGAACAGTTTTCGTTTCACCATACGGACCAGGAAGAAACAACCCAATGAAACCTTGATGGAGTTCGGCTCTGACCTTCTCCGGCTGTCACAGAAAGCTTACCCGAAATTCGAGATGGACGCTCAAGAGCGTATAGCCATTGATCAGTTTATACGAGGGTTACAGGAGGAAGAGATGAGGAAGCACGTAGACTTGAGGGTGCCAGACACGCTGGATGAAGCGATTGGCTTGGCTACCCAGTATGAGTCTTTCGAGAGAAGCGAGGGTCACGTAGCGACCAAACTCGGTCGACAGAGGTCTATGCAAGATGGCCGACAGGATAACCCGTCTGGAAGGAGGACAGACAAAGAAGTCGATGTTTTAAAACAACAAATGCAAGGCCTCCTCAAACAGCTGGAGGAGAAATGCAGTGAAGATGAGAAGAATGATCAGCTTTTGCAGAGTATGCACAACGAAATTATCTCTTTGAGGCGTACGATGCTAGAGATGAATAATTTTCGCCCGTACCAAGAAGGTGGATCCCCGGTCCCATCTGGGTTCGGAAACAACCAGCCCCGTCAGCCGATCGGTCGGCGCAGGGACCAGAAGGTGTGCTTTACCTGTCAGAAGCCAGGGCATTTCAGCCGGGACTGTCCTGACAACAGGCACCAAGCAAACAGAGACTACGACGGCGGCAAACTCGAGTAAGAATTCTGCTATAAAGAATGTAACCTATAAGCAAGATGGAGGGTGGATGATCGAAGCTAAAATCAATGGGACACCTGGGAGGTTTCTCATCGATTCAGGCTCAGACTTCACCATGATCAGCAGAGCAGTATACCAAAAACTGGCAGCACCGAGGCCTGATCTTGAAACTGCTAATGAGAGCTTGTTTGGAGCCGATGGGGCTCCTATTGCTGTTGATGGCGAAGCACAGTTTGAGCTGAAGCTTGGGGAGACGTGCCTGAAATTCCCCGTGAAGGTCGCTAAGATAAGCGACGACGGTATACTCGGTTTGGATTTCTTTAGACGTTGCCGGGGTAAAATTGATTTGACTTCAGGAGTACTTACCGTTGAAGGAGAGGAATTGCTATGTGAGGCGGAGCGCCCAATCAACTGCTGCCGAGTGAGGTTGGCGGAGCCTGTGCACATCCCTCCTCGTCACGAAATGCAAGTACCAGTTCTCATTGACAAGTTTCGTCCGAGCGCGACTTTTACAGCCGGGCTTGTGGAGCCAGTCATGGATTTTGCTGACGAAACTGGGATTTTCGTTGGCGCTACTCTTATTGACGTTGCGACGAGGAAGGCGCCGGTGTGCCTGGTTAACCTGGGAGACCAGCCAGTGGGTGTAAACGCAGGAACTGTAATGGGGATGCTGACTCCCGTTGAGAAAATTAGTGACACGACAGGTACCAGACCAGACGCGGCCACTGTAAGGATTATCTGGGGCGAGCGCGATGGGTATATACCAGATCACCTTCAGCAGTTATTTGAAGAAGCGTCAAGGGGGCTAGACGAGGATCAGAAGAGAGAGGTTGGAAAGTTGATTTGCGAGTATGCAGATGTGTTTGCCACGCTGGATGGCGGATTAGGCAAAACACAGCTGATACAGCACACTATAGACACAGGAGATAACCGACCGATAAAGCAGCATCCCGGCAGGTTACCGGAGAAGCAGAGAGAGATCGTGGACGCGGAAGTTGACAAACTACTAGAAAAAGGTTTAGCGGAACCGAGTGACAGTCCCTGGGCTGCACCCGTGGTTCTAGTTAAGAAGAAAGATGGGTCCACAAGATTTTGTGTCTACTACCGGCGTCTTAACAATCTTACTAGGATAGACGCTTACCCGCTGCCACGAATTGACGATACGATGGACGCACTATCGGGATCGAGTTGGTTCAGTACCCTAGACCTTGCAAGTGGGTACTGGCAAGTGACAGTGGCCCCTGAGGATCGTCCAAAGACAGCATTCGCTACGCAGTCCTGCTCACAGGCCCACAGATCTGCTCAGATCGGAGCAGGCTTATCTCCCTTTCATCCAACTAGTGCTGTCCAGGGGGGCAATACAAAAACAATTAATCATACACACCAGCCTGCCAGCAATGTGGCCAGGCAGGTCCAGTTCTCCATTCCTTGGGTCACCAGTATCAGATTTCCATGTTAGGCCCACATGCATGGGTACACAGTCTTACACTGAACAGGTCATTGGCAAGTTACAGGCTTTTGAATGTACATGTACCAGGTTCTTTGAATGCAACAGACAGCAAACATCAACAGTGTTCTTCTCTCCATCTTCAAGCATTTTGTCAAGATGTTTTTGAAAGATATGCAGGAATGGAAGGACAAATGATACAGGTATGTGGCAAAATTCAATCTATTAAGAAGGTAAATGTAAATTTAAAAGTTGTTTTTAAAACTTAGCATAACTCCTTTCTTTTGATATGAATAGCAGCCAGTAATTAATTTTTATGGTTTGAAAACATAGGGTTAGCCAAGAATATAGTGTTCTTTTTACTTAATAATGCTGCATATAAGAGAGATTTATACTGGTCAAAATTAAGTTATTAGCTCAGCTGACTGAAAATCATCTGAGTTATAGCAATCACTCTTTATCTGTCGTCCATCTGTCTGTCTGTCTGTCCTTTAACCAGGCACAAATTGTAACTGCTGGACCAGGAATCTTCTAACTTGACGTACAGGGAGGTCCATGAAGTCTCTTAGGAAACCCGAATACTCCGAGCTATTGGGCTCAGAAGTACCCCCTACCCCAGAATAATTAAAATTAAGATAAAAAAGCTCAATTGTCTGAAAAACTGATTGCCTTTATTCTTTGCATTCATATTGATCACCCAGCCAAAAAAATCTGACTATAGTGACAATAGTAACTATAATAACACTATAATATGGTAAAGTGATGGTATAATATTATTATACCAGTAGTAAATATACTATAGGGGAATTACCATAACTATAGTTACCCTATTATTATAATATGGGGCATCAGGATGATTGTAAATTATGGCAAATGTGATTATGATATGATTCAAATTTTAACTTTAGTGTCTTACAATAACTATATAGAAAATGGGGACTATATTATTACTACAGTTCACATATTATATAACAGTAAAACTAGAGTAACCACACTGAAACTATAGTGAGATTAAGAACCACAGTATATATTGTTATATGGCTGTGCTATATTTGTTACTATAACATTTCTATAGGCATATGGTTATTAAATAGGAATTGTGTGAGAAACATCGAAAAGGTGACGCAATGCTTCTCATGGTTTACAGGGCAAACAATGTAAACTAGAATGAGTTTGTTTTATGTCTTAATTTCCTTTTATTTGCTACAGATTCAAATGGAAGGGAAAATGGATTACCTTAAAAGTTTTGGGTTAAGTAATATCCTAGATTTCTGAAGATTTGACCTAGAAGATGAGGTCAAGGTCACCAGTCTGAACACATCTGAGAATTTTGTAGAAACATTTCACATATCAAATTTCACCAAAACAAATTTTTAATTGATTAATGTTTCATAAATTATAACATTAACAAAATATTTCTATTTTTGCTGAAATTAACCTTGAAGACAAAGGTTAAGGTCATCCATTTTTTGACAATTCAGATATTGTAGAAGAAACAATTGGCATATCAAATTTCAAAATAAAATATTTAGTGGTTCAAAAATTAAATGTTTAACCATATATTTATATTTATGCTGATTTGACCTAGAAGATGAAGATCAGGGTCCCTGGTCTTTGAAAATCTCAGGAATTTGGTAGCTAGAAATATTTTGTGAGTAAAATACATGTAGTCTTATTATAAAATGTGCATGTATATATTTTAAAAAGTGTACCATTTAAGTTTTTGCTTAACGGTAATAAACTATTATTATCACAGGGTCTTATATTTTGATTATGACAAGTTTATGATAAAATCCAAGCTTTACAGTGTAATTTTATCATAATATTACCATAATCATAATATGATATTTTATTAAAACTATTGTAACATTATAATACTACTGGAGTGATATTTGAATATTACTATTGTGATATGAACTCTAGTAACATTATAATATTATTACACTGTAGTAACATTATAGTACTACTATTACTATAGGGTTAGTAAACTATTACTGTAGTAATATTATTTTATATTCATATATTAAATGTATACAGAGGTGATGTAACTCCCATCATTATCCCCCCCCCCCCCAAACCCACCATCAAGTTCTACCACCTGTGGACTGGGACCTTTATTTCAACTGTTCAAATTTTATAAAATAAAAAAAAAATGGTTTATTAAAGAAAAAGGTTCTAACGGAACGAATGTGTAATCATGTCAGTCAGCTAAGCATCATGACCTATGGGTCACTTGCTCTTTGGTATTTCAGGTTTTTGGTCCATAAATAAATTCTACTTATTTTTGTTTTGTTTTTTTTTAGTTATGGCGGAGATTCCATATAAAAAGATACCTTTTCTGAGGGAGCTTATTACAGTGAATAAAGGGGATGAAGAAAATATTCAGTCAGTTGTGCCACTTGAAAACTTCCTACAAATACTGAGGATTCAGCATGAAGAAAAAGATAAACCAATTCGCAGTTTCAACATTGTCAGGGAGCTTGAAGCCAAACCAGATGGCATTATTAACATTGACAATAGAAAGTTTGTTACTGTTAATAAAGTTTTACAGTTTGTATTCAATAACAAGGACAACTTTGGCTGTTGTGCCTCTGCTGCAGATGCCATTCAAACACATCTTTACGGTGGAATCCCAGAGAGCATCTGGAGAATATACAGTCAAGTAGCCAACAATTTCTTTAAAACAGAAACATGTGAACTTCTCAATTGTATTGAGATTCCTGAAGCACCAACTCTCCATGGGGAATATAAGGAGCATTTTTGTGAAACGGATTGGAAAAAAATATGCTTGTTTGAGTATCATTTTCATAAAGAGTATGAGAGTGGTGTGTCACACCTGGAAGAAATCACACTCCGGGCCCAATTTCTAAAGTCATGTAGTGACGTGAAATTACTCAGTGAGTCTATGTACAATCAGTGTAGAAAGTTAATCAAAAGTCGGTTAAAGCGTCAAGCTGCTCATGAACTGGAAGATGGTGTTTTATTATCTACACCTATGTTTCACTCACCAATGATACTGGAAGTGGATATTCTGAACTACTTGGCAGAATACACAAAAGATATTGTTGATGTTGTAGTAGTCGACTGGGTACCAAGCATATGCAAACATGGGAAAGGTTTGCATATATTTGCTGAAAGAAACGGCCATCATGTAGATGCAGAACGAGCCACAGACTTGAGTGTGCTAATTGGGAGAAGTATTCGAAATCACAGTGTTACTATCCATGAAATCTCTTACCTTGCACCAAAAACATTGGAACCTTACAGTGAAGGGCAATCAAAACAGAGGTTTAAATTGCGTGATGACTTTTACCTCTACAAACTGAAGGAATCCGTGGACTATGTCAGCAGTCTAACATCACAAACTGAAGCGTTGGAAACGGATGGTAAATGTCATGCCTGTTTTGGAACAAATGTCTATCCAGCTCTTAGTCTGCATAATTTTGACATCCTCACAGAATGGCATCTAGATGTCCCTATTATTAGCCAAGTGTTGTTGGAAACATTCATCAATAAAGGGACACTAAGAAAATCTGACAACATAATTTCAACTACAAAGCCCAAACTCTTAAAACTGTATAGTATTCACGACTCCCTGCTGAACATCATTAACAGAAATTACTCTGGCATTTTACAAAAAATGAATACCACAGAGCTTTCAATGAACTATCATTCAGTCAGGACTGTGTTTTCTGTGACCAACAGCAGTGGTGCCACACTCAGTCTGAGCAGTGCTGAGAAGGATCTCAAACAAAAGTCTGATTCTGATCGGTGTTATTTCAATACTTTCTTGAAGAAACATCAGATTCAGTATGAAAGCATTGGAGGAAAAGAGGATAAATGTTTGAGTCTCCGTGATTGTCATCAAATATTGTACCTTGATAATTTGGTTCGTTTAACATTCCGTGATGATCCAAACCGAAGTGAAAGTAGGTCTGCCCAAGTTTGTACTCTTCCTATGACCGTGAAGGGACTGCCTCTAGATGCGGCAATAACACAGAACTGGCATGACCCTTCAATCTGCAATGGTGGTACAGTGTGTCCTTGCAAGGCAAGCACCCAATTGTCACCTCAAGATCTATACCCAACTCTCATTTCCTTAACTGAGCAAGAAAGATGTAAAGCGGATCGTTTTCGGAAGTTGTGTATATGGGGTCACCCACAGATCTGGGCAGCACTTACTGCAAACAGTAAGTTTAATTTAATGTAAAATACAGGTGTGCCTTGATAAGTTTCATCTTATAATTTCCTCTGATTATGAATTTCATAAAGTTTGCTATTTTTGTATGCGCCAAAACATGAGTTTCATATGTTTTCAGCCCTCTGCTGCTGCCTCTTATAACTCAGGACAGTTTTGACATATCAGCCTGAAATTTGCATGTGTATAAATCTTAAATATCACTTTATCATACATAAAGCTGGAGGCGCCACCTGCAGCCTTTTTTTGCACAGCATTAATATGATAGTGGGTTTGACCCTTCAACTGTGGGTATAAAGTGTGACTTCAATTTGGAGTATGAGCCTAGTCATTATGATCTGAAACAAGCCTTTGGAGCCCCGGGGATCAGTTATGAATAATAAAGATATTGGATGGATATATATATATATATATATATATATATATATATATATATATAAATTCCAAATAGACATGTTACAATGTACTGATTTTTCTTCTTCTCCACAGAATCAACCAAACAACTGATTGAGAATGCTGTTTCATTCAACAACAGTACAGAGATGGATGAGAGCCCCTCTGTTGCAAATGACTCAAACCCACTGATCAGTTTTCCAGGACCAGATGATGGCTGTATTACGGTAAATTTTAAAATATTTAACATTGTAACTTATTATTAGTTCTGTATAAAAAAAATCATCATATTGTCATCTTATTATTCATATTACAAGCATATAGGAAGTCATGTCTAGGCTTTCAAATTGATAATGTAGTTCAGTTTCATCAATGACATGTGTCTCTCAGACTATACATTTACATAAGATATTTTATATTAATGAATAATAGTAAACCATTTCAAATTGGTGATATTACTTTTAACCTTGGTGACCCTGAAAGGTCAAGCTGAAGCTCATCGTTTTCAATCGACCATATCTCATTCAATATTAATGCTGAGATGGTCATTTGATGTTTGATAGTTTGAATGTTTTGTATATTAGACTGGTTCTGATGAGTAAATTTGACTACATTACAAGTTAATTAGTATGGCCTTTATTCAAACAGGGAATTGAAAACAGCACTGAATCGGAAGACCTGAACCAATCATTTAATTTGCTGACATTGAATTCATCTCCAAACCAACCCACAGTGAGTACGCAATATACATCTTGTTTAATGAACGTTCAGTACTTAAATCAATCTGATCTGAATCTGGTTCAAATCTGGTTAAAATAATTCATGATGTATCACTGACACAATGTAAATTAATGATTAAGCCTGTTTTTTTAGCTCAGCTGACTTTCAGTCTTGCTGAGCTATAGCGATCACTCTTTGTCCGTCGTCTCACTTTTACAACATGAAAAATAGCTTACTGAGAAGTGAATACAGCTGTTATTACACTAAAACAGTTGTATAGAAATATAATCCAAACATAGATATGCATTGCCAGGCTTATTTATTGTCCCCTGTTTCTTTGGCTAGGAGGATCGTGATGAAGAAAACCAGGGAATGGAGTACTTCTCTTCCCCTTGTCATGCCAAAAATATCCAAGAGGTTTGTATCATGTCTTACATATACAGTGTGAACCTGTGAGCTCTAAGTGTCATGTGACAAGGTTGTATGTGTGTGTCAGGGGGGGGGGGGGGCTGGGCAGAATATTTTTCTCTCTTTATTAAGTTGAAGACATGACATTACCTGAATATATCATGTTCCAATAATTTAAATGAGTAACAGACATAAAGTTTGTTTTCATATTTACTCCTAACATAAGAAGCTAGGGATAATTGTTGGAAATAAAACAAATGCAACAAATGTTAAACTCAACACCTTTTTTATTGTGTTTCAGGAGAACACATGTGATGGCCGACAAATAGAGGTGGATGAGCAGCCAGATCTGGAAGCTATGCTTATGGAAACTGATATTGAACAATACAACTTGCCTGGTGAATTTTCATTTCATGAAAGAAACACAACAGCCCCATTCGATTTATCAGGAATTCAACCTTTAAGCGACACTCCAGATCGACAGTCTGCATCATCTGACCAAGTAAAGCTTACACAGACCAAAGACCTTGGTTTTGTCCAGTATCACCCACCTCCACTGCTGTGCCGACACCCACCACCTGCTATTGGAAGGGATGACAACATTTCAAAACTAAAGGAGATTCTAGATGAATTCTTGATCAAGGCTGGCCACTTTAGCCCTGGCCCTGCATCTACCACAAAGTTGATGAACAGGATTTTATTTGCTCCTGACAATAAGGTTGCAAATAACCTGTTTAAGTTGATGGACCAGAATGCAAAGTACAGAGCTTTCCTACCCGAGTTCCCTCTCCTGCATCTCAGGAAATCAAAAATAACTACCTTGATGAGTGGATACAAGAATGCTGGTTTGTTGCACCTCATTAAGTACATGCGGGACAGTGAGGATGAAGAGGACTGGACCAAACTTATATCTGCCTCAAATATTGACACTGCTACAAAGTATGTCAAAAGGGTGAACTTGGCTATCTGTGTTGCTCTGGTTGTCAAATTTCTGGAAATTTTACCTTCAGATGAGTCAACAACTCTACTTACAGACCTCCAAACAGGAAATATTTTGGACCTGGTTGAAAAGTGGGACTGCAGGTTTCAGAAATTTGTGCATGAAGGTCAAAAAGCTAACGCCACGTTTGCACTTCACATGGATTTATTAAAACACTGTGAGGAAGTTACTGCCATCTGGTTCTCTGAACGGTTAGGTGGACCATCAGGATACCACTTGTTACTAGCCAGTGTAAAGTCATCATTACCTTTTTCTTTCTTGAATGGAGCTTCATCATATGCTGCTTTCTGTACTCGTTTGCTATTTGAACATTATTCAGCAGGTTTCTTCCACCAACAGTTGAAAATGGCCTTGTACACAACACCACACAAGGGAAGTAAAGGAAACCTTGGCCTGGACACTCAAAGAGAGATGGACCATCGAGATGCTCTAAAAGGATTCAGACCTGGTGCTACAGTGAAGTCTGTGCTCCCCAGAATGTCCCTGGTGGACACCTTCTGCATGATACGTGAACAACGCATGAAACACATTAATGATACAGATGTACATTACCAAAGCAAGGATACTGGAGGTGTACAGGATAATTTAAAGTTTGGACAGCTTAGCCAGACGGATATTGAGCATATACTTCCAGTTGTTTCAATTATCATCAGAAGGGATGGGCTTAACATCAAAAGTGACCCTGTACCAAAAAATGTATACACCAGGATTCCGTCAGCTTTACCACCTACCATACTAGACAAGCTAACTTATGATGCAGGTGTTTTTCTCATCCACAGATATGTGCAGAAGGAGGGCTTATTTGGTGAGGTAATGTGTAAATCTGCAGACACAGTGAACTGTCCTCGCCCACTCCTTGCAAAATTGAAAACAGGTAAAAGCGTCACTGTAAGAAGAGCAATAATTACTATGAAAGAAAATGACACAGGTGTGCCAGAGAGGGACATAAAAGAGAAGAAGAGAAAAGCACTTGTTGCTAGGAAGAAAAAAGAAGTTGACTGTCTTGTATCTCAGATGAATTTGTGCCAAGCACTAGTCAAGCCAGACTGCTCAAAGCCAAAAGTTGCTAAGGCGCAAATGATACAGAAAGCACTGACAAGTCTGCTGGATAAGATTGTAGGCCCAAATAACCAGAATGTGAGCAAGGATGAAGTTTTCCTGGTTCACACCAAACAGATCCCGCAAACAATGTCAGATAGTGTGAAAATAGTTACGATGGAATTTGCTGGAGTGAAATTTAAATCAAAAGCAGGATCAGGTGAAGAATACTTGCAACATGTGCAAAATGGAATCCTGAAACGTACTTTGGGAACTTATAAATGCGCATCGAAAATTGTGGTGTGTGAGGAGAAATACCAATTTACTCCAGATGATTTCAAAGCTGCAACAAGATCACAGAGAGTAGCCAAAAAAAAGAACTCAATCGCTCATCTGAAGTCAGGAGAAGAAATCTTAAGCTTAGACAACTATGCCACAGCTTCAATTGTGACCACATCTGAGGGCAAGACATTAATAAGTAAATTTCTTGCTGAGAATGTTTCATCTCTAAATGTTGGAAAGTCAGTCGAACTGTATATTGACAGTGAACTTTACATGCGAGGATGTACTTGTGAGGCCGAGCCAGGTGTGGGATGTACATGTCAGCTTTACACAGTACCTGTGAAAGCAACTTTTCAATCAAATGGCTTAGAAAAGGTGGAAGAAATTAACACAGTTCACCATAGGAAGGGAGAAGCTGAGATGTCTCAAGCAGACTGGCTTCTTACATTTCTTCCTGACCTTCAAGCAGGAGACAGCATTGCAAGTATAGTCACCTCAGGTGACATTGATGGTGTCATCATTCACATGTTTCTTGTTTCACACAAATGGCCAAGAGATGATAATGGCAAGTTTATTCATCAAGTGTATGTTGTATTGCAAAAACCAATGGGCTATTTGGATATGTACTGCATAACAAAAATGGTTGAAATCCTGGAAGAGCATTACATGGATACACAGATTGGACTCAAAGTGGCCATGACTTTATGTCTTGGTGGTAATGACTTTTTGCCAAAATTTCACGGACAGTCACATTCAAAAATCTTGTCTGCAGTGCTTGAAAATGAAAGATTTCTCTCCAGTTTGTTTGTATTCAATAATGCGGATAATACGGGCCACATAAATGTTTCAGTGTTTTTAGATATGTTGAAAGTTTTGTATCTGCCATGTACCTTTGACCACAACAGAATGTCATTTGAAGAGGTGAGACAATTCACAATCAGGAGACCAGTGAAACCTGCAAATAAAGAGGGGGAAATCAGAAACCCACAAACATGGCTTCCTCCAGAAGATGTTATTTTACATGTAGCTAAGCTTGTGGATTGCCAGATTGAATATTTATTTACCGCTGGGAATCATGAATCCAAACTTCCAGATTTTTTTGCAAAAGGCTGCTTAGTAAAGAATCTGTCTGGAGAAGTGGAATATTATTTTGGTGAGCACACCCATACTGACAATATTAAAGACACCCTATGGAGCAATGAGAAACTCTGGGATAAAATGCAGGAGGTCAAAATTCGTAAAGCCGCAAGCCAAAAAAGACAACTTGAAATTACACCACAGAAGGGTGCCAGGCGCAAAAGTGGGAAATGGCTTCCGAAGGCAACGTCCACCCCCCACAAGTTTAACTAGTGAACAAACAAAAAAAAAAGAAAAGTAAACTTACTACGATAAGTATCATCAGCAAACAGTAATCTACCTAACTAAAATCAGTATTATAATTAACATACAAAGAAAGTACTCTTTCTGACAGTCTGCAGTGCACAGATAATGCCTGGTTTGTTTCACATTGCATATCATATTTTCCATCATGATTGAAAAAAAAATGTGGTGACTATTGTTTATATATGATGACCATAATGTTGGAACACATTTAGTTCATGTTTTATTATCACAAATGTCTGACTTTTGTTTATGTGTTATGACCATTTTGACTGAAAACAGATTCTGGTAACACCCCCCCCCCCCCAAATTTGTAATTACTACTTTTGTTTAGTGTAGTTTCCGAAGATTTTTGGTCCTTGGAAGCTTGGTAACCCCAACTTCTCCCCTTGGAAGTGAGGATATTTTTTGTATATAGTCCCAAATATATTTATTATTGGTTAAGTGTAATGGTCAAAGTTACTGAAAAAAAATATTCAGTTGACAAATGCTTGTGTTTTATTGGCATGATTTTTAAACAAATCTTGATTACTCAGGTTGCTTTTGTTTTTCAGGCATGATTGTTTAACTTTCTCAGGTGACTATTGTTTATATGGTGATGACTTTATAAGTTACTATATCTTTAAATCATGTAAATATTATCTATATGTTTTGAGTCTTGAATAGATGGCTACAGAGAATACATATTATTAATGTGGTATGACAATGATAAATGGATTGCTACAATTCAGGTAACTATTGTTTACATGTCATGACTGTATTATTTGCAAATATATGATGTAAGATAATTGTTTTGACATATGTAATAAGATGGATCCCCACAACAAATATATCTGCTCTTTTTGAAAGTCATATTTAGCACAGATAAAATTAATGTATATAGAAATGGATTAAAATTACATCAATTGAAAGGATTTTCCATGCAGAGGCATCTAGACTGCCAACTTTTCCAGACACCTGAAAGCACATGAATTTCTGTAAATAAAATAATTTTAATTTAAACCAGTGTTTTTATTTAAAATCTGCTTACCCATGTAACCCATCCATCCTATCCCTGTAATCTTTACTTGATGGGTAATAAAGGAATAGTAAAGTTAACCCACCCACCTATCGATACCTGAGTATACATCAATGGAAATTTACCTAGAATGTTGTAAAAATACTTGAAAACAATTAAATTGAGTGCCAGTGTGGAATTTGTGCCAGTGCCCAGCAGAAAGTTGTCCTCACTCAGTGTAAACAAAACAAACCAAGGCTGACCAGACATCTGGAGCTGACCCCATCAGATATGTAACCTGAGTAGCATACTATCAGGGTATCCCTGTCAGGGAGGTGATTAAGCAATAAGCACAGAGATCGCCCCCCAGGCTTATAGAGCAGGGTGATTTGGGCCTGTGGGTAAGACTGTACGAGGAAAGGACTGTTTCAGTGGAAAGTGATGCCATTCGGGCTGAGCAATGCTCCAGCGTCGTTTTCTCGTTTGATGGAACTTGTGTTGAGAGGCCTACAGTGGGAGAGGTGTTTGGTCTACCTCGATGATATAATTGTATTTGGGTCAAACTTCACGGGAGCTGTGCAAAACTTGAAGTTTGTCTTTGACCGGCTGAGGCAAGCGGGACTGAAGCTAAAACCAGAAAAATGTGGCCTTTTCAAGAAAAGTGTTACCTTTCTGGGGCATGTTGTCTCCAGAGAAGGGGTACACTGCGACCCAGATAAAGTGGCTGCTGTCAGGGACTGGAAGGTACCCCAGTGTAAGACTGAAGTGCGTAGTTTTGTGGGATTTACCTCCTATTACCGGCGCTTTATCCCACAATACGCCACAGTTGCCGAACCGCTGACTAACTTGATTCGGAAAAATGTCAAGTTCCAATGGGACGAGTCTTGCGACGAAGCTTTCATAACCCTGAAAGAGAGGCTGATTCGTGCCCCAGTACTCTCATACCCACAACAAGAGGGGCTGCTGATACTTGACACTGATGCAAGTGGTGTTGGTATATCAGGAGTTCTTTCTCAGATACAAGATGGCATGGAGCGCCCTATTGCTTATGGCAGTCGCACACTGAACAAAGCGCAACGGCGCTACTGCACGACCAAACGTGAGCTCTTAGCGGTCGTTAAGTTTGTAAAACATTTTCACACATACCTCTGGGGAAGACGTTTCCTGTTGCGAACAGATCATGCTTCGTTGCGGTGGCTGTTGCGCTTCAAAGACCCAGAGGGTATGATCGCCAGGTGGATATCTGTTATCGATACTTACGATTTCGAAGTGCAACACTGCCCCGGGCGCCAGCAGGGTAATGCTGATGGCCTGTCGAGAATCGAATGTACTCAGTGTAAAGGGAGAGCCGGATGTGTGGCTGAGACTTTAAATTCAGAAAAACTTGGAGAGGCCGGCCAGAGCAGATGTGTGAAAAAAAAAGAAGACCCGTCTGGTCAAGAAAGAGGGGACAGCCCGGCAACTTCAAATCAGTCGGATGACTCATCCGACTGGTTAGATTCGTGGGTACCAGAACAGTTGAAGGAATGGCAAGCTGAAGATTCCATCATAGCCGAGGTTATTAAATGGAAAAGCAGTTCTGCTCACAGACCCACGTGGAAAGAAATATCCGGTAAGGATAGCCAGGTAAAAGCACTGTGGAGCCAGTGGTCCGTTCTGGAGGTCAAAGATGGGCTGTTGTATCGCCAGTGGTGTCCGGAATCCCACAAAGAGGCAAAATACCAGCTTGTGGCGCCAAAGCGACTTAGACGGCAGATCCTTGAACATCTGCATGACCACCGCATGGCTGGACATCTAGGCGTGACAAAAACGCTACAAAATGTGAGAAGACGCTTCTATTGGCCTGGCCACCGGAAAGATGTGGAGAGATGATGCTGGAAGTGCAAAATATGTGGAAAGAGAAAACTAAAAACTGGTCCAAAGAAGGCGCCCCTGAAGCAGGAACTTGTTGGTAACCCCATAGAGCGTATTGCCATGGACATATTGGGGCCGGTTCCTACATCAGCGAAAGGAAATCGCTACGTGCTCGTCATCGGCGACTATTTTACGAAATGGACCGAGGCATACGCTATACCCGACCAGACAGCGGAGACTGTCGCAGAGGTACTAGTGAAAGAGTGGATTTGAAGGCTTGGAGTCCCAAGAGCTATACACACAGACCAAAGCAGAGACTTCGAATCTCACTTGTTCCAGGAGACATTTCGCTTACTTGGAATCCGGAAAACCAGAACGACTCCGTATCATCTACAATCGGATGGGATGATCGAACGTTTCAACAGAACTTTGGCCCAAATGCTTTCCGCCTTTACGAAACAAAACCGGAGAGACTGGGATAAGCATTTACCGTTCGTCATGCTGGCGTATAGAAGTACTATGCATGAAAGTACACGATGTACTCCCAATAGTATGATGCTCGGCCGTGACGTACACCTGCCCATTGACATTATGGTCGGGACCCCGCCGGATGGTGACAGAGTGCCGAACTGCCCCGTAAAATATGTGGAATGGTTGAAAGAGTCCATGCAGAATGCATTTGAATATGTAAGGAGTAGCCTACAAAAAGCAGCCATGAGACAAAAATACAACTATGACCGTAGTGCTGAAGAGCATGGTTTCCAGCTAGGGAGTTGGGTGTACAGGTACTATCCTCCAGCAGCCAAAGAGAAATTTGGACTAGGATGGACTGGCCCGTACCTGGTGATAGAGAGAATAGGAGATTTGGTGTACAAGATACAACAGACTCAACGGGCGAAACCGAGAATAGTCCACATTAATGACCTAAAACAAGCACATTTTGATGAGGGCGACGAAAAACCGCACTGTTGGCTTGAAATCCCAGCGGAGGAGGATGAAACGTCGCCAGAGGATTGTCGTGCATCAGAGGCCCTGCCAGGGGATGAGGTAGTCCAGGAGGAAACTCAGGAGTACGAGAAGGCCACCGCAACCCAGCCTATCAATGTTGTTGCTGACAGCGAATGCGAGGATATTGCACGGACTACCACACAATGTCCAGCATCGCAGATAGAGACTAATAATGGGAGGATCCCACAAGAGCAAACCAGTCAAACCGTTTCAGACTCTCATGGAGTGGAAGCTCCTCGCCGCAGTGGTCGTGAACGGCGCCCTCCAAGGCGGCTAATTGATTCTTAATAATGAAGGGTTCACTAGTGCACTTGGGTTATTTCATTTTTTTTTTGTTTGTTTGTTTGTTCATGACGTGCTCACTTAAGTCATTCTTAACCCCTTTCTTTTTGCCTTTTCAGATACAGTTGACGGACGAAACCCCATAAATAAGGAGCCGCTGACGGGTGAAGATGGACGGAGGCGAGCAGCAAGAGTTTGTTCTGGACCTGTTCGACGAGTTGCCAAACGAAGGTTTGGAGATCAGCTACGATGAGGGGAACTTCATGGACCTACTGGAAGCTGCGACCGATTCCAGCCATTTGGGCGTGGAATCGGGGCAAACACCGGTGGCGTGCCGTGAAGGTGAAGAGAAGGCTCGGCCCCTACCCAGGAGGAGTCCACCATCAACGGCTGAGGAGTCTGGTACACCGAGGGGAGGAGAGCCCATCGCTACTGCCAGTGGCAGGATGCGCAGTGTGGTCACGCGGAAAAGGAGGGCGGATGAGGCACCCACGTGGAAGACTCCCGAAGGTCGCTGGAAGTGCGAGGTGAGGCGCTGTACGCCGGGACCAGCAACTTACACGCGGCTGAAGGGACTGGTACATCATATGAGGCAGTACCATATCGAACATGTGGCCCATTATTGCTGCCCGGATTGTGCGTACACAAATGTCCGTGGGGACATGGTTAGGCGGCACGCCAGGAACAAGCACCGCCGGGCTCTTGTGACCGCTGACTTGAGTCGCATCAGACAAGCCAACCCACAATATTGTGATCCTGGGGATCTGGCGTTCCCTAAGAATCCCCACACGGGCCTACCGGTGGAATTCGACTTTGGGCCAAGTGACTCATCCTCAGCAGACAGTGAGAGTGATGTGTCGCAGAGCATCACACCGCCAGCCCCAGATCCTCAGGAGGACGTAGCTAGCGAGTATAAAATTCTCCGGTATCTCGGGGTACCGGAGCTCTCGCGATCGGTGCAGGGGCTCACTGTCACCACCACCTCCACAGCTGTCACTACCACCGCCCCTGTAACGGACCGTCAGCGTCTCCTCGATGAGCTGGCTACGGTCAGGCGGCAGATTGATTCTCTTCAGAAGAGAGAAAAGGAGATTAAGAAAGTGCTGAAGGAGGCGGAAACGAAAAGTTGGATAAACCAGGTGGAGGTACAACGGTCAGCAAGAAAAAGGGTAGAGCGTGAGAACGACGACTGGAAGAAGGAGAATGAGTGTCTCCGAAAAGTGCTGAAGGAGGCCTGTGGAGGACATACGACAGAGGACGAGAGGACCAAGAAGATGGAAGAAGATGGAGGCCCTGCTGGGATGTAGGAGCGCGGGAGAAGAGGATAGAGGAGGCCAAGGAATAAACTCAGTGAAATCACGTGTCGTGCATGTAATGTTTTGCAGACTATTTTCAGGGTTAACATTAAAATTGTGTAAATGTAGAGATATGTGAATGCTGCATAAATATCTTCTTCTGTAAATAACTGTAACGGTGTGGTTATGTTGATGTAAATTTTGTTTAAGTAAATTTTGTTGTAGGCCTTGTCTTCTTACTGTGCAATTGCAAATATGTGTAATTGCCAATTTCTCTTTGGTTGATATGTGTAATTCTCTATTTAAGTTTGTTGTAAATGCTATTCCGGGAATTTCTGTTATATTGTAAAGTTGCAATTGGTTTCAGGTAGTGTTTTGCTCTAACGAGAGGAGCACAGTGTCAGCTCGAGGTCGAGCTTAGTGTAAGGGGGGTGGAATGTAACGAGTTTGGCCTTTATTTGAAACCTATATTTTTCCCTATATTTTCTATTTATTATTCCTTGTTCTTGACGGTGTAACTTGACTTATTTAATGCTCCGGTTGTGTAGTGCTTTTCTATAAAAAGCTCAATGTATTTCGTCAGCTGGGTCAGAGGTCAGGTGCGGCCGGCCGCACTTGAACTCTACCGGCCGCACATGACCTTTGCTGTGGAGCCAGCTCGGATTCTGATTCGCTTAGCGATTAGTCGACAAGTTGCGAGCGCTGATGCGCTTCACTCCGAGCAGCGAACATCCTGAGGTGAGCACGGCTGAGCCGTACCGGGGGTCCTTTTTTTTATAGATAGAGGTGGGCTTAACTTTGCTGGGCTGCAGTTTGTGCTGCCGGGTTAGCTTAATGCTGTAACTTTAGAGTAAATAAACATTGTACTAGGATACGGGGGAAGGAATATTTTGGCTATTGTATTTTTTTATGTGACTATACCGATTGAAAGTTTGTCGTGTGTGAGCCAGTAATGGAGGCTGCACGAAGGTCTTGGAATGTTTAAAATGCTGCCGATACAGACTTAATTGTGGATAAGATTTACATGTGTTTGTGTTAAGCGGGCGATTCTAGGTGTTTGGATTGTCCGATCATTCTCTGTATAACTTTATTTTTGTATTAAATGTGTTTTGTTTTACGTGGGAGTTAGTTATTTTGGAAGTTAAAACACAACGAGAAGTCTCCACACACAGGGATTAACCCCCTGTGGCATTTTTTGACATTTCCGGTCTTAAATATTTAACAAGACTAGGTGACGCTTTGCGGGGACCAGCAAACCCGCATAGTTACTTCCTTTCCCGGATTAATTCATAACGGCCAGGGTTCGGGTTAATGTAAAAAGGGGGTTAAAACGTTACAAAGGAAAAACCTCAAGTTTTTATTAGAAATCTATTTTCACACTTCAGGACTGCCTTATATCAAAACCACTCTTCTGGTTTTCTTCATATTTACCATAAATATTCCTCTATATAATTCCTATGCACATGCCAGAAATTAAGTCAGTATTATTCAATTTTAAAAAGTTATGGGCCCAAACATAATGGACTTTGTAAAAAAAATCAGGAAAGATATTTGGTCACTTAAGACCAAAAGTGTTAAAGGTAGGGACTTTTTTTCAGTAATACAACTTTAATTGATCAAAATTTAATTGTCTGCCAAATTTTAGATCAAAATCTGTTAAATGTTTTTAAATATTGGCATAAAAAATATAAAATTGGTACCTTGAATTTTGCCCAAGTTTGACCATGGCATGATTTTTCCTGTAAGTACTGTGGATTTAATTTTCACAGCATGTTTTTGTTAGCATTTTGTCTGTTGATACCAAAAATTTGAAACCAGTTGATCAAAAACTGTAGATTTTATTCAAGTTTTCAAGCACCATGTCACATCAAGTTTACATCAAGCTAGTGTTATGCAGTTTGCTAGAGCTCAGCTCCCCAGCTTCAGCTCTAAGTTCCTTAAATTTAGCATACAGTTAGATGTCTCCAAAATCCCCTACCATGCCAAGAATTTGATCACTAGGACTTAATTCCTTCGAAATATTAATGAAAAAAAACTTAATTTTTCCATTAAAAACCCATTGTTACACTGTAAGACTGCCTAATATCAAAACCACTGATCTGACTTTGATCATATATAATATACATATTTTTCTATACATTCGCTATGCACATGCCAGAAATGATGTCAGTATTGCGTAATTGTTTTAAAGTTATGGGCCCAAACATAATGCACTTTTTAAAAAATCAAGAAATATATTTACTCCCTTAGCAAGAGGATTGCTGAAGCTAGAGATTTTTTGTCAGGGATGTAACATTATTTAATCAAGATTCAATTGAATACCAAAAATTAGTTCTGAGTTTTTCAAACTTTATAAGTTATTAATATAAATATAAAATTAGTACCTTAAATTTTGCCCAACTTTGACCATGGCACGTTTGTTTCCTGAGAGCAGTGTTGATATAATTTTCATATCATGCACACATAAGGATTTCATCTTTGTAGTTTAGAAATCTGAAAGAAATTGGCCAAATATGTAGCTTTTATTAATGTTTTTATGAGACCATGTCAGACCCAGGCTTAATCCAGCCCCTCTTCAGTCATCTGTATGTTGACCTTGTTGACCTTTCATCAGATTATGCATGCTTGAGCGAAGCATACACTGGGGCAGCCAGGCAGCTAATGTCCAGCCACAGTTGATCCAGGTGTCCAACCCAACTCATCTAGTAGTTGTTTTGAAAACAACATAACAATAAACAATAAATTAAAAATTTTGTATTTTTTTTAACAAATTAAAGAAAAATTAATAGAAAAGGAATTTGTTAGTTGATGAGTAACAGAAAATTAACTTGCAGTTACTGATGATGTAAGAATCTTGTATGGATGGATAGAATGTCAATGTCAATGTTATTCCAAATAACCCCATGCAGTCACCTATGGTATTTTTCAGTGAAATTTTAATGATAAAAAAATAAATCATATTATTCATTACTAATCATTAGGGATCATATGAAGGAAATTAATGATAGACAAAGATGCAGTTGATAATATTAATCTTGATTCCTACTGTGTCTAATGTGTAGATTGATGTGAAAGTAGTCCAAAGTGATTACATTCATTTATTTTTTTTAATATAAATAAAAGCCATAAAACCAGGTACTTATGATCAATATTTAAATTTGTGAATTTTGTATATTCTGGATTTCAACATCATTGTTTGGCTAAAACTGAATAAATACTAGACATGGTGCGAATGCTTTGCAAATATATTTGAATACGAATATGAATATGTACTGCATTAAAAAATTTATTGCATAAGAATTGGAATTCAGGTAAAAATGAAAGTATTTGAATACCAGTGCAGATACTTTCAAAATGTATTCATGAATGCATTCATGAATATATTCTATAATATTATTTCAATAATCATTTCAGTTATATTTTATTTTAAAAAAATCATATGATTTTCTTCTTATTTTTTTTAACAAAAATTAGATTGGTACAATATTTGTTATTAAATTTTAATAAATAGTTAAACTCTTTTATTATATGTGCTGCTTATAAGTTATATGGCCAAGTCAAAATCTGTGTGACAATAGTACTCCATTTGTTAATAAAATAAATGAAATCAATCCTCTTCCCTGTCTCCAAAGATACTTAATAACAGGGCAGAAAATTAAGAAATTCAGGCACCAGACTGGAGGTCTGGCAGATTTTTGTTTTTACCAGACCTCCAAAAAAAATGACCAGACCTCTTATTTGTCTAATGTTAAATTCTTCAAAATTTGGGCTTTGGTCATTAAGAAAAGACTCCATATAAAAATGAACATTTTCAATTCTGAAATTGAATATAGCATGCAATGTTTATCATGTCTAATAAAGGATCTAAAATTTTTTTAATGGTTTTACATACAAATTATACAGATAAGGAAAGGGTCATGTCTGCAGCTTGTCTGTTGTAATCCTATATCTTAAAATAAAAGCTCTTTTTCACATTTTTTGTTTCATTGATAGTTTATTTTGTTGTATTGAAAAATAAAAGGCAAACTCGCATTAATCAAGGTTAGAACCTTTATTCAGTCACCATCTCAAACTGAGTTTTCACTGATTATCAGTATTAGAAAATCTAAGTCATCACTTATCAGAATCTCAATCAGAATCTTGATCAGAATCAGAATCTGGAAGATCAGGACACAAGTCCATAGTTTCTAAGTTGTCCTCAGTGTATCTTTTTCTGGGACCATAGGGCTGTGTAGATGGTCTTTTGCTTCGACAGCCAGAAGCCCTCCAGTGCTGGAAGGCAGGCTCTGGATCATACTACTGTACCCCAGCTGTGTGTAACCTTATTCGCATAAGGTCTGCAATAGTGTTAGGAAGCAAGCCATTCCTTAGATTGGTATGTATCCTTTTATATAGGCTAAAGCCTCTTTCAACTTCAGCACTTTGTGACTACATGCTTAAAACAAGGTAATTCAACAAGAGAAAATTCTCAAATCCTTCTCTCCTCCACATCTCTTGCCAAACTATAAGGTTATTAACCTTCTTGTTGCTGTTATCAGTCTGTCTCTTGACCACCTGCCCAATTGAATGTTTTATCAGTTGCTACTCATTCAATACTTCATTTTCACTGAACTCCTCAATCTGATTGAGGAGTGGTTTGAAATGGTCAAGGAGAAGTCTAACCTCTATGTTTCCAAACACCTGCATTAGACTTTTATCATTGATGGGCCAAGTGTTAATATTGCATATTGATAGAGCAGAGTGTTTGCTAGTGCCAATAAAGAAGGGTGACTGTTGGTCTGCCAGTGAAGGCATCTCCCTATAGATGACACAGTACAGATTCTCATCCTCATCTGGTGTGCTCTCCAGATTTATTCAAGGGAACTCCTCCTTCCAGTTACTCTGAATGGGGGAAAAAAGACAAATACTAGTCACTGGTGTGACTTCTGAATGAGAAGCTAAAGACTTCCAGTTAATTTTGGTAGGTCATGACAGGTAGGTATTATGTAAACATTTTAAATGTTTAAATGATTTTTAAAGTTTTTGCTAGTTAATCACTGAATCAGTTAATGGAAAAAAATAAACTTTATGAAGGAAGTGATTGTTTGGATTAAACAATATAATCTTTAAAACTCAGGTTTGACATGATGAAAAATTACTATTGATATTATTTTCATGATAACTTGGGGATAATTTAACCCTAAGGCTTAAATAAATATGAACAAAATGCACTTCTAAGGGCGATGAGGCCATAAAATACTAAGATATCAAATTATGCAGTAGGCAGTAATTAAACTTCTGGGCTTGGTCCAGGCTTGGTCCAACTTATTTAATCATCAAATTGCCAATTTTAATTCAAATAAATGACTATGAAACTAATAATGGAAAATTATTAGTATTACAATTTACTTTTTTAATTTAGAAAAAAATACAAATGTACCTAAAGCCCGCTTTGTGGACTATATTATCGCCCACTGTGACCACAGTGACTATGGGAATTAATAGAGCGTGGTACCAGTCTGTATCAAGGTCAAGGCTAAATGATGGATAAACAGAAGCGTCAGTCGATCGTGCGATTAACCGTTTCACAGGTACCTTTTTTTCTCGCGTGGCATGAGGACAAATTGGTAGGGGAACCATTAGCTTGACGAGCTCTGACGGCCCAGGAGTTCGCCGGACTGGAGGTCCGGCGGCGGTAGACATTCTGCCGGACCTCCGTGATTTTTACCGGAAATTTCTGGTGGTCCGGCGCTAATTTCAAGCCATGCTGTAACTATCAAAATCATAAATAAGCTAAACACCATCAACTCATAATAAAGCTTATATTTATTACCACACAAAACAAGCATGTGCCTCTTTCCCAAATCATATTTTTATCATATATAACAGCTGAGCGCCGTAACCCATGGGTCCCTTGTTTTTATTATAAAATGGTATGTTACCATACTATCATCATGCATAAGTATTGCAAGTGAAACGTAGAATCAAAAAATGGATTAGATGATGAACCAACCCCCGTGAACTGACCAAACTGTTAAACATATTTTTTATAATTCCAGCTTTGTGTATATATGTATGGCAAATCTTACAATATTTTTAGAGTTATGTGAGACAAGCAGGTGACACGCATATGTTCACAACAAAGATTAATCATACAGGAAAATGCTCTGGTAGCCTGCATATTTTGTAACGAAATTTACCTAAGTTTATCTTGACCATGCCAGGGGGTTGCACCTACTTCGCCTTTACATTTTCACAAGTTGATTCAACCTTGTCATGAACACAGTTAACATACCTGAGTCGCAGATATAACCATCGGTTTTGCTGGAGCATGGCGTGTCATGCAGACCATTTCCTCTGAGGGTACATCACTGCGCACCACTGTTATTTTTCGATAGACATTACTGTTGACTTCGAAGGTGCAATGTATTATATAAAACTAAAATATCATTTATTAAATACTAAACCTTAATTTCAGAAAAAAGTTCGACCGTTTTAATTGCCTGGTCTGTTTTTTTTCCATTGTTCGTAGCTGGGCCCTAAGATTTGCCGTCTCACCTGTCCAAGTCCACTCCAATAAATCCTAAAGAACCATTCCAAGCCATACACTTGTAACTCCGGAATGGTTCATTCTTGTGATTAGGGCTGTCTCCTCTTAAAACACTATACTGCTCGGCAACATTTTACCACCAGCTTTACAGTGCTGCATGGCTTCTTTCAAACTCAGAAGAGGTGGTCCAATTATTCCTGTCGTTTAATGTTGTGAAACACTATGTACCAATATATACATTAAATTAAATGAGATCGAAAGTAAGTTATTAAGGAAAAGAAACATGAACAAGACCTGCCCATTGATTGAAAAGGTCAGTAAAACGCTTTAACCTAATATGCAAATAGAATGAGAGTTCGGGCGAAAGTGGATAGATCCTACACTTTATCCATCGCGGATGAAAATTACAAATATATTCTACTTAGCTGTACAGTAATACAAAGGAATCGAAGAATTGTCATACCATTTGCATCGTTTGTTCCTTTCCATTTTGGCGGGACAGTTATAGCCCAGTTCGCTGTAAACAGTTGAACGGTTAGCCATAACGACACGATACGCTCAAAATCTAACAGGTTTCATGGGTACTAGCTTAAAGTCGCACGTCTTTGATTCGTTTTTTATTCGGTTTTAATGGGGAAAGGTTGACTTTGCGTTGTACTGTTAGTTGCTGAAGTACGTCCTTTATTCACCCACTCTCCGTATATACTGTTGATATGAGTCATGCTATAAATAATGATAAAACTTTTTATACTATGCCTGAACACGTTATGGGTAATATGGTACTTGGCTGATTTAATTATACACTTACTTGTTCACGAAAATACATCATGATCAATCTTTATATAATTTGTGAGGGTGTGTGTACTGAGGTATTTTTTTAAATGGATTTGTTGTGTGATGAGTGTGTGATGATGCGTGTGATGGCCTGCTGTATCTGGTGGCGTGTGTGTGACGGTGTATGTTTGACAATGTGTATAACAATGGTGCTTGTGGTCCTGTCTGGGTTACAATAGAGGCAAGATACTGTTCTTAGTAAAATGGATCAACAAAATTGTCGGAAAAAGTCGAGTTATGTTATTTGGAGTCTTTATTTCTACCGATAAAAAAAATAAAAGTCACCCATGAACATCTGCGTGAGACAATTACTTAATATTAACTATGAACTTAATTGTTTGGTAAAGACATCAACATTTATGTAAAGACTAAGATAAAGTACGCGTCACCTTATCTTACAACTAACTTCAGAATATGGATGTTTGACACACAAATTGTCACATAATTCCAACATTTTCTAAGTCGGTTTTACGTCAAGATTAGGAAATAGTTTGCTTTCTGGTTTGTTTATATCAACTGACATATCTTTTGTCTCTTAAAAAAAAGATATATACAGATGATTGACGACTCATCCTGTGATTTTTTTTTACAACATATCTTTGATGGGTTATTAATTATAAAATCTCATTATAACCATGATGACTTTCCTTTTCCCATCATTAAAAGTGAGCCCATCATTTCCAATTTCCGGGTGCACTTCCTCATATTTTGCAGCCATAATCTTAACTGTTAAGGATAATGCCCTGAGGTGTTCGCTATGAGGGGGTGAATATGTGGTTTTGAATCCATAGTTTTGTTTAGCTGAAGTTTGACCAGGGTTTTCGAAATGGAATGCCTTCCATCGCATTCTCCGAAGTAGGCTTTCAACTTTACTTATCTGGGATTTGGGGTAGGTCAGATTACTATGGATGGGAATGTTGTTCAATGAATAGTTGAAGTTAGCTTTGTTTATTCTGTAGATGTTATAAGTTGAATTTCTGGACAGGGTGGGTTAACAAAAGTGCTCGACAACGTACCTGTCGCTGGAGTTGGAGTAGAAGGTAGTGTTACCCTCCGATGTAAAGTGATTTATGGCCTACAGACTAGGGCAGATCGGTATAACTCTGAAGAAAACCCTGGGTAAATTTCAGCTTAAAAAAACTATGGATTCAAAACCACATATTCACCCCCTCATAGCGAACACCTCAGGGCATTTGAAAGTGATATCTATGAAATGGTCCGGAACAATGAATTCCAGCACTCACACAATGCATTCCAGAGACAAATGGCCAATGACATCAAGACAATCTGACAATCTCCTAGTACAGGCAGATAAGACCACCAACATGTACAGTATGCCGAAAGAATACTACAATAAACTTCTTACAGAAAACATCACTAAGACATACAAAAAAGCAGACAAAAATATCTGTAAAAATATCAATACAGAAACAAAAGAAATAGCCGGTTCCCTTAACCTAGCAGACCGCATCGAAGTCGTGGCCGAGCGGAATGCTTACATTACTTTGAAAGACCACAAGGATAATTTTGAACAAAACCCCAAGTGCAGATTGATAAATCCATCAAAATCTGAAATAGGTATCATTAGCAAAAAGCACTTGGAAAAAATTAATAGCCAACTGAGACTGAAAACCAAACTCAACCTGTGGCAAAATACCGCACAGGTAATATCTTGGTTCAAGAAATTGAAGCTGAAACAAAAGTCTAAGTTCATAAAGTTTGATATTGTTGACTTTTACCCCTCGATCACAGAAGATCTTCTCATGAAAGCCCTCAAATTTGCCAAAACCATGGTCTCCATTCCAAGGGATGTTATCAAAACCATCCTGCACAGCAGGGAAAGCTTACTGTTTAGCAACGGTAACACCTGGGTGAAAAAAGATCATACTAGTTTTGACGTCTCCATGGGCAGTTTTGATGGCGTTGAAGTATGCAAAATTGTTGGTTTATGCATCCTTGATATGTTGAAAAAGGAATTTGGTGAAAATTCTCTGGACCTGTATCGTGATGACGGTTTAGGTTGTTTCCCCAACATGTCTGGAGCCAAAGCAGCCAGCACCCGTAAGAAAATGATCAAACTCTTTTCCAATGTTGGGTTAAAAATAACCATTGAAACTAACCTGACCTGCACAGATTTCTTAGACGTAACATTTGACCTCCAAAATGACACCTTCTATCCTTATAGAAAACCGAACAATGACCCGCTTTATATCCATGCACAATCCAATAACCCCCCAGCAATTAATAGGCAGATACCTATGATGATCAGCAAACGTGTATCTGACAACTCCTGCAATAAAGAGCTATATATGAAAGCGAAACCCATGTATGACAAAGCTTTAGCGAAAAGCGGGTTCTCAGAAAGCTTAAAATATGTTGAACCCACAGTGAAAAGCAAAAGAAACAGGAAAAGGAAAATAATATGGTTCAATCCCCCCTACAGCCGTCATGTAAAAACCAACATTGGCAGACAATTCATGAAACTAGTTGAAAACACTTCCCTCAACATCACAGGTACCACATGTAATTCAACAGGAACAACTTGAAAATTAGCTATAGCTGTCTACCCAACATGTCTAACCTGATCAGCAAACATAATATGAAGGTTTTAAATACTGACAATGCTGTGAATGTACCTCAAAAACAATGTAACAGGCGTAAAAAAGACGAATGTCCTATGAATGGTCAGTGTCAGCTGAAATGCATTGTCTATAAGGCAACAGTTAGAACAGACAATGACGTGAAACACTACATAGGGTGTACTGAAGGTGATTTCAAGACAAGATACAATAACCACAAGCAATCCTTTCGGAACAGATCCCACGCTAAAAATACTGAACTTTCTAAACTCATTCGGTCACTAAAAGAAAACAATATCAATTACAAGCTCTCCTGGGAAATATCTGCCAAGGCAGCCCCTTACTTCTGTGGAACTAGGAAGTGTGATCTCTGCTTGTCTGAAAAGCTACTTATAGCAACGGCCCCCTGGATCCTTGTTGAACTCAAGAGCTGAAATTCTCTCCAAGTGCCGCCATCAAAACAAATTCACCCTGAAATATTTTAAAACCTAGCATTCGTACTATATTCAGCGTGGCCCCTTCAAGCCCCCCCCCCCCCCCCCCCAAAACGAGGATCCGCTTGGCAGACTTACCTGTTCAGGTAGTTGTTCTCTCACTGCTTTGCAGTGATGAGGGACATGGCGTTACCACTACGTCATGGTGAGTTTACCGAGTGGATTCCACTTGGTAGGAGTATAGTATAGTATATTTGCCTTTTATATTGTATATTTCCTTGTATATTGTGTATTTTCATAGTATATGTGTATTTTTATCATATGTATACTACTGATATGTTCACTGCTTCCAAGACCCTATTACAAATCAGTTCAATATGCTAATTGAGCATCCTGGTATATATCTTTGTATTATACATAAAATTTAAACAATAAATAACCGCCCTGCCCTGTTATGTTCCAGTATCGCACGTGTACCCCGACCAATCCTATTGGACAATATGATCAGTGTCAGTCTTTCACATGCCCCCCCTCCCCCCCCCCCCCCCCCCGTATCGCACAAAGTATAATCTCGTAATCTCGTAAAGTCTCGGCTTTTCAAACCACGCCGTTAGCTTCATTCTAACCACATTCACCTGATGATCGGGTCGCATCCCGTGAAACAGACTGTTTTGAATTAACAGTGTTGTTTTTCTTCAGAGTTATACCGCTCTGCCCTAGTCTGTAGGCCATAGAGCACTTTACATCGGAGGGTAACACTACCTTCTATATATATATATATATATATATATATATATATATATATATATATATATATATTTACAGAGGAAATAAACTGGTCTGTGTCTTAAACATGTGTGTCATCTGATTTTGGAACTGAACGTAGTATATACCAATATATATTCAATTCGCAGACCTCTTTCCAGAAATGTTATACTGAAAATGTTAATGCGATATAATGATACTTGTTAAATGACAAAACATTCATACAAATGTATCTCGCGCACAGAGCTAACAGCAACCTCGAATTCAAAGGAGGATGTGTAGTGCTTTATGATTGTTATGCCAGTAACAAATATATCTAATTTCATTTCCCATCTATACCTTTACACATATGTACATTTCACGCGAAGCTCACAATGTTTTGCACCATGCTGGCTGCTCTCCTGTTTGCACTATATTTATATCATGCTGACGGCTCTCCTGTTTACAATATATTTAACACCATGCTGACGGCTCTCCTGTTTACAATTTATTTTACATCATGCTTGCGGCTCTCCTGTTTACACTATAGTTTACACTATGCTGACTGCCCTCCGGTTTACACTATATTTCACACCATGCTGACGGCTCTTCTGTTAACACTATATTTTACATCATACTGACAGACCTCCTGTTTACCCTATATTTTTCCCATGCTGGCGGATCCCCTCTTTACATTATATTTTCCCCATGCTGGCGGCTCTCCTTTTTACACTCTATTTTACCCAATGGTGGCGGCTCTCCTGTTTATACTATATTTTCCCAAAGATGGCGGCTCCCCTGTTTTCAGTATATTTTCCCCATGCTGGCGGCTCCCGTTTTTACACTATATTCTACCAAAGATGGCGGCTCCCCTGTTGTCAGTATATTTTCGCCATGCTGGCGGCTCCCCTTTTTACACTATATTCTACCAAATGATGGCGGCTTCCCTGTTTAAACTATGTTTTACCCCATGAAGGCAGCTCCCCTGTTAACAATATATTTTCCCCCATGATGGCGGCTCTCCTGTTTACATTATATTTTACCCAATCCTGACTGCCCTCCTGTTAACACTATATTTTACACCATGCTGACAGCCCCTGTTAACACTTTATTTTACACCATGCTGACGGCTCTCCCGTTTACACTATTATTTACACCATGGTGGCCACTCTCCTGTTTACACTATATTTATATCATGCTGACGGCTCTCTTGTTTACAATATATTTTACACCATGCTGACGGCTCTCCTGTTTACACTATATTTTACACCATGCCGACGGCTCTCCTGTTAACACTATATTTTACACCATGCTGACGGCCAGTTTACACTATATTTTACACCAGGCCGACGGCTCTCCTGTTTAAACTATATTTTACACCATGCTGACTGCCCTCCTGTTTAAACTATATTTTACACCAGGCCGACAGCACTTCTGTTTACACTATATTTTACACCATGCCGACGGCTCTCCTGTTTACACTATATTTTACAGCATGCTGACGGCTCTTCTGTTTACACTATATTTAACCAATGCTGGCGGCTCCCCTGTTTTCACTATATTTTCCCCATGTTGGCGGCTCCCCTGTTTTCTCTATATTTTCCCCATGCTGGCGGCTCCCCTGTTTACATTACATTTTCCGCATGATAGCTGCTCTCCTGTTTACACTATATTTTACCACGTGGTGGCGGCTCTCCTGTTTACACTATATTTTACCCAATGATAGAGGCTTCCCTGTTTACACTTTATTTTACCCCATGATTGCGGCTCCCCTGTTTACATGATATTTTTCCATATGATGGCGGCTCTCCTGTTTACATTATATTTTACCCCATGTTGGCGGCTTTCTTGTTTACAGTGTTTTTCACACCAGGCTGACGGCTCTTTTATTTGCGATGCGTCTTTGTGATGGTGATTGTGGCTTTTTGGTGGGAATCTTCTTTAGTCCACGCGCCATGTTCTCGTAGTCGTCCTGTCAATTTACACTTGCCACCGGAGAGTATTTCTGTGATGCCGCTACGGGCGACAATGGGCCACGTTTCGGCAGATCTGGTCGTGGCTTTTCTGGTCGTTGTGGTTTTACGAGGCGACCACATGCACCACATCGCGTGACCTCTGACGTCAGCATGTTCTCGTAATGAATGTTGTTGTCTTCATTGCCCTTTGAACATAAGAAAAGCTTACGTAGGCATTTTGTCTGTTCACATCTTTAAGGTTAATGACGCCGTTATATAACGTTATATCCAAGGCAAACAGTTCGAGGCGAATATTTTTGAAAGGAATAATTAACATCCATGGATAATTGAATATGAAAAGGCTGAGGTAAGCATGTCAATATGTAACATATTTTACTTATAAAATTCTTATATGTTATATAAGCATGGTATTCATGTTTGTCTTACCTGCCCGCAGGTTAAACAGACGCTCCGACAACTATCGGTGGACTGAGGTGCTTGTAACAAATCAAGAACCCGTGAACGTATGGCTGTCATGAGGAGCATGACCAGGGGAATTACTTCTTCTGCAGGACCTGCAATTTATGTAAGTTATTCTAGCAGAGAGAATAACAACAGTTTGTTTAAGAAATTTACATTTTACTAACATTTAACATCATTAATTCAAAGCGGTCTCAAGCATTATAATTACTGTAGAAACGGAACACCGTTTATCCGATAAAAAATAAACACTGAGAACCGATATTTTTTTGAATTTTTGTTTATCTGAAATCAATGCAATGAAAATATTGCAAAAAAGGATGTACAGGGATGCGCAGATATAAGGGTAATCGTGCAAAATAACGGACCCATATTTCTCTCTCTCACAAATAAGTGTGACCACGTTTCACTAAAATTTTTTTTGCATGATAAAATTGACGATCCGGCGCAGTTAAGATATCATATTTTTGTATGTTATTTATATATTTATTTTGCTACAAACTGTCGAAAAAGGGTAGTTTGCCGAAAATACCCAAAATGACGTCGTGTCAAAGACGTTCTGAGCCGACGTCATGAATCCACAGTAATATACATATATACCATGTTAAACATTTAGATGATGTCTTACAAAATTTACAGTCAATATATAATATTACCCATATATGTTTATACTTTTTTACCTCTTTATATCCACATTTCACTTGATGTACGTTCAAGGTGACGACGCCCTGCCGCCAGAACGTAAACAAATGTCGAGTGTCACGTGACAAGTCATGCACTTAAAATCAAGAGAGACACGGGAGAAACACGTTCGTCCGCATTATGTTACAACATATTTTGTTATACTAACATAATAATATCCTTATTTTTAATAAAATAATTATAAAGTGTCACAACATTTATTAGTTATAATTAATGACATTATTAAGGTGTGATCTCTTTTTATAAATTGTGTGACCACATATAGTAGTTAGGAATAGTAAAAAAAGGTGGTGTGACCACATTTAAATATATTCTTACATCATCATATCCCTTATTTTTTCTAAATTTAATCCTGAATTTTTTCAAACCAAGAGACAATATTTTTTACCAATAAAAAATTAAGTGTGACCACCTTTTTTTTGACCAGCCAAATAAGTTTGTATTATATAAATAATATTATAAAATCTGGTCACATATGGTGTTACCACATTTTTTAAAATAAATTTTGCCAAAAATAAGTTTTGACCACATTTTCTTTGACCAGCCATATAAGTTTGTATTATATATATATATAATATTATAAAATGTAGTCACATATGGCGTGACCACATTTATTACCAATAAATATTAACAAAAATAAGGTGTGACCACACTTTGCCCAGCCATATAAGTTTATATTATATATATATATATATATATATATATATATATATATATTATAAAATGTGGTCACATGTGGTGTGACCACATTTTTCAAAATAAATTTTGCCAAAAATAAGATGTGACCACATTTTATGTAATAAATATATAATTTTTAGAATGTGGTCACATATGATGTGACCACATTTTTTACAATAAAAATTGACAAAAATAAGTGTGACCACATTTTATTTGAACTTCCATATAAGTTTGTATTATATACAATATTATAAAATGTGGTCACATGTGGTGTGACCACATTTTTCACCAAAGAATAATGACAAAAATAAGGTGTGACCACATTTTGACCGGCCATATAAGTTGTATTAAATATATATATATATATATATATATATATATATATATATATATATATATAATAAAATGTGGTCACATGTGGTGTGACCACATTTTTCAAAATAAATTTTGCCAAAAATAAGATGTGACCACATTTTATGTAATAAATATATAATTTTTAGAATGTGGTCACATATGGTGTGACCACATTTTTTACAATAAATATTGACAAAAATAAGGTGTGACCACATTTTATTTCACCAGCCATATAAGTTTGTATTATATATAGAATATTATAAAATGTGTTCACATATGGTGTGACCACATTTTTCACCAAAGAATATTGACAAAAATAAGGTGTGACCAAATTTTGTCCGGATATATAAGCTTGTATTATATATATATATAAATATATATATATATATATATATATATATATATATATATATATATATATATATATAATATATTATAAAATGTGGTCACATGGTGTGACCACATTTTTTACAATAAATATTAACAAAAATAAGGTGTGACCACATTTTATTTGACATGCCATATAAGTTTATAAATATATAATATTATAAAATATGGTCACATATGGTGTGACCACATTTTTCACCAAAGAATATTGACAAAAATAAGGTGTGACCACATTTTGACCGGCCATATAAGTTTGTATTATACATAGAATATTATAAAATGTGGTCACATATGGTGTGACCACATTTTTTACCAATCAATATTAACAAAAATAAGGTGTGACCATATTTCATTTGACAAGCCATATAATTTTGTAATCAAGATATAATATAATAAAATGTGGTTACATATGGTGTGACCACATTTTTACAATAAATATTGACAAAAATAAGGTGTGACCACATTTTATTTGACAAGCCTAATAAGTTTGTATTATAAATAGAATATTTTAAAATGTGGTCACATAAGGTGTGACCACATTTTTTACCAATCAATATTAACAAAAATAAGGTGTGACCACATTTTATTTGACCAGCCATATAAGTTTGTATTTTATATATATATATATATATATATATATATATATATATATATATTTAATATATTATAAAATGTGGTCACATGGTGTGACCACCATGTACAATAAATATTAACAAAAATAAGGTGTGACCACATTTTATTTGACAAGCCATATAAGTTTATAAATATATAATATTATAAAATATGGTCACATATGGCGTGAACACATTTATTACCAATAAATATTAACAAAAATAAGGTGTGACCACATTTTATTTGACCAGCCATATAAGTTTGTATTATACATAGAATATTATAAAATGTGGTCACATATGGTGTGACCACATTTTTTACCAATCAATATTAACAAAAATAAGGTGTGACCACATTTTATTTGACAAGCCTAATAAGTTTGTATTATATATATAATATTATAAAATGTGGTTACATGGATGAAATGCCCAACATGGTCCCGTGTTTCTCCCGCGTTCGTCTCGATTTTAAGGGCTACCGGTCTATCACTCATGGGGAGGGGATTTTCCCATCTGATTGTCCTTAAATCAAGTAGTCTAATAGGACAAAAAAAAAAATAAATAAGAGAAATGACACGTCTAAAATGTAGTCTTAATACTCTGTCCACAAAAATGACTGTTTATTACACAATTTATATTTATTTGACATATAAAACGCACATAGAGACAAAGCTGAATAAAGCAAGAGTTAACGTGATCAGTCGAATACATTAACAGACGACAGTTGCATGTTTATGTTATTGGCGGCACGACGTCGTCAACTTTGATTAAATCTTGGGAAATATGGATATTTAGAGGTAAAATTGTCTCTCTATCTATGCATAAAAAGATATATTGACTGTAATTTTTGTTAGACATCATCTTTTGGTTTAACATGTTTAACATGGTATGCACGTACAGTACTGTTGGTTCATGACGTCGGCTGAGAACGTCTTTGACACGACGTCATTTTGGATATTTTCAGCAAACTACCCTTTTTCGACAGTTTGTAGCAAAATATATTTATATCAAACATACAAAAATATTGTATCATTAGATGCGCCGGATCTTCAACTTTTACATGAAACAGTTTTTTCATTGAAATGTGGTCACACTTTTTTGTGAAACCATGTAAGATGGGTCCGTTATTTTGCACGATTACCAGATATAAGTTAATTAGTGAACTCGGGCAAAGGTATCCGCAGGTCCGTGTTGTCCGCGTTGGCTCGCCATTAATTGAGGTCGGAGCATTTCATTAGAATATTCTGAAGACTTTGTTTTCATTAAAATTTAGCGAATGAGAAAAGGTCAGGAATTATAAATTAATCATCGACGAAATTATGTTTAATATACTAAGCAATATGCTAAGCCATCAAAGAGTGTAACATTTGAACCAAATCGGGATACACACAAGGCGGCTGTTAAAGAATCACAGTCGGTCAAGTTCAAATGAGGAGGCTTCAGTGCTGTTGATGTAACGAAAGCACAGCGTTCTCGCCTGTGGCCTGTTCCTGCCAGCCGGCCGTGCTTGGTCACTGAAATCACAATTACAGTTAACGTATTATATATTCTTACTCAATAAGTCTTCTTTTTTGTATATTACCAAACGTCTTTGAATATTACAATGGCACTGATAACGCTTAGAAGATTTGAAACAATTGCAGAACGTTCGACATAATAGGTACACGTTACGCATTGTACTGATAAGAAACATTTCTTGCAAAATGTAACCTGACGTCATATATCTACAATGAGCGCATTTAGTCATTAATGTAGGACCAGATGTCGACTCAAACAACAGTGACGGTCAAAGATCGCCGGTGCTCAGGCCAATAGAGTAATGTATTTTTCTTCCTATTAAATAATGGTTTCAGTGTATCTGTCGTGTAACAGAAACGTGTCTGTCAATATAACCAGTTCTCCATCAGGAATAACAGGAATACTCGCCTCTACTCCTCTATAACTGGTGTATGTGGTTTTACCGTCATTTTGATAGTATTATTATTAAAAATAAATTCAATACGACTGCGAATCTCTCGAGTCAACATATTTTTTTTTAAATCTGTCAGAACTAAAGATTATTTTTAAAATGTCTTGAATAGTCTGAGTTAATTATCAACTATATATATATATATATATACGTCAAGGCCCAGATCGCGATCTAGATGGATCTAAGATCTGTCCAACCCTAATTGTGATCGCAGTTCAGGCCGGCCAAAACTGCGATTGCAATCTTAGATTGCGATCCTGTCTTTCTTGCCTCAGTATCGCAATCTGGACTGGACAGATCTAAGATCTTGACCAGCCCATATTGCGATCCATGCTTATACTATCACATGAGTGAAACATCAGTTGTTTTACCAACTTAATTGGTATTGCATGGTACCATTTCCCCATAATAAATACAATTATAATACAAATAGGTCCATTTAAAAGCTGCTTGTTAAATAAAAGGTAACAAGGGACCCATGGGTTATATATGATCACAAAATATGATTTGGAAGAGGAGGTTGGCAAATGCTGGTTTTGTGTGGTAATATAAGCTGTTTTATAAGCTGATGGTGTTAAACTCAAGTTATGTAAGATTTTGATAATATCCTTGGCGACAGGGATGAGGTAGGTTTGATGTCATTTATATTATTTACAGTTGGAAATGGTATGCTATTGTCACTTAGGGTTTGACTAGGCCATATAACTTCATCTACATTGCAGTAGAATTATTTAAAAAAAAACTGTCCATAATCAGTCGTGTTAATTCTGATTTTTACAAATGAGTTAACTGTTATTTAATAACTAAAGGTTAGCAAGAGTAGCACTAGCACAAATAATATAAATTAAACTATTTATTAAAAATTAATAACAAATATTGTGTCAAATATAATTTAAACTAAAAATAATAACAGTATCATCTGAAAAGATTTTTTTCATAATATAATCGAAATAAATGATTGTTAAAATAAAATTATAGAATATATTCATGAACGCATTCATGAATACATTTGAAATGTATTTGCATTTGTATTCAAATACTTTAATTTTATTTTATATTTATGTATAAAATTATGGAGTATATATTTATATTCGCATTCAAATACATATGCAAAGTATTCGCACCATGTCTGGTATTTATTCAGTTTCAGACAAAGTTCTTGAGAATCCAGAATATACAAATTTCACAAATTTAAATAATGATCATAAGTATAGGGTTTTATGGCTTTACTTTATACTTAAAAAATAAAACTATTATATTCACTTTGCACTACTTTCAAATCAATCTAAGCACTAGACATAGCAAAAGTCTTATGACAATTATTAAAGTTACAGAAATCATAATGTGAACTTGTCTAAGATCTGTTTTTTATCATGTTAAAATATTTTTATTTAAAAAAAAAACATTTATAAAAAATTAAAGTAATGTCAGCTATAAAACCATTATATGTGTAAAAAATAACCCAAGGATAAGAACACCCTATAAATTATACAAGGAGAAAAGTAGAGATGGGCAAGTTAAATTTTATTAAGCTAAATCAAAGAACCAGCAATATAATTTTTATTATTTATATAGTCTTGTGACAGCTGATACAGCCACGAGTCTTAATATCATAATGACATCTTTAACAAGTACTTGCCTGAGTAAAATTTAAAGATTTTTTCATATTTTTTTTTAAATTTTGAAATAGATAAAAATTAACAAGCTGAAACACTTGGAAAAGACCTGTCTCTTGCTCCTTGTATGAGTCACCATGGACTACTTTGATTTCATTGCTTGATAGTTATGTTGAAGGGATAAGTGACAGATAGAGGGGCAAGTTCTTGTTTTCTCAACAAACATATGACAGTGCCTTGGAAGCATTACAGGTATGAATAATGTTCTTAATATTAAATATGATTCATAAATTATAGCAAGCTATATTAACTAATTTTCCTGTTTTTTTTTTCTCAGTCAGTAAATTTTAAACATGAATGTTTTAGTAAGCATGGATTTACTTTGTAAGTGATGTATTCAGAGAGTGCTGTAAAATGTACTTTAATTTTAAATTTTTATATGAATTGGCTCACTTTTTTGCAGGTACCGGGATTGACCTTTGTTGTGTACTGTGATAGGTTGATATTGCTTGACATATTAGCGTGCTACTGAAGTTGCTATTGAAAATATTTTCTTTTATGTAACACAGTTTTATAAGTATGATAAATGAATGTTGATTTAAAATGACTTCACTTTTTTATGAATTTATGTATTTATTATGGGAAATGGTACCATGCAATACCAAATGAGTTGGTAAAACAACCGATGTTTCCCTCCTGTGATAGTAAATGCATGGATCACAATATTGGCTGGTCAAGTTTAGGATCGCAAGTAGGATCGCAATCTTAGCTGAACTGAGATCGCAATTTGGGCTTGACAGATCTCAGATCCGTCCAGATCGAAATCTGGGCCGTCATATATATATATATATATATATATATATATATATATATATATATATATATATATATATATATATATATATATATATATATATATATATTGTTACGGAACCTAATATCTACAAATCATGTAGTCTTGAGGACCATAAAATTGGTTATGGGGATATAAAATAATCAGATTCTGTAACACTAGGCAGCGTGAAATGTCTAGGGGAATGAATAAAGAAGTCAGTGGTTTTTTGTTAATAAATAATGATAATTTAATCTTAAAACAACCCTTACATTACAATACACTTAATCAATACAATTACACAGTATAACAACAGTATAACAGTAAATCAATACAATCACACAGTTTAATAAATATAATGTACAGTACCTGGATAGCACCACTGTCACAGCGAAAACAAGTCCTTAAAAATGTATGATCCAGATGAACAGTTCACATAAATCTTCTCAGAGAATAATAGTCCAATTCAATCACAAATCAATCCGTTGTAATCCAAAAGTGAAGTTTTTGTAATAATCCCGAAAGCAAACTGGACACAGACCGCACTCAATCTGCATATAGTTCGTTAAATCCCTGACACTACTGCAATTATCGGATAGATCCAAAACTGACTCACACTCTTCCAAGTCCGCTGGAATATTTCTCTCCCCTCTCTCTCGGCTCTTAAACACAACCCCTATTTATAACTTTTCATCCGAAAATTCTGGAAACTTCTATTTCACGAACATTCGAAAGAACCAAACAATTTATTATACACACGCCAAAAGAACATTACAAAACACGCGCTCATAGAGCGCGACCAGCCCAGAAAGTACCAGATCAGCATGAGCGATGTGTTTCTACACGTCAGACCCTACACGTTGGCCGGTCCGGCTCTCGCGTCTCCAATGGCAACGGACAATGCCAGCGCTACACAGACACATGTAAGACTGCTGCACACAATAAAAGAGACACCTGTAACAATATATAAATGTGTAGTAATAATAATAATAACAATAATGTGACTACCATGGAAAAAGTCTACAGAAGTATCAGAAAGGAAATGCACGGAATAAGTAAGTATGTACAAAGAGCAGAAATGTGTCTCCCGATGATCAGACTTACCATCACTGTAAGGTCCACACTTTGCAGTTTTAAACTGAATGAATCCACAGAGCAGTGACGTGGCAATTAGGACATTCTTCCTGCAAACACACGCTCGTCGTGAAGAAGACATAATTAACTGATATCCGACTGCTTTGTTTTGTAAAACAAACTGCTGCTTGATTATCCTCATGGCTGGTATAAATAAGTTTGCTATACTTATGCCTGGTACTATGTTGAGATGTTTTACCATTGTTATAGTAAATTATATGCATCTGAATCGCCAGACGTGTATTTTGCATGAATAATATTAAACAACATGGGAGGATACATTTCACATGCACAAATCATCAGCCGAATTGTGCTTCATTATGTCTTTTTATGCCTGACTTATTAAACCATTATCAAATTTCGATTCGTGACTTTCCAAACATATTATCCACTTTATTATTGACGGCACAATTAACGATTGGAAACAAAAGGCTTCTATTATTTATTGTCAAAAATTATAAAAGGATATACTGATGATAATGCATGTTAGGCTACATGCCCCGTTGGGCGTCTGCTAAATATGATTCATATATCGTAACTCGATAAAGGTAGCACAATTAATAAAATACATTACCCATCTTATTTATAGGCGTGGTTTGCATAGAAAAAGGGAAGTGAGTGTAAAATAATAGATAACTATTTAGAAAATTATAACACCGATATATAAGGTTTATCATATAGAAAATAGGAAGAGATTATGAAAAAAAAGGAAACAACTTGAAAACGAGCAGTCGACAAGCGACTACGTGTATCCGCCATATCACAGAGGTATGGGTAAAGTCAGGCACCGAATGTTCCTGACATGACATGAGTCCAAATTTGTGGCATCAGTAATCCCAATTAAACTCCTCATACATGTGAAATTTGCACCAAAAACAGATCGACATATGGATACACACTTTTGAAAAAAAGTGCAACAGCTGGGTAAAACGCCACGCAAAAATCATTGTAGGTGGCGCCACTAGTCTCGAGTAAGAGATGGAGATATCCAAGATATGTAGACATGCTAAGTTTCAGCTCAATACATTAAATCACTCATGAGATATGAATTGTTATCACTAGGACACCCAGATTAACGAAGACCAACTGAAATGTGCTGAGTCCCCATCTCATACTGTTCCACATCAGTGAATTCAAAAGTTTTGCCAAGGAAATCTTTCGAACCTGATTTGGAAATGGTATCATTATCCATTTTCTGTACCTCTTATAGATCAGATGAAAATCGATATTGGGTCAAAGTTGTTGGCCAATAGTAAGGTACCTCTTGGGTAAGTATGAATTAAGTCGGATGAAGAAAATGGCAGATAAAAATAAGAAAAAGATCTAGAAATGGAAAGGAAGAAGAAGAACAATGCAAAAAACAAAAAAACAAAAAAAAAAAAAAAAAAAGATAGGTGGAGATGCAACAACAGCAGTAGTAGTATTGCTGTTGTTATTATCAGTATTGTTGATTTTACATATTTTTTTAGGTAACTACATATTCTTCATCTAAACTCTAATAAAGAAAAGGAAGGGTAAAATCCAGGAAGACTAACGACAAACCCGTAGAAAAGGTCCCCAAAGTCCGGAAAAGGGGATGGGTCCAGGCCGTACAAAAATAGCTGACACCCTTACAAAATAGGTTTCGGTTGCTGCATAGGGGGAGGGGGGAGGGGGTGTCCGGACCCGCTGGACCTCTTCAGTTGATCCACTTCTGGTGACTATCATACTCCAGACACAACAAATGATTATTTAAATCAATCTTTGTGGATAAACTCTCAACTAAAAATAGGTGGACAAATTGTTATAAATTAAAATGTTATAAAATTTTAATAAAACTTGGTACAATGCAGGTATCAGATTCATCAATAATTTAACAAAGAAGGTGAACAATTCTTATGTATTCTACACTCCTGGTGAAATAGGACAGGTTTATGGCATTGATGTAAAAATATTGACTTATAATAGTATTATACACTCAATACCAGCAAAATGGAAACAAGAAATAAGAAACAACCAAGACGATTCTACCTCAGATTTTAAAATTGATAACATTCTACAGATGACAAAACCTGTAAAAACTATATATGTAAATCTTTTAGAAAGAAGATATCTACACCCAGAAAATAGTATTTTATTAAGGCATCAAGATATTGTGGACTGTGATAAGGACAGAGTCCTTGAGGCTTTTAGAAATATATATTCAATAACAATATCAACAATGCTTATATATTTTCAATTTAAGATATTACATCGAATTCTTGCATTAAATCCATTTCTTGTAAAAGCTAGTATCAAAGAGCATGAGTACTGTTCTTTCTGTTAAAAAGAGAAGGAAACCCTACTACACACTTTTCATTACTGTAATTTTGTAAAAGACTTATGGCATGGTGTTCGTAAGTGGTTAAAGAATTCAGATTTTTCGAATACCTTTTCACTGACAGTAATACTTTTTAATGTAAGCACAGATCAGTTGCTAGATAAAATTATACTGATTGTAAAATATTATATATATATATTACAAAATGCAAAGAGCAATAATGGTCGATCAACAGTGCCATTAAATCGATTAGAACCAACCATACTAAACAGGTCGCAATATCAAAAAGAAGACTATCAAAACATGAAACCATCTGAAAATGATTGTGGGTTGAGAAAAAAAAAAACTAACATTGGAATTAACATGCGAGCTGACCAGTGCGGTCAGATTTAGTTTTTTTTTCTTGTTTTGTTTTTACTGATGTCTGCAATATGTTATGCAAATACTGACACATTCTTTATCGATATATATTTAATATCATGCATTTTGCTCTATGTTTTAAGTATGTTAAAAATTAGTCGCATGGTGTTGAAAGATTTTCTTTATGTTTAGAAATGTTCATGTCACCTTGTTATATATTGCCTGTTTATGTATGTTATTATGTATATATGTATGTATATGGTTCTTTTGTGGAATAAACAAAAAAAAAGAGTCTAGACAGCTGAGAATATAATGTCTGTAAGTGTAGATAGTCGATGTCTGAGGAAGGCCACGGTGATTTCTCTGTAACGGACCTTAGAGCGACTATCACATTCTGCCGACGGACAGGTAATCTGGTGATTGTACCTGTTGTGGGCGTATCAAGGAACAGACCTAGGACGTTATATAATCGCCGAGCTGTCGAGGTACTAGATATCGCTGTGTTGACGCACATTCTACTACCTAGAACTCGCTGATTCCTGGAGACATCGGCTATGTTAAACATTGATTATTGATTTAGATAGAAAAGTCTGTGCGTGTTGCGTGAACTGTACCTCAAGTGGTTAACGAGTATACTCAAGCGAAGGACTGTTGGTGTTCGGGGCTCCGTGTAGTTGTGAATGGACTGATTGAGCAGTATACAAAGCGGGAGAGCAGAGAGACGACCAGTGCAACATTCCGATGTCACGTGTGCATGATGGTCATGTGATCAGGATAAGTGTAAACATAGGGACTACTCTGTGAAGTGTGTGTCTAACACACTTGTTGCTTATTTCTATGTTTATTATCGTACGTTAGTAATCATCAGTGCTTGTACATATAGAGCGCCTTTCAAAAGAATGTTGGTGTCTTCTTTATTTAATATATTGATTTGTTTTGTTAACATATGTCTTATTCAGTTTTTGGAGTTTACGTATATGAGTGTTTCAATCAGTTGGTTTGACTTTTAAAAGAACCTGGTGGTTCACATCTTTAGTGTTGGGACAATAGGTACCCCTTTAAAGGCACCACTTGATGCAAGAATGTTTGGGACCGCACAGATTGGCAATAGACATTTACTGGTCGCATCAATTTACCGCATGGCGGTAGTTACTGCTTCACCTCCTAGGTGGCAGGATGGTAAACTGCCTTGCATCAAAGTGGCGACTGTCTCTGACTGCCAAGTTTTAATTGAATATTCATATTTGACCCGTTTTACTATACTTATGCAAATGGAGGATGGACTGGCGGTATATGTGTTTTTTTTGTCACAAGGAAACTCTGAGTAGAATATTGAAAACCGCCCTAAAAATACGATGGTGAAACAAATGTCTATTTAGACAACGTCTAGCGGCCTATAAACTCATTGTTATTTAAAATAAGCTAGACCAATCGTGAAATAAGTTTATGTACTTTCTACCAAACCATAATCTCCCTGCACTTGTGTCCACGAACCAAACAGAAGCATGTCAGCCACAGGTAACATGATTGATAGCTAAGTCGTGCGAGTCGTAGGAAAGGACGGCTGTCACAATACAAGTTGGTTTTACGCTCTCATTTGTACAACCAAACATGTTTTTCGTATTGATATCTCACTCGTAATTTAGATGTTCATCGCACTCTCTGTGTGTAAATCTTTATATTATATGATCTTACCTTCAACATTGATTTGATGTCAAACACGTATCGCCTGAACATATGTCGGTGTCTCCAACCGTTTGCTGTTAATGGAGAGACGTGACATTCCGTCAGAGTCCCACAAAGTCATGTTGGAGCAGATCACGTGGCACTACAAACTAGACATCCATCGGTCGAACGCTTGCCGGAAGTTGAAATGACAAACAGACGGACAGACAGAACAAACTGTCGGTTTTCTAACAATTGAGTGACTTTCAGAGCGATTGGTGAAAAGTTAGGCCTGTTGAAGACATATATCACTCAAAAGAACATGAAAGCAGACATAGCTCACAACAAATGACAAACAGACAGACATACTGACAAAGTGACACAAGCTTTAGACCAGATGACTTAACCAAGTTATGGATAAGACTCAGAGGAAGAAAATAAGCTATAGTTTATGTAACTGAGGTTTATAGTTTTGAAGATATGGCCAAAATGTAAAATTTTGGAAGGTCGTGTGCAGCGCCCCCTAGCGGCAATATCCAGAAAATGAAAAATTTATTTCGAGGTATTAGTGTAAGACATAACATGTACCAGTTTCAAAAGGATTCTTTCAAATCTGTGGCCTGAAGAATGGTATATGTATGACACAAGAACCAGCAAGCAGGCGAAATTGAGGACAACTGACAAACAGACAGACATACTGACAAAGTGACACAAGATTGAGACCAGATCACTTAACCAGGTTATGGAGACGACTCAGGGAAAGAAAATAAGTTATACTTTATGTTACTGAGGTTTATAGTTCTGGAGATATGGGCAAAACATGAAATGTAGGGGAGGTTCGAATGAAACGCCCCCTAGCGGCCATATGCGGAAAATGAAAAAAAAACATTTCGAGATATTACATCTTAAGACATAAGATGTACCAGTTTCAAAACGATTCCTGAAAAACCATGGCCTTTAGAATGCTATAAGTAAAATACAAAAACCAGCAAGCAGGTGAATTTGAGGAGAACTGACATACAGACAGACATACTGACAAAGTTACACAAAGCTGAGACCAGATAACTTACTCAGCTTATGAAAAAGACCCAGAGGAAGAAAATAAGCTATTGTTTCTGTTATTGAGGTTTATAATTTTCGAGATATGGCCAAAAAATGCTATGTCGGGGAAGTTCGAGTGCAGCGCCCCGTAACGGCCATATCTGGAAAATGGAAAATCAGTCTCGAGATATTAGTGTTAGAAATAAGATATTTTAGTTTCAAAATGATTCCTGCATACTTGTGAAATCTAGGCTATCACTAAGCCATATTTCGAAATATCTCGTTTGACGAGATATTGTACGAGGTATTGCGAGACTTGCAGAATAATCAAACAATACTACTTGTATGCTACCTGATGCAAAAAACTAGATCTCTGTAGCTTTAAAACTGACAAAGTTAGAAAAATAAGACCCCTTATTTTCGAATATCATGACATTTTTTCCCAAAATGCGTAACCATGGTTACCGCAAATTTCAGGCCGTTATATACCAGAAGAAAGGCCTTGGAATGGCGATTAAAATGAGCTTCAGTTTAAGTAGATACGATTATTAGTGACAAAGATATGAAGGAAAACCCGTTTTGCAAACTTTTGATGACCTTGACCTTGACCGTTGACTGATAATGACCAAATTCAATAGGCTTCGGGCACTTTTGGTTGTACATCAACTAAGTAAGTTTGAAAGCGATCGCTGCAAAACTGTGCATTTCAGGCCGGAGACAGACAGACAGATAAACAAACAAACTAGACGACCAGAGGTCGAGCGCTTGCCGGAAGTTGAAATGACAGACAGACGGACAGACAACATATTGTGGGTTTTCTATTATTTGAATGACCCTCAGCGTTTGCTGAGAAGTTGTGGCTTGTAAAATGACATATCAGACAAAACAACGAGGAAGCAGACAAAGCTGACCACAACAGACGAACAGACAGACATACTGACACATCTGTGATAACAGATTACCAGACAAAAGTGCCGAAGGTAAAGAAGAGCAAAATTAGCGATAATTTATGTAGGTAAGGTTTATAATTTGAGGACAACTGACAAACAGACAGACACACTGACAAAGTGACACAAGATTGAGACCAGATGACATTACTAGGTCATGGAGAAAACTCAGGGAAAGAAAATAAGCCATAGTTTCTGTTATTGAGGCTTTGGGTTTTAGAGATATGGTCAATATAATGATATGTGTGTGAGGGTCAGGTGCAGCGCCATGTAACGGCTATGTCCGGAAAATGAAATGTAAAACATAATATGCATAAGAGGGTCGTGTGCAGCGCCCCCTAGCAGCGATATTGTAAAAAATGAAAAAACTGTTTCGATATACCTGTGTAAGACTTATGATGTGTCAGTTTCAAAAAGATTTCTGCAAAACTGTGGCCTTTGGCGCAAGATGAATGAAATCTCGAAATATCTCTATTCACGAGATATTTGACGAGATACTGCTAGACGTGTTATAAAATCTTGTAGTACTAGTTGAATGCTACCTGATGCAAAAAACTAGATCACTCTAGCTTTAAATTTGACAAAGTTAGAAAAATAAGACCCCTTATTTTCGAATATCTCGACTTTTCCCCAAAAATTTGTAACCATGGTTACGGCAAATTTGAGTCAGCTACACACCAGATGACAGGCCTTGGAATGACGATTAAAATGAGCTATTGTTGAAGTAGATACGACTATTAGTCACAAAGATATGAAGAAAAAACCGTTTTGAGAAGTTTTGATGACCTTGATCTTGACCTTTGACCTATATTGCCCAAAAACAATAGGCTCCTTGCATTTTTGATTATCTATAAAGTGTGTAAGGTTGAAAATGATTGGTGCAAAATTGAGACCTGTAGAGAGATGACAGACAAACAGACAAACAGACAGACATCCGCGACTGACCAACCAGCTTGCGAAAATCGAAGATTTCCGGCAAGCAACAAACAGACGCAACTGACCAATATGCATAATATATATACGGTACTGTTTTAGGATTAGTGCGGTACTGTTTTAGGATTAGTACGGTACTGTTTTAGGATTAGTGCGGTACTGTTTTAGGATAAGTACGGTACTGTTTTAGGATTAATGCGGTACTGTTTTAGGATAAGTACGGTACTGTTTTAGGATTAATGCGGTACTGTTTTAGGATTGGTGCGGTACTGTTTTAGGATTAGTGCGGTACTATTTTAGGATTAGTAAGGTACTGTTTTAGGATTAGTGCGGTACTGTTTTAGGATTAGTGCGGTACTGTTTTAGGTTTGGTGCGGTACTGTTTTAGGATTAGTGCGGTACCATTTTGTCATTTCAAAGCAAAATATGTCAACATATGTCTGGGGGGGGGGGATGGGGATGCATATTCTCTACGGTTAACGACCGATTTCTTTTATTGTGATTTACATAAAGCCAGGGAAATCAATGCCCACTACTTGTGTATATTTAAAGGATGTTGTTACTAGATCGTACTTGTGTCATGGACATATCACGTCTGCCATTTATTTTAAATAAAATGATCCTGATGATCAGATAACAAGCGAACCGTCTTCAACATGTCATGATCACGGAGTTATCGGCCCTTGTATTGAACCATTTACTGACTGTGTAAACAAATGATCTTGTCTCCTTATCATAGCACTCAGTACAGATATTGACTTATTATTGAAAATATTGATGTCTGATAGACACTTACATACCTTATGAGTTGATGTTGCCAACAGAATAGAAATTGTTTTTACGAGGGTAGGGGCGCATACGGAATCTAAGAAAGGGTACCCAAGACCCTGTCACAGGTAAACGAATATGCCGAATGTCCCAGTAGACCTTGTACGTATATCTTCCATGTATTCTTAAAGGAGAACAAACGATTCGAGACAAAATCCCCACTGCGTTTTAGTATTAAGAGTCTAATGTCCTATTTCCGATATTTTAGGTCGATGAAAGGGGAGCCTCGGAAGGAGATCAAGGGGACGGTCCAGGGGGTCCGGAGCCGCCCCCCCCCCTTTTCAGCCGCTGCCACCTTTTTTTCCTTTAATCCCCTCCACCCTATCCTTGAGCTGGAGGCCTTTTTTGGCTTTATGATAAGTTCTCCGGGGTTGGTCCCCTCCTTTACCTGAATCCTGGATCAGCCCCTGTTAGCTCGCTTCCTGCGCCACCTTCAAAACCGCTATTGTCTGACTCCGTCACATGGACCAGGGGTCGACATTGACACTCCGGCTGTGGTAAGGGGCTAGTAAAAATATAACAAATAGAACCTATCTGTGTCTGAATTTATTCCACCAGAACAAGACAAGCTTTAAGCCATTTGAGTTATTAAGTCTTGATATAAATATCATTTTTTTTATATTTTACAGTTGGCCAAAGATCGAGGGGATAACTTCATCCTATAACAAATCGACTAAATTGATATTTGTTATAAATTATCAATTCGTATATCATAACTTTTTTCAGGATAGCCCGAGCCATAATGGAATTCCTGTTTTAAAACTGTGGTACTAGCTAAATACAATTAATTATATGAACCACATGACAATTCAAGTTCCAGACCTTTATTAAAGGTGTTCAGTGACATACACTTGAATATTAATAAATAATACAAAATTAGAAAAAAATTGCCAGTTGTCAATATAACAAGTTATAAAGTTAATATTTTTTTACCTCAGCCAGTTGAAGGGTTATTTTGTTTCGTCGAGGTTATTTGGTTTGTTTGTTGGAACATTTTTTTTATGAATTATTGTGGATGATTCTGACAACACCCACGGCAAGTGGTTTTCCGGTCGTTGTAGAAATGATTTAAATTCAAAGGAATCTAAACTAAGCCAGGCAGTTTCTAATTCCCGGCTGAGGACGAAACCATCAATTGGTCGCCGCCTTTCTTAAAGACCCCCCTCCCCCACCCATGTGGTTCAACTCTGTGCTCAACCCGGACAGACTACACATTGCAAAGAAGTACACTGCAATTTTTTTATCAGGATCCTGGCGGAGGACGTATGTAGTCTCAGATAATATTTCTATTTTTTATCTCCTGTTTTGCTTTTCATTAAGGCGTCTATCAGACTAGAGGGACTTATTACTCCTGTTAAATTCAAGCCCTATCGATATGTTAATTGTTATTCACTTAAAACGGCAGGTAAGATGCCAAGTCTGTTCCGCTGCAGAATCAGTCCACTCCAAGAATCAAAATCTGTCCTTATCTAAGCATTGGTAGTGCATAAAAAAGGCATTTCCCGTAATCTCAGAAAATGGCTTTTATTTCGCAATCGGCCACATGGGTGCAAATTGTTCTATTTATTTTTTATTTGCAAATTGTTACATATGTCTGTTTTATTGTGAGCTGTTGACACTCTGATTCGTGTTTGGCTCAAGCCCTAGCGTTGCTATGCTACAGCGTTCCTTGTTCTAGCTGACCGGGTGCGGCCCACGTGTAAACACAGCCGTCATGCTAGTCTGGGGCTTTCTCGCCTGGCCGAGCCGGGCAGGCCAACGTGTGAACCCAGATATGTAGAAACACAGCATTCGTTGTTCTAGATGTTTCCTTTAACGTGTGTACTATTGGTTTCTTTGGATTGTTAAAGAAATTAAAAGATCTCGGCTTGGGGTGAGAAATTATAAATAAGGGGCTATGATTAGAGCCGGGAGAAGACAGGAGAAGAATATTCCAGCTGACACAGAAGCGTGTAAGTCAGTTGTGGACCTTTTCCGATAAGTGCGGCAATTAACAGATTTTCTTCTAAAATTGTGACGGATCTTATATAGTCTTCAGTTTGCTTTCGGGATTATAACAAGAACTTCACTTTGGGATTACAACGGATTGATTTTGTGAATGAACTAGACTGTTATTCTCTGAGAAGATTTATGTGAACTGTTCATCTGGGTTGTACGTTATAAAGGACTTGTTGTCGCTGTGACATTGGTGGTATCAAGGTACTGTACACTTTATTTATATACTTGAATTGATTTACTGTTGTAATGTTGTTATACTGTGTAATTATATTGATTTAGTGTATTGTAATGTAAGGATTGTTTTAAGAATAAATTATCATTATTTGAAAACAAAAAAACACTGACTTCTTTATTCTTTCCCTAGACATTTCACGCTGCCTGGTGTTACAGAATCTGATTTTTTTATCTCCATTACAAAATGTATGTTCTTCACGACTAGGTGATCTGTTGATATTAGGTCCCGTAACAAAATAGTAGGAACTGTAATAAAATATCTTACACTTATAACTAAGTTTGACACAAATTTGGATCCTCTTTCTTTATTTTCCACTTCAACGAATCAAAGTGAAATAATAAAAACAACCAGCGATCTTTCAGTCGGCTATTCTTATATTTTTTTATCTCGACCTTGTACGGACCTTATCCATCCAATGTACGGAGTGAAGTAGAGGAAAATTAAAAGATAACACAGCTGTTTTTATTCTCGTGTTAACATCTGTATCCCTTGAATGAAAAGTTACACGCCGAAAATGCAACGTTTCCGCGTCTTATTTTGCCAATATATAGTTGCAAACAAACCTTCAAGATCATTGAATGGTTAAATGCGTATTATGTAAATATTAATGCTGCCAAATGATATAATATTTTATATTCTCCAATTACTATTTTTTAAAATATAATCATAGTTTTATATAAATAATCCTTGTACAAAGGAAAAGAGTATTCAACTGACTCTATAATCTATTCAGCAATTTCATTCTCAATGTGAAATGATTGCAAAGGGGCGAATATATATATATATATATATATATATATATATATATATATATATATATATATATATATATATATATGAATGCACTAATGAAATAAATTATTAATAGCAAGGCATTTATTCCGACATGAGCCACAATATGTTGATAGAACGTTTCCGCTGCCTATTGTGAGCCAGTATGACCGGCGAACTTGTATCCAGGATGGAAAACCGAGGTTACGACTATCTTAATCATTGTAACATCTATTAATCCCTGCTTGAACATTATCTATGAACATCCTGATAATCTCGTGGATTCACTATTGGAATATTAGTTATATTGCAACCCATGGGTGCCCAGATGTGCCAAACAAGTGACGATGACTCTGAAAATCGGCGGTATCTACAAGTTCCTAAATAAATTAATCAGAAAACACTAATGACTCACTTTTATTAGCATTTGTAAATCTCTATTCTCCGTTCAAACTCAGATTCACTGAAGGCTCAGCGTGGGTGAGGATTACACTGGTTGAAATGAAAACCAACCGCACGAGAGGAGTCATACTGGTCATCTTGAATCACATGGACCTACAAAGTGTCTACTACAAATCCAAATGTTGTCACATGATCGTATGCTCTGTTTATCCCGTGTTCTGTTTGCCACATGAGTACAGTATAGGCCAGAGGTCAAGTATTGAAGCCTCAGCTCTTAAAACATACTTGAACACCTTGTATGTTTCCTATAGGATATTGGCCAATTTTACCTGTAAGAAGCGTCAGAGTACATATCCTTATCTGGGGCGTTAGATATCTATTAACATATATGACAAATAAATTATTACTATTCTGAGCTCCGTATATAGCCTAACAAATTATTATATTATAATGTAAACGTATATATACACATATATAGGGGCCAGGGAGCGAGAGAGATAGAGAGACAGACAGAGAGAAAAAGTGTAGTCAATCATACATAAATACATGTTTCTTATTATTGCTATGTTTTCATTATAACTTCGAATGATAAATGTAAGAAAGTGGCAAGATAATTTCTTTTGATTGTCCATACAATTCAGATACATGGGAGTGGTTGGTGAATGTTAAATGAATTAATTTCAAGCCTAAACAAATAATCTGGTTACTGGTTTTACACTTTATGAAATACCAGATTTCGTAAAAGAGCACATAATTATAAACAAACCGCCTCTGAACTCTAACTTGTTACATAGTCTTAAGTTCTTCTTTTGGATTTTTCTGGCCAATATGTTAGGTGTGAAAAATATCGAGGTGAACCGCTGTCAGGCTTTGGCAATTTTAGCTAATCAACGTTAAACAAAATGGCCGCCGCCAAAATAATGCCAAAGTAGCAAAAATACTTAAGTAACTGAACTTTTGACATAGAGGTCAAACTGATACATCAGTTCTAGAGTATTCTGGCTCAAAGAATTCATTTAAGTATTGATTTGGTCGTAGTGACCACAATTTCCAAAATGGTTGTCCCGCTATTTGGAAAACGTGTAAATCATTCATATACCGTGGAACCTGTGTAATAAGACCACCCATTGGCGAAATGTGGTCTTATTTCACAGGTTGCCTTGCTGGATAGGTCAGTAATAACCAATGTGAATGCTTTCAAAGATGGTCTTAACAGACAGGTGGTCTTAACAAACAGGTGGTCTTACTAGACAGGTGGCCTGTCAGACAGGCTCCTCTGAACTATTCTGACATATTGATTTCGGTAATACGTGGACTAATCTGTATTCTGCCTATTTCATTTTATAATTAGGAATAAAAGGTTTAGATGTAGATGACCGAATGTCCTTAACAACAGTTGTTATAGATTATATGTGAATATTAACCTCTTAGGTACCTATATATGGTCTGTATAATAACGTGTAAAGCAGTCATCTACGATTTTGGATTTTTTTTATATTCACATTTTCAACAAAGTTTTTCAGTGCGGGAATGTATGACAAATGAAATGGGCATACATTGAATCAAATTAATTCAAAATGGCAGGCAATTATTTACCGTAATTTCAATTTGGTCGATCGGAAATATAATGGTGTATGTGTCTGACGATAATATATTGTGTTTTAAAAATGGCTCAGGTACGGCTGCAGACTACCATCAATATCATATTGATTATTCGACTGGAATGTAGTTTTGACTGTAATACTGACACACGTGAACAAGCAGAAATAATTTCCCCATTTTTCAGTAGATATACCACAAAAGACTGATACTTCAGTTTATAATATGAAAAATGATTTTATAGAGAAATGTTTATGGCAATGGAAATATTTTCGAAAATGGTATCCTGACAGAAACATTCAATGTTGATCATTCACAAAATATGGAAATTATGTCTTTGGACACATCATTCAGACGTCATGTCTGTTACCACTTATCAAATATCCCAGGATCGTCTGCAGCCATCAGTTAAAAAAAATGGCTTTTTATACGAGGATAATAATGCGATATAATAAAGATTTAAAAATTGCTCCTTCCCCCAATCCCCAAAAATAATGTGACATCGGTGTTGTGGCACACAATATAAAGACATGGATCCTAAAAGTTGCCAGGCATCTATATATTCTTAGTAGGACAGTATCAAAAGGCAGTAAGTAGTCAGATACCACAAGTAGGTAGTCAGATGCCACAAGTAGTGAGTCAGATGCCACAAGTAGTGAGTCAGATACCACATGTAGTTAGTCAGATACCAAAAGCAGTAAGTCAGATACCACATGTAGGTAGTCAGATACCACAAGTAGGTAGTCAGATACCACAAGTAGGTAGTCAGATGCCACAGGTAGTTAGTCAGATGCCACAAGTAGTGAGTCAGATGCCACACGCAGGTAGTCTGATGGCACATTTAGTCTGTCTCAGATACCACAAGTGGGTAGTCAGATACCACAAGTATGTAGTCAGATACCACATGTAGTTTGTCAGATACCACAAGTAGGTTGTCAGATACCACAAGTAGGTGATCAGATACAACAAGTAGGTAGTCAGATACCACAAGTAGGTAGTCAGATACCACAGGTACGTAGTCAGATACCGCAAGTAGTTAGTCAGATACCACAAGAAGGTAGTCAGATACCACAAGCAGGTAGTCAGAAACCACAAGCAGTTAGTCAGACACCACAAATAGGTAGTCAGATACCACAAGTAAGTAGTCAGATACCACATGTAGTTAGTCAGATACCACAGGTAGGTAGTCAGATACCATAAGTAGTGAGTCAGATACCACAAGCAGGTAGTCAGGTGCCACATGTGGTTAGTCAGATACCACAAGTAGGTAGTCAGATACCACATGTAGTAAGTCAGAAACCACAAGTAGGTAGTCAGATACCACAAGTAGGTAGTCAGATACCACAGGTAGGTAGTCAGATACCGCAAGTAGTTAGTCAGATACCACAAGTAGATAGTTGGATACCATGAACAAGTATTCAGGATCCTCATCAGACTTTTAGCTTGCTTCATAGAAAATATGTGTTACGGTTTACCTGCCATGACCCCAGATCAACTCTAGAACAAAGACGCCCAGTAAATGCTCCTCGTCTGAGATAGAGACGTCCCATAATGGTGATCCAGACTGTCTTCAGAATTTGAAGGATTATTCTTCGTGTGTCATCTTAATCCCCTGCAAAATTTATAGTGAATATGCCGAGAGACAAAGCAACCAACTAACCAACCAGGGAAGCAAAACAATACCTCGCATTCTGACACAGGTTTTAATAATATACATGACTTTTTTCCCTAAGTTTCACATATGGGAACCAACAGCTAAAGTGAACAAATTTGTAACACAGTGTAAGATCGCGGAGAAGGGGATGCGTGAGTTAAAGTGCGATTCACAGAGAAATGATATTTAGACACAGCTTGCTTTTTCATGCGTCGGCTTTCTCAGTTCATATGAACAACGTTCATAATGTAATGTACAAGAAAAAAACCCATCTTTTTATCATGCAAGAAAATGTATGTATCGGCGGCGTGTCCCTGTGATTTCGGTTTATGGTCATGCCACTGTGACACGCTGATATATACGAATCGGGCTCGTGGCGGGGGGTGGAGCCGTTTTGAAATGGTGGTCATAATGGATACAATAATATCAAAAATGCGTTCTCTGGTTCATAAGACCCTAAATCTATGCATTGGTTGACCCTCTGTGTCAAATACCAGAGTAATTATGGTATTTTTGTGATTAAAGTATACTTGAGGTGGCAATGTTGTATTATGGTATTCAGCTAAAATTTACCAAACCTCAATATTTTTCACACCTATTATGAAGGCAAACAAAAACCACAAAGAAAACAGCTGAAGACTATAAAACAAGGTTGAATATCCTACAAGAAAAGTTTTCGTTTCGAGTCCGATTAGGAGGAGGATCCAGTTAGCATGACCGGGATATGCTTGGTTCTATTTTTGTTAAGTATTTCTTATCGCTAATTATTAATGACGTATGTATCGTCAGTATAAGTTTCATTTATCACGCTTAATCGTCACATGGAAATGAATGAAAGTCCTTTAAATCAGGAATTAGTCAAAGACAACATAAACACCCTCGCAAGTTGTCTTGTCAAACTTTTATATTATTACTGCTTTCCTGATAAGGCAATGGATGTTTTGATATGAACAAGTGAAAAGGAAGAACCTTTTCAGAACTCGTTATTCGTATTGTGCGAGGATAAACAAACAGAGTATACATTTTGGGTTAGCAGATAACTATATACAGGATATTGTGCTCTGACAACGAGGTGTGAATGGACAAATTCCCCTACGGCTACCTATGTCAGGTAAGAAATAAATGTGTGTTTACTTATCATCTATTAAGCTTCCACTGGTCCTTATCAATTAACTGTCATAATTAATCGCCGTAGTGTGCATATCTTCTTACAAAAAAAAATAGATTCCATCCAGGTACAAGCGATTTGTTCATGATTTATATGACCAGAGATGGATGATTAGTATTTAATCAGTGAAGGTACAGTTAAAATAGCATGTCCTTTGACCAACGCGTGGTCACTAGATGAGAGTCCAGTTACTGGCCCTGCCCTCAGATACACCTTTATTGTTCAGAATATATGTGTACAACGTGAGTGGCACGTCTTACTAGGATTTTTTAATGAATATTTGACCTGGGGACCAATCTTTAATCTATAACGAGAATGGATAGTAAATGGATAGCACCTTTGTGCAAGATTCATGTATATGATCCAAGGTACGAACTTTTGCCGCTTGTTCTCTGTCTCCGAGTTCAGTACCACATGAATTTATTGTCTAAATCAAATATTAAACTAGCTGTTTATGTTTATCTTTACACCTATTCAAACAGACACTTTTTTGTTGGTGGTAACCGCTTCCAGTTTTTGTTATGCTGGCTTACCTAGGCATATGTACATCTGCAAAATTCCATTCCGGGTTCAGACTACTCGACAGGGAAGTATCACACGCTTCCTCTCATTTTAAATTCCAGGTGTTAACTGGGCCCGGTGTCTACTGCACCTGCGGGCCATCGGGGTGTATTCGACTCCATTACTGGGTCATACCACCGAAGAACCCCCGAAAGGCGCACTCGTTTGTCAGTGAAAAACGGCCGTTGGGTACGACCTTCCCATTAGGCCTGCAGAGGGCTCATGCTTGGTTGGGGCCGACCATGTAAAATCTCACCGCCTCGGTTGAGATTCGAACTCACGATCTCCCGGCTTTGAGGAATGTGCTCTACCCATGAGCCACAGAAGCCTGTTTTACACACAGACACTTGATAAGTATTATGTATATGCAGGTACTGTTGGCTGATTATAGCAGGAGGTGTAGTCAGTCTGAAAACATGCAAATATGCCAGGAACAGGCCTTTACAGCTGTGTATGAGTTTGTATCCCCAGTGATCCGGACTTAAGTAAACAATTAACAGGTGTGGTCTTTAGATGGGTGATGAACGGAGCCTGAATAATTAGACATAATCCTTTGAAGTCACATACAATCCTAAGACGGGCGACTACAAGCCGCGACAAGCCCACAGGAGAATAATTGGTCTTGAGGAGATCCTTGAATCAGCACAAAAACCTCCCGGTGCCTGGCATGGTCGAGGATAGCCAAAGCTGATCGAAAATGGTGTTGAATATATGACGTACGACTATCTAATGTGACCAGAACTGTATTTAAATTAAAGAGCGCAGTAAGTCGCGGTTGCAGGTGGTCCTAGCTCAGATATGACTGGCCCCTAAGATCTCAGGTTTTGGAAAAGGCCATTCATAATCTACGTTTTATTGTTGAAAAAAATTAAGATTCAGCTACAGTCTGAGCCTTTAAACCGTGTCACTTTTTATTCATTTTCTTTATATTTCTATTTTTGTATAATTTTAATAATAAAAGAACTGCCCCTTAGATGACAGACTTCAGAGTGACAAAGGTGTCTTAATTAAATACTCTGGGTGTACATGCGATTGTCCCGGACAACTGGTTTACGGTTTCCTTCATGCTTGATCCTCAAGGACACAGGTCAATCTGAAGTGGTAACTCTTGAGATTCTTTATATTTAGTGGCTCCCTGGGTACTTTTTATAGCTAGATGTATATTAGATCGCTAAAGGTACTTCTATATCTTATCGAACTTACTGACCATGCGCGTGTGCGTGTTGTAAGAGCGACCAGAGCAGCTTATTTTATTAAACATGATTTCATATTAATGACAGTGAGAGGTACAAAAAATTAGTAACACGGGTGCTTGAAATGATATTGGTCAAAAACTATTTTCACATGTATCTGTAGTCATATTGAGCCATATTATGAAAACAAGTATAATTACTGGTCTTTCAAACAGGTATTATTGATAATTAGCTTGCTATTTTCACATGTATCTGTAGTCATATTGAGCCATATTATGAAAACAAGTATAATTACTGGTCTTTCAAACAGGTATTATTGATAATTAGCTTGCTGCTGTAAATGTGCACTTCTCCGTACAGGAACGGGTCATAAATAGCCCTGATCGTGTCATGCAAGTGCGGATGTGTTATTTGTGTAGCGTTCACTAAGGCTCGGCATATTTTGGCGTTCACATCAGACAACCTTTTTACAAAGTACATGTATATGATATTCACTTTGAAGCTAAGCATTGATGATGAATACATGTAAAGGATAAACCATGCCCGATGTATATTGACAATACGAACCAGCGTTACAAAGTGATATGAGATAATTACTCATCCTGGGTATGAAAGAAGACAAGGCTCACAAGAAATTGTCCTTGGCTGATGTGAACACCAAAATGTGCCGACTCGCCCCTTCTTATCTTTTTAAGAATTTCACTTTTACCAGTGTTGTCCATCAGTTTAACACTCTTTCATCAGTGAACTTCCATATTAATTTTCTGAAACTGCGTACAGAAATAAAAAAATCTCATCCTTTTACGCAGGTAGTATTCTATGGAACAGCCTTCCGATAAAGCTAAAGAATGCCAACAATCAAAAGAGCTTTAAAAGGCTAGCGTTCTCATATTTTTCTGCATATGATATCAATGTAGAAAAATTTCCTTTTATTTTCCACTTGTATAGTTGAATAATAGTTATATGAGCATCATCTCATATTCATTATGTCAAATTTTGGACAAATACATTGAACCACTCTTGAGATATTAGTGATTTTCACCCAAAGCAAACCCACGAATGGACGCCAGTCAACAACGAATGCAGAAATAAATGGCGCCACCAGTCTTGAGTAGATATGAAGGATCAAGATATATAGACATGCAAAATTAAAGCCCACTATATTTAGCCACTCCTAAGATATGGGTTATTATCACTACAAAACTCGCACAGATGGACACTGCGAGAAAAGGATTGCAGGTGGCGTCAACAATCTTTATTCGGTATCAGTTCACAGGTTTCCCGAAAAATAATCCGGTTTTTAGAAAAATCGTTACATTGGTCTCTCCGGACAAGAACGTGGAGGCGCGGAACTCGGCTGAAAACATAGTATCAGAAAAAACTCTTTTGGCGGATGCAATAATACGTCACATTACATCACACTTGCCCTGTCACAACAAATATAAGTCCCCGTTCAGATGCACGACGGAATAGCAGGGAATGGAGTTAATTGCGACATAGAAGTGATATTCTATATCAGTGAGATCACCATTACTTGGGTAAGGGGAAGAATGTTTATTCCTTTCCTGTATATCTCACCGAATCGGCAGATCCCGAACCTAACGTTCCCGGATTAAGGTGATATTGTTTCTGCTTTTAATGCTGCTGCAACTTAATGAACGCTGTATTCATCTGAGAGAAACCGCATCGTCGCTCTGTATTCTTAGAACCCCAAGTTGTAGAGAGTGAGTAATGTTTTGTCAGGTTTAAAATTCTGGAGCAAAGAATAAAATATTTATCATTTTTTTTTACACTGAAGTTTTCAGTGAGTCACAGTTTGAGATAATCGATGCTAAATGGCTGTTTGGTTTACATTTAATGACTTGGTATGTTTTATAAGGTATGAGCCTCTTGGAACAGAAAGAAAACTTAATTGTGCATCATTGGTGAGGGCATGTCATTAGAAGGACGGGTTAAACCTAAGCCTAGGTAACGTTGTCACGGATGAGGGTACAAATGACCTAACTTTACCACATTTGTCAAGGTCAGAAGGGGTCAACAAGTATGACCAGTCGCGAGCCCAGTAACCTTTCACTAATGTAGAAAGAAGTTTTTATTGCTTCTCCAAAGGCTCAAGAATCTGAATCCACCAGCTTGGCACCCTTGGACAATTTTTATGGTTGCACAAATTCAAAATGGCATCCGGCGCTCATTTCTAAATTATTTGTAATATATATCAATGAACATTTTTTATGAAATATGCAGATTTCATTATAATAATAATAATAATAATAATTATAATAATAATAATAATAATAATAATTATACTTGATTTATAGCACCAAACTCTCTAGGTAGTAAGTAAGAGCATATAACATGTACTTTTAGTCTATTTGTGTTTTTAAATTGCTTATTATAAGTAAAACAACTTAATATCAACAATCTTGTTATGGTTCACATTAGAGATAGAATACTATGGCTGAGTTACCCATTCTCATTATATCAATCATCGTTTATTTGGTATCTGATTTTGTAATTCAGACAAATTATTTCATTCTTCAGTATCGAAGTTTTCAAAGGAAAAATTGTGGTTTGATGTGTTTTACAAAACACGCATTTTAATTCAATGCTTCGTCTGATCCAGTATCTGTCTCATATACATCTGACTTTTGGTTGTAATATAATGTTACCCACGGAAAACATGTATGGAAGCTTGAGTGAAAATAAAAAAAAATGTATATTATTTTACATCAAACTAAGTTTCTTCTGTATGCTATTGATCAGCCATGTGGGACTCGAGTTTGGACCTGGACTCAGATTTTTACTCGGAATCGGAGGTCAGGGCTCGAGATGTCTAGCCGAGTCCGTCCGGAGTCCAAAGAAAAAAAAAAGGCTTTAGCCTGCGATGTTCAGATGGGGGATCCCTCTCACATATAGAAAATACAGACTATATATACGAAGCTTTGTCCCTGTATCGGGAGTTGAATGTGTTTAAACATCAAGGCAAAGGCATGTGTAAACTGTAACAGAAAAATGTCACGATAATCTCGTATGCCCAATTTAATGTGTTTGAAATAAAGAAGTTTAAGTGGCCTCGACTTGGACTTGTTCTCTAAAAGACTCGGACTCAAAGATGATGGACAATGAGTCGAACCTAAAGGACTCGCACTTGGGTACCTTCGACTCGGACTTTAACTTGGATTCATGTGTTTACTTGTGTAAACACGGGTCACCGCCTGTGTCACCGCCTTTACCTATGATTCCATCAAATTTGATCATATCGCTCTCTGGTAATTTTCCTCTTGTATTAAATAATAGATTCGTTAGCTTGCGGGAAATATCATATGAACGATTTTTACACATATATCCGCACCTACGTTCCATATTTGGCCCGTGCCACTATCATAACAAAAGGACGCATCGTATGATTATTTAATCCCTTTGTACCTACGTGTTTTTATATTTTCCAATTACCAGAATGACCCAAATAAACAAACTGTGAAAGTACGTCTCCTATATTTACTGATATTCAGGTTAAAGCGCATTTCTAACGAATTATTTTCTATCCGAGTTATCAACTGAAAATTAAAATTCCCTCCGATATGTGACCTTTAACCTAAATACCTCACTGAATGATGCTCGTGGGTGAATAATTTTTGTTGACGGCACATTGAGTTTTCCAAAATAAACCATATGCGCGGGTTTTAATCACATCGATCTTGCACTGACGTTAAAGTACCCTTTATACACAGGCGTGACTGCTTATTTCGACATATGTCTATATGCTTGAGGGAATACCGCTCCTGAATGAAGCATAACGCAAAGTGTTGTAAAAATATGACAGGAAACCGTGATAAAATATATGTATATCAAAGTCCGCGGGGGCCGCCAATGAAGCTATTTTGTATATCACTCTGTGATATGTATTGAAATCGGACCCATTACATTATTTGAACTAATACCAAACACGCGGGGATTTTATGGCATAACCCAGGGTACATCCGTTTTTGCCCAAACTTGCGTGATTGAATAACTAATGGAATATCAGTTGTCTGCAGTCGTCGAAATGTCCGGTATATAGAGCTGGTCAATATTATTACAGGTGAGTATGCCTGTCTTGTTTACCAATATATTTACATGACGAAAACATTTACGAAATGTCAGGCAGGTATATGTGGGACACATCCTTTGAAACTGGAATGGGTAACGTACCCGGATCGGTGTCGGTATCACTAATGCATACTAGTAATTAACTTGATCAGCAACACGGGCGGTGGGTCACAGTGGTTCCTGCATCACATATCCCGGGTATACAAGGTAATCTGCACCTCAGTTTCACTTACGGACAGATAGGATATGATTCAAAGTAGAGTGTGTATGTTCATTTTGCAATAAAATTACTCATAAGATAAGATTCATGAGATATCTCTGTAGATCTTTAGCATGTGAAGACTTAAAAAGTTAAACTGTTTAAACACATTATCCTTGCTTTTCCTAGTTTTTAACCTCCATACTTCCTAGTAAAATTTCAAATGTTAAAGTGATGTAATGAATCATTAAATGACAGCACGACTTTTGTACCCTTTCACATTGCCTTTATATTTCATATATATATATATAAATCAAAACACCAAGATTGAAGCAATTTAAAGAAACCTTTGTTATACATGAAACATTGGTGAACATGGGAAATGTTAGGATGTATTTAGAGTGTGGGTGAACATGGGAGATGTGAGGATGTTCTTAGAGTGTGGGTGAACATGGGAGATGTGAGGATGAATTTGGAGTGTGAGTGAACATGGGAGATGTTAGGATGTATTTAGAGTGTAGGTGAACATGGGGGATATGAGGATGTACTTAGAGTTTGGATTACCTTGGGGGATGTGAGGATATAATTAGTAAGGGTGAACACGGGAGATATGAGGATGTATTTACAGTGCGGGTGAACATAGGAAATGTGAGGATGTACTTAGAGTTTTAGGGAACACGGGAGATGTCAGGATGTACTAAGAGTTTTGGGGAACACGGAAGATGACATGTGAGGATGTACTTAGTGTGTTGGTGAACACGGATGTTGTGAAGGATGTACTTAGGACGTTGGTGAACATGGGAGATGTGAGGATGTACTTACAGTGTGGGTGAACATGGGAGATATGAGGATGTATTTAGAGTGTGGATTAGCATCGGAGATGTGAGGATGTACTTAGAGTGTGGGTGAACATTAGGGATATGAGAATGTACTTGAATTTGGATTAACTTGGGGATGTGAGGATGTAATTAGTGAGGGTGATCACGGGAGATATGACCATGTACTTAGAGTGTGGGTGAACCTGGGAGTTGTGAGGATGTATTTAGAGTGTAGGTGAACATGGGAGAAGTGAGGATGTATTTAGAGTGTAGGTAAACATGGGGGATATGAGGATGTACCTAGAGTGTGGGTGAACATTAGGGATTTGAAGATGTAATTAGAGTTTGGATGAATATCGGAGATTTGAGAATGTACTTAGGACGTGGGTGAACCTGGGAGATGTTAGGATGGACTTAGTGTGTGGATGAATATCGGAGATGTGAGGATGTACTTAGAGTGTTGGTGAACCTGGGATATTTGAGGATGTACTTAGGGTGTGGGTGAACATAAGGGACATGAGGATGTACTTAGAATTTAGATTAACTTGGGGGATGTGAGGCTGTAATTAGTGAGGGTGAACACGGGAGATATGAGAATGTATTTAGAGTGCGGGTGAACATGGGAAATGTGAGGATGTACTAAGAGTTTTGGGGAACACGGGAGATGTGAGGATGTACTAAGTGTGGGTGAACATGGGAGATGTGAGGATGTACGTCGAGTGTTGGTGAACACGGATGTTGTGAGGATGTACTTAGGACATGGGTGAACCTGGGCGATGTGAGGATGTACTTAGTGTGATAGAACATGGGAGATGTTAGGATGTACGTAGAGTGTTGGTGAACACACATGTTGTGAGGATGTACTTAGGACGTGGGTGAACATGGGAGATTAGAGGATGAACTTAGTGTATGGCTGAACATGGGAGATGTGAGGATGAACTTAGTGTGTGGCTGAACATGGGAGATGTGAGGATGAACTTAGTGTGTGGCTGAACATGGGAGATGTGAGGATGTACTTAGTGTGTGGCTGAACATGGGAGATTTGAGGATGTACTTAGGACTGGGATGAACCTGGGAGATGTGAGGATGTACTTAGTGTCTGGCTGAACATGGGAGATTTGAGGATGTCCTTAGTGTATGGCTGAACATGGGAGATGTGAGGATGTATTTAGTGTGTGGCTGAACAAGGGAGTTTTGAGGATGAACTTAGTGTGTGGCTGAACATGGGAGACTTGAGGATGTCCTTAGTGTATGGCTGAACATGGGAGATGTGAGGATGAACTTAGTGTATGGCTGAACATGGGAGATGTGAGGATGTACTTAGTGTGTGGCTGAACATGGGAGATTTTAGGATGTACTTAGTGTCTGGCTGAACATGGGAGATTTGAGGATGTCCTTAGTGTATGGCTGAACATGGGAGATGTGAGGATGAACTTAGTGTGTGGCTGAACATGGGAGATGTGAGGATGTACTTAGGACGTGGATGAACCTGGGAGATGTGAGGATGTACTTAGTGTGTGGCTGAACATGGGAGATTTGAGGATGTACTTAGGACGTGGATGAACCTGGGAGATGTGAGGGTGTACTTAGTGTCTGGCTGAACATGGGAGATTTGAGGATGTCCTTAGTGTATGGCTGAACATGGGAGATGTGAGGATGTATTTAATGTGTGGCTGAACAAGGGAGATGTGAGGATGAACTTAGTGTGTGGCTGAACATGGGAGATTTGAGGATGTACTTAGGACGTGGATGAACCTGGGAGATGTGAGGATGTACTTAGTGTGGTGCTGAACATGGGCGATTTTAGGATATCCTCAGTGTGTGGCTGAACATGAAAGATGTGAGTATGTATTTAATGTGTGGCTGAACAAGGGAGATGTGAGGATAAACTTAGTGTGTGGCTGAACATGGGAGATTTGAGGATGTACTTAGGACGTGGATGAACCTGGGAGATGTGAGGATGTACTTAGTGTGTGGCTGAACATGGGAGATTTGAGGATGTACTTAGTGTCTGGCTGAACATGGGAGATGTGTGGATGAACTTAGTGTGTGGCTGAACAAGGGAGATGTAAGGATGAACTTAGTGTGTGGCTGAACATGGGAGATTTGAGGATGTCCTTAGTGTATGGCTGAACATGGGAGATTTGAGGATGTCCTTAGTGTATGGCTGAACGTGGGAGATGTGAGGATGAACTTAGTGTATGGCTGAACATGGAAGATGTGAGGATGTACTTAGTGTGTGGCTGAACATGGGAGATTTGAGGATGTACTTAGTGTCTGGCTGAACATGGGAGATTTGAGGATGTCCTTAGTGTATGGCTGAACATGGGAAATGTGAGGATGAACTTAGTGTGTGGCTGAACATGGGAGATGTGAGGATGTACTTAGGACGTGGATGAACCTGGGAGATGTAAGGAAGTACTTAGTGTGTGGCTGAACATGGGAGATTTGAGGATGTACTTAGGACGTGGATGAACCTGGGAGATGTGAGGATGTACTTAGTGTCTGGCTGAACATGGGAGATTTGAGGATGTCCTTAGTGTATGGCTGAACATGGGAGATGTGAGTATGTATTTAATGTGTGGCTGAACAAGGGAGATGTGAGGATAAACTTAGTGTGTGGCTGAACATGGGAGATTTGAGGATGTACTTAGGACGTGGATGAACCTGGGAGATGTGAGGATGTACTTAGTGTGTGGCTGAACATGGGAGATTTGAGGATGTACTTAGTGTCTGGCTGAACATGGGAGATGTGTGGATGAACTTAGTGTGTGGCTGAACAAGGGAGATGTAAGGATGAACTTAGTGTGTGGCTGAACATGGGAGATTTGAGGATGTCCTTAGTGTATGGCTGAACATGGGAGATTTGAGGATGTCCTTAGTGTATGGCTGAACGTGGGAGATGTGAGGATGAACTTAGTGTATGGCTGAACATGGAAGATGTGAGGATGTACTTAGTGTGTGGCTGAACATGGGAGATTTGAGGATGTACTTAGTGTCTGGCTGAACATGGGAGATTTGAGGATGTCCTTAGTGTATGGCTGAACATGGGAAATGTGAGGATGAACTTAGTGTGTGGCTGAACATGGGAGATGTGAGGATGTACTTAGGACGTGGATGAACCTGGGAGATGTAAGGAAGTACTTAGTGTGTGGCTGAACATGGGAGATTTGAGGATGTACTTAGGACGTGGATGAACCTGGGAGATGTGAGGATGTACTTAGTGTCTGGCTGAACATGGGGGATTTGAGGATGTCCTTAGTGTATGGCTGAACATGGGAGATGTGAGTATGTATTTAATGTGTGGCTGAACAAGGGAGATGTGAGGATGAACTTAGTGTGTGGCTGAACATGGGAGATTTGAGGATGTACTTAGGACGTGGATGAACCTGGGAGATGTGAGGTTGTACTTGTTGTGTGGCTGAACATGGGAGATTTTAGGATGTCCTTAGTGTGTGGCTGAACATGGAAGATGTGAGGATGTATTTAATGTGTGGCTGAACAAGGGAGATGTGAGGATGAACTTAGTGTGTGGCTGAACATGGGAGATTTGAGGATGTACTTAGGACGTGGATGAACCTGGGAGATGTGAGGATGTACTTAGTGTGTGGCTGAACATGGGAGATTTGAGGATGTACTTATGACGTGGATGAACCTGGGAGATGTGAGGATGTACTTAGTGTGTGGCTGAACATGGGAGATTCGAGGATGTACTTAGTGTATGGCTGAACATGGGAGATGTGAGGATGAACTTAGTGTGTGGCTGAACATGGGAGATGTGAGGATGAACTTAGTGCGTGGCTGAACATGGGAGATGTGAGGATGTACTTAGGACGTGGATGAACATGGGAGATTAGAGGATGAACTTAGTGTATGGCTGAACAGGGGAGATGTGAGGATGAACTTAGTGTGTGGCTGAACATGGGAGATTTGAGGATGTCCTTAGTGTATGGCTGAACATGGGAGATGTGAGGATGAACTTTGTGTGTGGCTGAACATGGGAGATTAGAGGATGAACTTAGTGTATGGCTGAACATGGGAGATGTGAGGATGAACTTAGTGTGTGGCTGAACATGGGAGATGTGAGGATGAACTTAGTGTGTGGCTGAACATGGGAGATGTGAGGATGTACTTAGTGTATGGCTGACCATCGAAGATGTGAGGATGAACTTAGTGTATGGCTGAACATGGGAGATTTGAGGATGTCCTTGGTGTATGGCTGAACATGGGAGATGTGAGGATGAACTTAGTGTGTGGCTGAACATGGGAGATTTGAGGATGTCCTTAGTGTATGGCTGAACATGGGAGATGTGAGGATGAACTTAGTGTATGGCTGAACATGGGAGATGTGAGGATGTACTTAGTGTGTGGCTGAACATGGGAGATTTGAGGATGTACTTAGTGTCTGGCTGAACATGGGAGATTTGAGGATGTCCTTAGTGTATGGCTGAACATGGGAGATGTGAGGATGAACTTAGTGCGTGGCTGAACATGGGAGATGTGAGGATGTACTTAGGACGTGGATGAACCTGGGAGATGTGAGGATGTACTTAGTGTGTGGCTGAACATGGGAGATTTGAGGTTGTACTTAGGACGTGGATGAACCTGGGAGATGTGAGGGTGTACTTAGTGTCTGGCTGAACATGGGAGATTTGAGGATGTCCTTAGTGTTTGGCTGAACATGGGAGATGTGAGGATGTATTTAATGTGTGGCTGAACAAGGGAGATGTGAGGATGAACTTAGTGTGTGGCTGAACATGGGAGATTTGAGGATGTACTTAGGACGTGAATGAACCTCGGAGATGTGAGAATGTACTTAGTGTGTGGCTGAACATCGAAGATTTGAGGATGTACTTAGGACGTGGATGAACATGGGAGATGTGAGAATGTACTTAGTGTGTGGATGAATATAGGAGATATGAGGATGTACTTAGCGTGTGGCTGAACAAGGGAGATTTGAGGATGTACTTAGGAAGAAGGTGAACATAAGTGACATGAGGATGTACTTAGAATTTGGATTAACTTGGGGATGTGAGGATGTACCTAGAGTGTGGGTGAACATTAGGGATATGAGGATGTACTTAGAGTTTGGATGAATATCGGAGATTTGAGAATGTACTTAGGACGTGGATGAAACTGGGAGATGTTAGGATGGACTTAGTGTGTGGATGAATATCGGAGATGTGAGGATGTACTTAGAGTGTTGGTGAACCTGGGATATTTGAGGATGTACTTAGGGTGTGGGTGAACATAAGGGACATGAGGATGTACTTAGAATTTAGATTTACTTGGGGGATGTGAGGCTGTAATTAGTGAGGGTGAACAAGGGAGATATGAGAATGTATTTAGAGTGCGGGTGAACATGGGAAATGTGAGGATGTACTAAGAGTTTTGGGGAACACGGGAGATGTGAGGATGTACTTAGTGTGGGTGAACATGGGAGATGTAGGTCGAGTGTTGGTGAACACGGATGTTCTGAGGATGTACTTAGGACGTGGGTGAACCTGGGCGATGTGAGGAAGTACTTAGTGTGATAGAACATGGGAGATGTGAGGATGTACGTAGAGTGTTGGTGAACACACATGTTGTGAGGATGTACTTAGGACGTGGGTGAACCTGAGAGATGTGAGGATGTACTTAGTGTTTGGATGAATATCGGAGTGGGAGGATGTCCTTAGAGGGTGGCTGAACATGGGAGATTAGAGGATGTACTTAGGACGTGGATGAACCTGGGAGATGTGAGGATGTACTTAGTGTTTGGCTGAACATGGGAGATTTGAGGATGTACTTAGGACGTGGATGAACCTGGGAGATGTGAGGATGTACTTAGTGTCTGGCTGAACATGGGAGATTTGAGGATGTACTAATGACGTGGATGAACCTGGGAGATGTAAGGATGTACTTAGTGTCTGGCAGAACATGGGAGATTTGAGGATGTACTTAGTGTCTGGCAGAACATGGGAGATGTGAGGATGTGCTTAGTGTCTGGCTGAACATGGGAGATTTGAGGATGTACTTAGGACTTGGATGAACCTGGGAGATGTGAGGATGTACTTAGTGTGTGGATGAACATGGGAGATTTGAGGATGTACTTAGGACGTGGATGAACCTGGGAGATGTGAGGATGTACTTAGTGTCTGGCTGAACATGGGAGATTTGAGGATGTACTTAGGACGTGGATGAACCTGGGAGATGTGAGTATGTACTTAGTGTCTGGCTGAACATGGGAGATTTGAGGATGTACTTAGGACGTGGATGAACCTGGGAGATGTGAGGATGTACTTAGTGTCTGGCTGAACATGGGAGATTTGAGGATGTACTTAGGACGTGGATGAACCTGGGAGATGTGAGTATGTACTTAGTGTCTGGCTGAACATGGGAGATTTGAGGATGTACTTAGGACGTGGATGAACCTGGGAGATGTGAGGATGTACTTAGTGTCTGGCTGGACATGGGAGATGTGAGGATGTACTTAGTGTCTGGCTGAACATGGGAGATTTGAGGATGTACTTAGGACGTGGATGAACCTGGGAGATGTGAGTATGTACTTAGTGTCTGGCTGAACATGGGAGATTTGAGGATGTACTTAGGACGTGGATGAACCTGGGAGATGTGAGGATGTACTTAGTGTCTGGCTGGACATGGGAGATGTGAGGATGTACTTAGTGTCTGGCTGAACATGGGAGATTTGAGGATGTACTTAGGACGTGGATGAACCTGGGAGATGTGAGGATGTATTTAGTGTATGGCTGACCATCGGAGATGTGAGGATGAACTTAGTGTATGGCTGAACATGGGAGATTTGAGGATGTCCTTGGTGTATGGCTGAACATGGGAGATGTGAGGATGAACTTAGTGTGTGGCTGAACAAGGCAGATGTAAGGATGAACTTAGTGTGTGGCTGAACATGGGAGATGTGAGGATGTACTTAGTGTGTGGCTGAACAAGGGAGATTTGAAGATGTACTTAGGACGTGGATGAACCTTGGAGATGTGAGGATGTATTTAGTGTCTGGCTGGACATGGGAGATGTGAGGATGTACTTAGGACGTGGATGAACCTGGGAGATGTGAGGATGTACTTAGTGTGTTACTGAACATGGGAGATTTGAGGATGTACTTAGTGTTTGGCTGAACATGGGAGATTTGAGGATGTACTAATGACGTGGATGAACCTGGGAGATGTAAGGATGTACTTAGTGTCTGGCAGAACATGGGGATTTGAGGATGTACTTAGTGTCTGGCAGAACATGGGATATGTGAGGATGTGCTTAGTGTCTGGCTGAACATGGGAGATTTGAGGATGTACTTAGGACTTGGATGAACCTGGGAGATGTGAGGATGTACTTAGTGTGTGGATGAACATGGGAGATTTGAGGATGTACTTAGGACGTGGATGAACCTGGGAGATGTGAGGATGTACTTAGTGTCTGGCTGAACATGGGAGATTTGAGGATGTACTTAGGACGTGGATGAACCTGGGAGATGTGAGGATGTACTTAGTGTCTGGCTGAACATGGGAGATTTGAGGATGTACTTAGGACGTGGATGAACCTGGGAGATGTGAGGATGTACTTAGTGTCTGGCTGAACATGGGAGATGTGAGGATGTACTTAGGACGTGGATGAACCTGGGAGATGTGAGGATGCACTTAGTGTCTGGCTGAACATGGGAGATGTGAGGATGTACTAAGTGTGTGGCTGAACAAGGGAGATTTGAAGATGTACTTAGGACGTGGATGAACCTTGGAGATGTGAGGATGTATTTAGTGTCTGGCTGGACATGGGAGATGTGAGGATGAACTTAGTGTGGGGCTGAACATGGGAGATGTGAGGATGTACTTAGGACGTGGATGAACCTGGGAGATGTGAGGATGTACTTAGTGTGTGGCTGAACAAGGGAGATGTGAGGATGAACTTAGTGTTTGGCTGAACATGGGAGATTTGAGGATGTACTTAGGACGTGGATGAACCTGGGAGATGTGAGGATGTACTTAGTGTGTGGCTGAACATGGGAGATTTTAGGATGTCCTTAGTGTGTGGCTGAACATGGAAGATGTGAGTATGTATTTAATGTGTGGCTGAACAAGGGAGATGTGAGGATGAACTTAGTGTGTGGCTGAACATGGGAGATTTGAGGATGTACTTAGGACGTGGATGAACCTGGGAGATGTGAGGATGTACTTAGTGTGTGGCTGAACATGGGAGATCTTAGGATGTCCTTAGTGTGTGGCTGAACATGGAAGATGTGAATATGTATTTAATGTGTGGCTGAACAAGGGAGATGTTAGGATGAACTTAGTGTGTGGCTGAACATGGGAGATTTGAGGATGTACTTAGGACGTGGATGAACCTGGGAGATGTGAGGATGTACTTAGTGTGTGGCTGAACATGGGAGATTTGAGGATGTACTTAGTGTCTGGCTGAACATGGGAGATTTGAGGATGTCCTTAGTGTATGGCTGAACATGGGAGATGTGAGGATGAACTTAGTTTGTGGCTGAACAAGGCAGATGTAAGGATGAACTTAGTGTCTGGCTGAACATGGGAGATTTGAGGATGTCCTTAGTGTATGGCTGAACATGGGAGATGTGAGGATGAACTTAGTGTATGGCTGAACATGGGAGATGTGAGGATGTACTTAGTGTGTGGCTGAACATGGGAGATTTGAGGATGTACTTAGTGTCTGGCTGGACATAGGAGATTTCAGGATGTCCTTAGTGTATGGCTGAACATGGGAGATGTGAGGATGAACTTAGTGTCTGGCTGAACATGGGAGATGTGAGGATGTACTTAGGAAGTGGATGAACCTGGGAGATGTGAGGATGTACTTAGGACGTGGATGAACCTGGGAGATGTGAGGATGTACTTAGTAAGTGGCTGAACATGGGAGATTTGAGGATGTACTTAGGACGTGGATGAACCTGGGAGATGTGAGGATGTACTTAGTGTGTGGCTGAACAAGGGAGATTTGAGGATGTACTTAGGACCTGGATGAACCTGGGAGATGTGAGGATGTACTTAGTGTCTGGCTGAACATGGGAGATTTGAGGATGTACTTAGGACGTGGATGAACCTGGGAGATGTGAGGATGAACTTAGTGTGTGGCTGAACATGGGAGATTTGAGGATGTACTTAGGACGTGGATGAACCTGGGAGTTGTGAGGATGTACTTAGTGTCTGGCTGAACATGGGAGATTTTAGGATGTCCTTAGTGTGTGGCTGAACATGGAAGATGTGAGGATGAACTTAGTGTATGGCTGAACATGGGAGATGTGAGGATGTATTTAATGTGTGGCTGAACAAGGGAAATGTGAGGATGAACTTAGTGTGTGGCTGAACATGGGAGATGTGAGGATGAACTTAGTGTATGGCTGAACATGGGAGATGTGAGGATGTACTTAGTGTGTGGCAGAACATGGGAGATTTGAGGATGTACTTAGTGTCTGGCTCGACATAGGAGATTTGAGGATGTCCTTAGTGTATGGCTGAACATGGGAGATGTGAGGATGAACTTAGTGTCTGGCTGAACATGGGAGATGTGAGGATGTACTTAGGAAGTGGATGAACCTGGGAGATGTGAGGATGTACTTAGTAAGTGGCTGAACATGGGAGATTTGAGGATGTACTTAGGACGTGGATGAACCTGGGAGATGTGAGGATGTACTTAGTGTGTGGCTGAACAAGGGAGACTTGAGGATGTACTTAGGACGTAGATGAACCTGGGAGATGTGAGGATGTACTTAGTGTCTGGCTGAACATGGGAGATTTGAGGATGTTCTTAGTGTGTGCCTGAACATGGGAGATTTGAGGATGTCCTTAGTGTGTGGCTGAACATGGGAGATGTGAGGATGAACTTAGTGTGTGGCTGAACATGGGAGATGTGAGGATGTACTTAGGACGTGGATGAACATGGGAGATTAGAGGATGAACTTAGTGTATGGCTGAACATGGGAGATGTGAGGATGAACTTAGTGTGTGGCTGAACATGGGAGATTTGAGGATGTCCTTAGTGTATGGCTGAACATGGGAGATGTGAGGATGAACTTAGTGTGTGGCTGAACATGGGAGATGTGAGGATGAACTTAGTGTGTGGCTGAACATGGGAGATGTGAGGATGTACTTAGTGTGTGGCTGAACATGGGAGATTTGAGGATGTCCTTAGTGTATGGCTGAACATGGGAGATTTGAGGATGTCCTTAGTGTATGGCTGAACATGGGAGATGTGAGGATGAACTTAGTGTATGGCTGAACATGGGAGATTTGAGGATGTCCTTAGTGTATGGCTGAACATGGGAGATGTGAGGATGAACTTAGTGTGTGGCTGAACATGGGAGATTTGAGGATGTCCTTAGTGTGTGGCTAAACATGGGAGATGTGAGGATGAACTTAGTGTATGGCTGAACATGGGAGATGTGAGGATGTACTTAGTGTGTGGCTGAACATGGGAGATTTGAGGATGAACTTAGTGTGTGGCTGAACATGGGAGATTAGAGGATGAACTTAGTGTATGGCTGAACATGGGAGATGTGAGGATGAACTTAGTGTGTGGCTGAACATGGGAGATTTTAGGATGTCCTTAGTGTGTGGCTGAACATGGGAGATTTGAGGATGTCCTTAGTGTGTGGCTGGACATGGGAGATGTGAGGATGAACTTAGTGTATGGCTGAACATGGGAGATGTGAGGATGTACTTAGTGTGTGGCTGAACATGGGAGATTTGAGGATGTACTTAGTGTCTGGCTGAACATGGGAGATTTGAGGATGTCCTTAGTGTATGGCTGAACATGGGAGATGTGAGGATGAATTTAGTGTGTGGCTGAACATTGGAGATGTGAGGATGTACTTAGGACGTGGATGAACATGGGAGATTTGAGGATGTCCTTAGTGTATGGCTGAACATGGGAGATGTGAGGATGTACTTAGTGTATGGCTGAACATGGGAGATGTGAGGATGTACTTAGTGTGTGGATGAACATGGGAGATGTGAGGATGTACTTAGTGTGTGCCTGAACATGGGAGATTTGAGGATGTACTTAGTGTCTGGCTGAACATGGGAGATTTGAGGATGTCCTTAGTGTGTGGCTGAACATGGGAGATGTGAGGATGAACTTAGTGTGTGGCTGAACATGGGAGATGTGAGGATGTACTTAGGACGTGGATGAACATGGGAGATTAGAGGATGAACTTAGTGTATGGCTGAACATGAGAGATGTGAGGATGAACTTAGTGTGTGGCTGAACATGGGAGATTTGAGGATGTCCTTAGTGTATGGCTGGGCATGGGAGATGTGAGGATGAACTTAGTGTGTGGCTGAACATGGGAGATGTGAGGATGAACTTAGTGTATGGCTGAACATGGGAGATGTGAGGATGTACTTAGTGTGTGGCTGAACATGGGAGATTTGAGGATGTACTTAGTGTCTGGCTGAACATGGGAGATTTGAGGATGTCCTTAGTGTATGGCTAAACATGGGAGATGTGAGGATGAACTTAGTGTGTGGCTGAACATTGGAGATGTGAGGATGTACTTAGGACGTGGATGAACATGGGAGATTTGAGGATGTCCTTTGTGTATGGCTGAACATGGGAGATGTAAGGATGTACTTAGTGTATGGCTGAACATGGGAGATGTGAGGATGTACTTAGTGTGTGGCTGAACATGGGAGATGTGAGGATGTACTTAGTGTGTGCCTGAACATGGGAGATTTGAGGATGTACTTAGTGTCTGGCTGAACATGGGAGATTTGAGGATGTCCTTAGTGTGTGGCTGAACATGGGAGATGTGAGGATGAACTTAGTGTGTGGCTGAACATGGGAGATGTGAGGATGTACTTAGGACGTGGATGAACTTTGGAGATTAGAGGATGAACTTAGTGTATGGCTGAACATGGGAGATGTGAGGATGAACTTAGTGTGTGGCTGAACATGGGAGATTTGAGGATGTCCTTAGTGTATGGCTGAGCATGGGAGATGTGAGGATGAACTTAGTGTGTGGCTGAACATGGGAGATGTGAGGATGAACTTAGTGTGTGGCTGAACATGGGAGATGTGAGGATGTACTTAGTGTGTGGCTGAACATGGGAGATTTGAGGATGTCCTTAGTGTATGGCTGAACATGGGAGATTTGAGGATGTCCTTAGTGTATGGCTGAACATGGGAGATGTGAGGATGAACTTAGTGTATGGCTGAACATGGGAGATTTGAGGATGTCCTTAGTGTATGGCTGAACATGGGAGATGTGAGGATGAACTTAGTGTGTGGCTGAACATGGGAGATTTGAGGATGTCCTTAGTGTGTGGCTGAACATGGGAGATTTTAGGATGAACTTAGTGTATGGCTGAACATGGGAGATGTGAGGATGTACTTAGTGTGTGGCTGAACATGGGAGATTTGGGGATGTACTTAGTGTCTGGCTGAACATGGGAGATTTGAGGATGTCCTTAGTGTATGGCTGAACATGGGAGATGTGAGGATGAACTTAGTGTGTGGCTGAACATGGGAGATGTGAGGATGTACTTAGGACGTGGATGAACCTGGGAGATGTGAGGATGTACTTAGTGTGGTGCTGAACATGGGAGATTTTAGGATGTCCTTAGTGTGTGGCTGAACATGAAAGATGGGAGTATGTATTTAATGTGTGGCTGAACAAGGGAGATGTGAGGATAAACTTAGTGTGTGGCTGAACATGGGAGATTTGAGGATGTACTTAGGACGTGGATGAACCTAGGAGATGTAAGGATGTACTTAGTGTATGGCTGAACATGGGAGATTTGAGGATGTACTTAGTGTCTGGCTGAACATGGGAGATGTGTGGATGAACTTAGTGTGTGGCTGAACAAGGGAGATGTAAGGAAGAACTTAGTGTGTGGCTGAACATGGGAGATTTGAGGATGTCCTTAGTGTATGGCTGAACATGGGAGATTTGAGGATGTCCTTAGTGTATGGCTGAACATGGGAGATGTGAGGATGTACTTAGTGTGTGGCTGAACATGGGAGATTTGAGGATGTACTTAGTGTGTGGCTGAACATGGGAGATTTGAGGATGAACTTAGTGTGTGGCTGAACATGGGAGATGTGAGGATGTACTTAGTGTGTGGCTGAACATGGGAGATTTGAGGATGTCCTTAGTGTATGGCTGAACATGGGAGATTTGAGGATGTCCTTAGTGTATGGCTGAACATGGGAGATGTGAGGATGAACTTAGTGTATGGCTGAACATGGGAGATTTGAGGATGTCCTTAGTGTATGGCTGAACATGGGAGATGTGAGGATGAACTTAGTGTGTGGCTGAACATGGGAGATTTGATGATGTCCTTAGTGTATGGCTGAACATGGGAGATGTGAGGATGAACTTAGTGTATGGCTGAACATGGGAGATGTGAGGATGTACTTAGTGTGTGGCTGAACATGGGAGATTTTAGGATGTACTTAGTGTCTGGCTGAACATGGGAGATTTGAGGATGTCCTTAGTGTATGGCTGAACATGGGAGATGTGAGGATGAACTTAGTGTGTGGCTGAACATGGGAGATGTGAGGATGTACTTAGGACGTGGATGAACCTGGGAGATGTGAGGATGTACTTAGTGTGTGCCTGAACATGGGAGATGTGAGGATGTACTTAGGACGTGGATGAACCTGGGAGATGTGAGGATGTACTTAGTGTCTGGCTGAACATGGGAGATTTGAGGATGTCCTTAGTGTATGGCTGAACATGGGAGATGTGAGGATGTATTTAATGTGTGGCTGAACAAGGGAGATGTGAGGATGAACTTAGTGTGTGGCTGAACATGGGAGATTTGAGGATGTACTTAGGACGTGGATGAACCTGGCAGATGTGAGGATATACTTAGTGTGTGGCTGAACATGGGAGATTTGAGGATGTATTTAGTGTGTGGCTGAACATGGGAGATGTGAGGATGTACTTAGTGTCTGGCTGAATATGGGAGATTTGAGGATGTACTTAGTGTGTGGCTGAACATGGGAGATGTGAGGATGTACTTAGTGTGTGGCTGAACGTGGGAGATTTGAGGATGTACTCAGGACGTGGATGAACCTGGGAGATGTGAGAATGTACTTAGTGTGTGGCTGAACATCGAAGATTTGAGGATGTACTTAGGACGTGGATGAACATGGGAGATGTGAGAATGTACTTAGTGTGTGGATGAATATAGGAGATATGAGGATGTACTTAGCGTGTGGCTGAACAAGGGAGATTTGAGGATGTACTTAGGAAGAAGGTGAACATAAGTGACATGAGGATGTACTTAGAATTTGGATTAACTTGGGGATGTGAGGATGTACCTAGAGTGTGGGTGAACATTAGGGATATGAGGATGTACTTAGAGTTTGGATGAATATCGGAGATTTGAGAATGTACTTAGGACGTGGGTGAACCTGGGAGATGTTAGGATGGACTTAGTGTGTGGATGAATATCGGAGATGTGAGGATGTTTATCCTCACATCTCCCTTGTTCAGCCACACATTAAATACATACTCACATCTTTCATTTTCAGCCACACACTAAGGACATCCTAAAATCTCCCATGTTCAGCACCACACTAAGTACATCCTCACATCTCCCAGGTTCATCCACGTCCTAAGTACATCCTCACATCTCCCATGTTCAGCAACACACTAAGTTCATCCTCACATCTCCCATGTTCAGCCACGCATGAGGATGAACTTAGTGTGTGGCTGAACATGGGAGATGTGAGGATGTACTTAGGACGTGGATGAACCTGGGAGATGTGAGGATGTACTTAGTGTGTGGCTGAACATGGGAGATTTGAGGATGTACCTAGTATGTGGCTGAACATGGGAGATGTGAGGATGTACTTAGTGTGTGGCTGAACATGGGAGATTTGAGGATGTACTTAGGACGTGGATGAACCTGGGAGATGTGAGGATGTACTTAGTGTTTGGCTGAACATGGGAGATTTGAGGATGTACTTAGGACGTGGATGAACCTGGGAGATGTGAGGATGTACTTAGTGTCTGGCTGAACATGGGAGATTTGAGGATGTACTTATGACGTGGATGAACCTGGGAGATGTGAGGATGTACTTAGTGTCTGGCTGAACATGGGAGATTTGAGGATGTACTTATGACGTGGATGAACCTGGGAGATGTGAGGATGTACTTAGTGTCTGGCTGAACATGGGAGATTTGAGGATGTACTTAGTGTCTGGCTTTACATGGGAGATGTGAGGATGTGCTTAGTGTCTGGCTGAACATGGGAGATTTGAGGATGTACTAAGGACTTGGATGAACCTGGGAGATGTGAGGATGTACTTAGTGTGTGGCTGAACATGGGAGATTTGAGGATGTACAAAGGACGTGGATGAACCTGGGAGATGTGAGGATGTACTTAGTGTCTGGCTGAACATGGGAGATTTGAGGATGTACTTAGGACGTGGATGAACCTGGGAGATGTGAGGATGTACTTAGTGTCTGGCTGAACATGGGAGAATTGAGGATGTACTTAGGACGTGGATGAATCTGGGAGATGTGATGATGTACTTAGTGTCTGGCTGAACATGGGAGATTTGAGGATGTACTTAGGACGTGGATGAACCTGGGAGATGTGAGGATGTACTTAGTGTCTGGCTGAACATGGGAGATGTGAGGATGTATCTAGTGTGTGGCTGAACAAGGGAGATTTGAGGATGTACTTAGGACGTGGATGAACCTGGGAGATGTGAGGATGTATTTAGTGTCTGGCTGGACATGGGAGATTTGAGAATGCCCTTAGTGTATGGCTGAACATGGGAGATGTGAGGATGTATTTAGTGTGTGGCTGAACAAGGGCGATGTGAGGATGAACTAAGTGTGTGGCTGAACATGGGAGATTTGAAGATGTACTTAGGACGTAGATGAACCTGGGAGATGTGAGGATGTACTTAGTGTGTGGCTGAACATGGGAGATTTTAGGATGTCCTTAGTGTGTGGCTTAACATGGAAGATGTGAGGATGTATTTAGTTTTAGGCTGAACATGGGAGAAGTGAGGATGTACTTAGTGTGTGGCTGAACATGGGAGATTTGAGGATGTACTTAGTGTGTGGCTGAACATGGGAGATGTGAGGATGTACTTAGTGTGTTCCTGAACATGGGAGATTTGAGGATGTACTTAGTGTGTGGCTGAACATGGGAGATTTGAGGATGTACTTAGTGTGTGGCTGAACATGAGAGATTTGAGGATGTACTCAGGACGTGGATGAACCTGGGAGATGTGAGGATGTACTTAGAGGGTGGCTGAACATCGGAGATTTGAGGATGTACTTAGGACGTGGATAAACCTGGGAGATGTGAGAATGTACTTATTGTGTGGATGGATATCGGAGATATAAGGATGTACTTAGAGTGTGGCTGAACAAGGGAGATTTGAGGATGTACTTAGGAAGAGGGTGAACCTGGGAGATGTTAGGATGGACTTAGTGTGTGGATGAACATGGGAGATGTTAGGATGGACTTAGTGTGTGGATGAACATCGGAGATGTGAGGATATACTTAGAGTGTTGGTGAACCTGGGAGATGTGAGGATGTACTTAGTGTGTGGATGAATATCGGACATGTGAGGATGTACTTAGAGTGTGGCTGAACATGGGAGATTTGAGGTTGCAGCTAGAGAATTCAGCGAGCTGTAAAACACCAGTATTTTCCCACAACATACCGGAAGTAATTCATACCATCGCAGAACACAGTAAAACAAGCTTTCATCTGGGTATTTATGAGACCCAGACATTATGAAATGTGCAGCACATTCACAGAGACTTTGATCATACTGTTATTTAGACACAATTATAAACATTGGGTACCTGTGACTGTTAAATGAGGGTATTGCGTGTCGGTCTCTGTAATCAACCTGCGTCAGTTGTTTGTAGTTTGTTAAACTCGAGAGGTCCACGCTTGTTCTGGAAAGTATTTTTTAAACGTGCACATTTCAGACATTTAACACATGTTTTACATATTGTTACAGTCACATTCGAGTAAGGCTTACACATGTACCACCACAGGTACATTTATTGAAAATACCGTACAAGGCAAATAGAACTATAACATATCTTTAATCATTAGGGCCCCGCTTGCATAGTAAGCGCTTTGTTCGTCCTCCCGTCCGTCTGTGCGTCCTTTCTCCGTCGGCCCATCAGTGATGCTCTCTTTCTTATCTAAAACGGTATTTATTTGACCTTCCTCAAATTTATAGGGATGATTGGTGTTTATGTGCGCTCCAGGTCTATTAAATTAAAGGTAACTGAATATAAGTAGCTGATCTCTTCCATTATTTCGGACCTTCCAGAAGGCAGTTAAGTCATATTTAACCCATTTCAAGTCCGTTTAAAACTTTATACAGAGCAACTCTAACTGGGAGTCCACTAAGAAACTTAGAAATTCCTTACCTTAAACTACGCTTTTTTCATTCCCCAGGAAGAGAACAAAATACATAATTAAAATGACATGTCCACGAGTTACATTTGTTACGCATCATTTATATACCGGCACGTCTGGTTTCATCTATCAATCTGATATGGTGTGCATGACAATTAAACAGTTATTACAAAACCGTTCATAACCCCCCCCCCCCCCCCCCGGTTCATGTTATTGTCAACAATTCGGTGGCATCCAACACAGTCCCGTGACATCAGGGCCAGTGTCAGGTTGGTTGTTGTCGTCCCTCGTCACTATAATGGACGTACATCTGCTCGACTGAGTTCTATCACTGAAGGATGGCCACGTTGATCCGGCACCTGACTTATTCATGCGGAGTCTAAGAACGAAAACATCTATGTGTGTGTATACACATAACTTAACAAAGTAATGTAAAACATAAGCGTCAAATTTTGAAATCCATTTTAAACAGTAAACATTGGTGTTTCAGACATGCCTGACACACGTATATCCAGGCGCATTGTCACTTTGATAACTGTGCTGTTGGTTGTCGGGCCATGTGGAGTTAAAGCCGGTAAATATCATACAACTCTTATAGACAGAACTAAATAATCACTGTCTGCCCATACAGCTTCTAACGGATAATAACATGCCCTTGGTATAAGATTTATAAGTTAAAGTTGAATACAAATGTCATCTTCTATCAACTCCGCTGAGTAACCATTTACAGATGTCAACTTGTTAATCATTGTGGTAAAAACGAAATAATATTTAACAATTAATAATAAAAAATGACAATGTTAAGACCTGAGGCTACAGTCTCTACATAACCATTGTTACTCGTTTCATTGCGATTAATTCATAACGTCTTGGAAAGCTTTCTGTGTAGGAGCGTCTTGGGTCAAAGGGGCGGAGCAGAAGGGCTGCTCTGGTTAGGTCAAATGCCTGCGTGACTGCGGGAGCAGGTGAGTGGCCCTTCCAGAATGTCAAAAGTCCTAAGCCTCTAAAGACTGCTGGACGTAAAAAAAACGGAGCCATGGATGGTACTTTTCATTAGCTATAATAACTAATTTTTCGATTCATGTAAAATAAATGAGCATAAAAAAGATTTATGTCGGTCAAACCTGTAAGATGACCGATTTAAATGCCTGAATGTTGAAAATACGGCCGTCCTCCCAGCAGCAGGCTCAAAATTGTTCCTCTTAGTAGCTTCTCGAATAAAACTCATAATACAATTCTAAGCTTTTATTCATCACGTATTATTATTTATTGTATTAACTATTTTACATTCAAGTTTTAACATTTTCTACATATTAACCCTTTTCTCAGATTCTGGTTGACTCAACCTGTACAGTTTGTGTTTCTTTTGTATTTTTACATTGTTCAGATAACGATGCACTTTATATCTACATCAATATAATTTACCTCGCGGTCACTAGTGCTTGCCCTTTAATCCCTCTCTCTGGGCTCTCTTTCAGCAACATGCAGACCTGACACCCGTAACATGTTGCATAAACACATGGTTTGTTACGTTGCAGAATATAATAAATATAAAATAAATTATATTTATTATGGCGTTTAGGAGCCATAATAAGTTGCTTTTTGCAAATTAATATACGTTATCGCATGTAAACTCTTTTGGGAGGATAGGGCACCCATGATTAGTACTAATTCCGCCAACCGACTGTTCACGTGGAAAGACCGTGACAATATGTTGTACGTTTAACATCCGACAATTGCAAACTCATCAAGCGTTCCCCACATCTTTTTCACAAATTTTTACCCGCTTCTTTTAATGCTTTACAAATGTCCGTTCTTTAGCAACCCTTTTCTACATCTGTATTCAACATATTGTTAAGTTACTCATAGGCATAGAGACCCATATCTTAAGTATATCTTTGGATGACGGAAAATATTTTTCAAATATTTAAAATTTCTCATAACCGAACAGTTCCATGTCTAAGGCGAACAGCTTTTCGAGTTTTCCTTTGATTAACAGACTCAGATTGTTGAAAGCTTCAAGTTTGAGCGATTCTCTTCGAGATTTCATGATATTTAGAAACATTTCCAGATCTCCGGCCTTTGACAGTTGCTCTTTAATTAATTGATCACAAAACTGCCTCCAATGTGTCTTTGATAGTGGATGGTTTTGAAGTTCAACGGGAATAGGAGGCAGGGGTGTTGATGGGTCGACTATACCAACACTCTTCCATGCTCGCCAGTTTTTCTCAAATGTGACTTCAGGTGTATAACATGAATGGTTCGCTTGAACGTTCACACGATACGGACAAATCGCCTTAAAAACCCACTTACTTTCCAGTGTGTCATTTGATATAGGAGGAACCTGCATTTTGGTAGACAGGTATGCCCAGTCCGTGGTCAGGGACTCAAATTTGACGATAATGTCATACTTGATCCGACAAATGTGACATAGTTGGTAGTATGGGCGAAAATGTTGGTCAGTAAGTTTACCAGTTTCCACGCTACTTAAAACATATCGAAGAAATTCTTCAAATGTCACATTGTGACCACATTTTAGAGAAATGCTGTCAGCGTCCTTTCGATGCTGCCTAATTATACTCCTAGCCTTTGCTTCATAAAAAGAATCTGGTCTTGTAAATTTATCATTGTACCCTGACCAAAGCCTATCATATGGGTGGCGTACGGTTATAACTTTCAGATAATCCTTTATGATTGCTTCTTTGTCTTCATTTGAATAGTTATTTAGTCTGATTCGATTACCACTCAGAAACGCCCCTCTCCAAAAGTTTGACCCTGCCTTAGGGATGATACAAACAAGTATTTTCCTTATTTTATCAACATCAAATGTACTGTAATTCGGTGGAACATCAACAGTGTAGTAATTGTGTATTGATTTGCAAACATTCTGTAACCTAAGAAGTCGCTCAGTCTGCAGTTCGATATGATCAGAAGGATTTTTCTACAAAATAAAACTTATTTTCTTTACACTGGCTGGAAATATACTTTCTGCAATCTTTTCAAACATAACATTAGGTCCAGCTATTTGAGAATATTTACTGACACGGGGCTATATATACTCAGTCGTCTAATCAATTTTGCATTTACGGCACATTGCACTCACCTTACAATTTTACATCGCTTTAGTTTTATATTAGTATAATAAATACAAGGTTTAATTCCCATTGTTTCTATTTATATACATGTATATGTTAATAATAATAATAATAATAATAATAATAATAAAAATAACTGATTTCTATTAAAAGATTTAGGAGTTAATACACAAAATAAGGAGCACGCTTTATTTAGACCTTTAAATGTGATGATGACATATGAAGACAATGTATATGTTTAGAAACCATATATTCCGTAAACTATTCATACTTGTCTCAACTGAATCGTTCTTCATAACGTCTCATTTATTATGTTTAATCAATTTCCTCCGTTTTTGAATAATAAAAACAAACGACCGTGAAGGCCATTTTATGAAGTGGGACAGCTAATATCACATATTAATTAACATTATTAATGAAAAAAATCGAGCAAGCTTCCATAACTGTCAGATTACCTTTGTAGTTGATTGTTCCACATTGTGTTCATTGATGTTAATAAATCTAAATGTCTTCCAGAAAATCTGGTAGGAAAATAGTGCAACATACTGAAGGCGCTATCATCACGCAGAAAAACGACCTGTATTTTAGCAGGGTGGTCACGTCTTTTGCAGCAAACCCTGAAATATATTCAGAAGAAATATTTCATGAGCTTTCTTTATTTATTAAGCCTTTCATACAAGACAACAAAAAGTATTCTCGCGACCTAATCGAATATAATAATAATAATAATAATAATAATAATAATATGGTATTTAATTCATATATTACAATTGATGGTAAAGCCGTGTTTGTCTGCAGTCAAAGTGTAGGTAAAGAGTAAGAGTGACCTATTTATTAATAGTCAAGCTGGGGGACCACACGGCCAGTGGTACATTTATGAGCACGGAATTTCACTTTCACAGCTAATTGTAAATGGGTGTCGAGATGTTACTGTTTTGCGATACATCGGATGGACACTGTCGAAGGCTTGCGAGGTGTGTTCCCTGCGACAAGGGGTTTTTAAATGGCTAGAATAATAGAATCGGGTACTTTTGTTGTTTGGCCTTTGAGTAGGCCATTGAAAAACAACCTTATATCCTTGTATTAGTTATCCTAAAAGCAACCAAAGTGGAGGATCCAGAGCCCCCTCCCCCCCCCCCCCCACCCATTGAGCAACGCTTTATATAAGTGTTCATTTATTATATCCCGAGCATTACATTTGAAAGGTGATAGTTTGCAAGTTATGGAATGTCATTTCCTTGATTGGCATAAACATGCCGCAAACAATTGAAAGTTTATATCCTAAATTTGAAGAAATATAAATATTATATAATAAACCATTCTAAAGTTTTACTACATAATGGTAAGGCATTTATGAGAACAGTAACTGAGGAAAAGAAAATCATCATTTTTAGTGTCATATTTGCATTACATTTTTTTTAAATGTACATTTTTTTAAATTTCTCAACATGAGACAGGAAAACCTTCCACATCATCCCACATGTACTTGTCATCAACTTGAATGAAATTAAATATTTATAATTTTCATAGGGCAAAATATATAACGTAATATATACATATATATATATACATATATATATATATATAATATATATATATATATATATATATATATATATATATATTAAAATTACAAAACAAATTAAATGCACGATTTGATAGTTTTCATAATACCTATCAACCGCAAACCCAGTATTAGCGTCCCCCTCCCCCTCCCCGTACTCAAATTCCTTGATCAGTCACTGGCCCCAGTCTAATACTGGGTGAGGTCAGCATTTGAATCTGAGGCCGGGGAGGCTATTCTGGTGGTGAAACAAACACGCAAATCTCTTCTGTTGGTGTATGGTGTTTGAAAGGCATCTTGAAAATAAATCATTCCTCACGATCAAAACACTCAGCCATACCAAGAGGATTTCCTTACCAAAGTTCATGGTTCCATAAAAGCATGTTTGTAATAAAAAAATCTTTCAAAAACAATTAAGTTTGATGAGTCTGTGGGAGTGTGTCAGAAGTTCTGGCCTTGAGGGTCAATGGGTAAAACGCCGGGCTCTCTCAGCTGGACATTCGGGTTTGATCCCCATCGTGGCTTCGAGAGTGGGTTATCGTGGCCGGTGGTTTGCTTCGGTTACCTCTACCTCTAGACACGACCGAACGCCACCACCTGCGCCATGGAGAGTACCTTGATCAGTTGAAATAACTATTTGTACAAATAGAAATGTAATGTAATGTAAACAAAGTATATAACGTCCCGTTCTTGTGTATAGACGTGTTTTTTTCCGCCGCTGGATTTTTAACCAGCAACAACAACAATAATAGGATTTTGCAGAATCAGAGGACATTTTCTGTGAAAGTTGTGGCAAAAAGTTGTCTTGTTAAAGATACCATCAAATCATTTAAGCTTCGTTATGTTATAATGTTACAAATGTCTGTTACATGTGTTGTTGACGACTTGTTTCGTGTGGCGCAGGCATAGCTCGTTGCTATGGGAGCTATGGCCTACGTGTGACCTCTGATGTGTAGAGACACAGCGCTTAGTGTAATCCGTACTGGGAAGCCTGGCGTGTAAAGACACAGCGCTAATGCTTATCTGGAATTACCTGGGCTGATCGCGCTCTATGAGCGCTTGTCTTGTATTGTTCTTTGGGCGCGTGGGTATTATATATTGTTGTGTTCTTTGGATTGTCCGGGAATAGAAGTTTCTAGGCTCTGGGATGAAAAGCTATAAATTATGGGCTGTGTTTAGAGCCGAGAGGAGAGAGAAAGACATTCCAGCGGAGACAGAAGAGTGTGAGTCAGTTTGTGGACCTTTCAAATAATTGCAGCAGTTATAGATTTTTCTTCGAAATTTGTAACGGATTTTATATAGTTTTCAGTTTGCCTTTCGAATTATTGCCAGAACTTCACCTTTGGATTACAACATGTTTTCCAGATTACGTTGGAATATTATTCTCTGAGAAGATTTACGTGAACTGTTCATCTGGATTATACGTTTTAAAGGACTTATTGTCGCTGTGACAGTGGTGGTATCCAGGTACTGTACACTTTATTTATTATACTGTGTAATAATAATTGTATTGATTTACTGTTATACTGTTGTTATACTGTGTAATTGTATTAATTAAGTGTATTGTAATGTAAGGGTTGTTTTAAGATAAATTAGAATTATTTGTTAACAAAAAACACTGACTTCTTTATTCATTCCCTTAGACATTTCACGCTGCCTAGTGTTACACAATCTGATTTTTATTTATCTCCGTAACAAAATTTATGCTCGCCACGACTACGTGATCTGTTATTATTAGGTTCCGTAACAATATATATCATATTTCGCTAGTTTTGGACTTTTTATGTACATCAATTGTAGTTGCCAGAAGGACAATCAGTATTTCGTTTAATATCGCCCAGATAAACGTCATAACTTTTTGAAGACGTGTTCTTATACCGTGCAAAAGAACAGTTTGTGTTCAGATAATACTTGAGTTACTCGCTCAAATGTCTCGTTTATGTACAAAATGCCTGAACCGTAAAGAATCCTATAATTCTATGTGTATAATGAGTTACACTCCTTGGAATGCGCCCTATGGTATTTGCAGGGTTTTACAACAAATATATTGATCGCCACACTAGACATAAAATGTTGAACAAGGAGAATTTACACAGCATCCAGTGAAACCACCAATTATGAAATGAACGCTGACTCCAATAAGAGCCTGCAGAAAAAAAAGAGAGAGAGAAAAGCAATGGTTATAAAAATATAACAGAACAGTGTTAACCGAACGCGGATCATTCTTTAACCATACCCGAGATTGGTGTTATTGTTGGAGAATGAACTCTCGAGAGGACAGCCAGTGGAGCCGTCAGTCATAATCCGATTATAGAGGCTGTTGTCAAGGCAATTGTCTTTGCAGTGCTGTCTTAGGCTTCTTGTAAAATAAAATTGACACAATGCCACTTGATTTGTTGGTTGAGGTGACATGCGATTTCAATAATGACGATCAAATCGGTAAAGCCAATAATTGTCTGAATCATAATTAAGCTGGACTTCATACGGTGATGTCGCTGTCATGTGGCACCACAGTCTGGACCCTGCCGTCAAGCCACACTAAGCCTGAGTGACGATCGGATATTTGGAACCAGCGTACCTCATGGCGCTTGAACATTTGTCATACTATGTGTATATCTCTCCTCATGAATGAAATACCAAATTAATAAGTATATGTGCTTGTAACAATACCGGTAGTTAACTTTATCATATCTATGATCTCGACGTGTTTTCACCTTCTGTGAAAAGGATACAGTTCTAAGTGGATGTCTATTATAAATATGACACCTTGGATAATAGTGGCAATGGGGATGTAATATCTGATGACTTGTCTCATGATGGTGACATGTATAAATAAATACGATATTTTTATTATAGAGCTTAAACATTAATCAGTTAATCCTCTAACTGTTCATAAAATAAAAGTGTACATATACATTTTTTTGTGAAACAATATATTGCCCTAGTCTGTGGTGTCGCCATAAGCTCAAGTACTGATGACAAGCTTAGGGTAACATATACTAATGCCTTTACGATTTTTATGTTTCTGCCTAAATGGTGTAGTATATTCGAAATGGTTGTAACCAGGAGAGCACCTCCTCCAGGGCCTATCAAGTAGAGCAAAACAATCAATGATAAAGCATAAATAAGTTAATAAATTGTTTGTCAGTACCATGTGTAATTTTAAAATATCGGTTAAATCAAATCTATATAAACAGTATTTGTCATCTACATTCACTTTACTGAATGTTGACTGCTAAAGTCACATGTGAGTGGATACATTCTGTTCATCCAGGCTTACACGTGTCTTGACTATTGTACTTTTATGTGCTGCTCTATTGCCAAAGTAATTATCTGTGTATGGACAAATGTATGTATCTGAAATAAAACATTTCTTATAATTATCATAATTAATATATTATTTAAAGTTAAAGACAGTTAAAACAGCTCAAATATCTGGCTGAAAGAGTTCATGTATACCGTACCTTTATCGTGACGCATGTTCACTTGTTTCTTCAGGTTTTAAACCGAAACATACAAATGGAAACTCACTCTTGAATGCCAAGATCTACATTTCACAGAGAGAGCATATAGAATGTCACATACAGACCACGGTGCTCTGAGTAAATAAATGCAATTACTTTTCTTTAAAACCTGTTTTTCGTTTGTGAAGCTAACGAACATGTGCAGGCTGCTTTATACTTCCACGTTCTTTTTACATTTATTGCAGCAAATAGTCGTTGTCTAAGCGAAGAATATTTATTCTGGTAAATAAATATACATAATTACCATTTTCTGCTTTTCTTTATCTCTTGTTCATAACATAAATCAAATATATTGCCAAATTACCCATTTTAGTAACGGTGTGAGCATTCCTTGTTTGCCATTGTTGACAACGATAGGTTCTTTGACTCATTCAAATTATAGAGATGACCTGACATGACTATTCGTGTTTGAATGTGAACGTCTTCTCTATGAAATATATCATTTGATCAATAAATCCAAACTTCCAAAACTTCCGGAAAAGCTTCTCGTCCTGCGTCACTGTTATGTTTATGCCTCAATTTATCTTCAAAGGGAGGAAGGGGTGAAAAAGACATACACACACACATATATATATATACCTTTTAGCGTCTGTATGACACATTTCAACTCTAACCCTAACACATTTCAAATAAAATTAAAATCATGTCTATGGTGTTAGAAAAAAGTATGTTTTCAGTTACCAGGTTTAGATAAAATATTTCATAGTAAAATCATAAATTAAACCAAATTCAATAATTCTAATTATTCATACATGTAATTGCCAATATAATATTTTTATCTGAATATCGAGTGGGGGGGGGGGTGATTACATTGACCATCCCCCTTGCTTAAAAGTGAGGGGGGGGGGGGGCAGGGGGAGGGAAAATATGCACTCCAATCTACAATGAATTGACTCCCCTGTATGATTGATTGATAATCTTTATTTCCTCATAAAGTTCATAGAGTACAATATAAAGGTAGATATGACAAGCAAAGTAATAAGTAATAATAATTAAATCAGTGATAAATTTGAAACGTGAAACCTAAAAGATGTAAAGAAAAAACAAAAATGTAAGAAGATTATGTTATAGCAAAAGATACGTGTCAATTCTTTTTCATATAAATTATACAACATTTGACTTGAATTCCCAGGGCCTATATAACTGGCCTTACGTCATTAACGAACATATCTGCCAAATAAATATACATAAAAGAATGTTCGTATGTCCAGTCTGGATAATCTGTGAAATCTTTACCGAGCAAAGTAGCAACAAAGTCAAAACTGTGAAGGGAAGTTCGTCTAATACGAAGTTCATCCAGAATACTAAGTGCAGCGCCAATTGTGAAAGGAAGTTTATCTGATATGAAGTTCATCTAGAATACTAAGTGCAGCGCCAGCTGTGAAGGGAAGTTTGTCTAATATGAAGTTCATCTAGAATACTGAGTGCAGCGCCAATTGTGAAAGAAAGTTTATCTGATATGAAGTTCATCCAGAATACTGAGTGCAGCGCCAACTGTGAAGGGAAGTTTGTCTAATGTGAAGTTCATCCAGAATACTAAGTGCAGCGCCAATTGTGTAAGGACGTTTATCTAATATGAAGTTCATCCAGAATACTAAGTGCAGCGCCAGCTGTGAAGGGAAGTTTATCTGATACGAAGTTCATCTAGAATACTAAGTGCAGCGCCAGCTGTGAAGGGAAGTTTATCTGATATGAAGTTCATCTAGAATACTAAGTGCAGCGCTAACTGTGAAGGGAAGTTTGTCTAATATGAAGTTCACCTAGAATACTAAGTGCAGCGCCAACTATGAAGGGAAGTTTGTCTGATATGAAGTTCATCCAGAATACTAAGTGCAGCGCTAACTGTGAAGGGAAGTTATCTAATATGAAGTTCATCCAGAATACTAAGTGCAGTGCTAACTGTGAAGGGAAGTTTATCTAATATGAAGTTCATCCAGAATACTAAGTGCAGCGCCAACTGTGGAGGGAAGTTTGTCTAATATGAAGTTCATCCAGAATGCTAAGTGCAGCGCCAGCTGTGAAGGGAAGTTTATCTGATATGAAGTTCATCTAGAATACTAAGTGCAGCGCTAACTGTGAAGGGAAGTTGGTCTAATATGAAGTTCATCTAGAATACTAAGTGCAGCGCTAACTGTGAAGGGAAGTTTGTCTAATATGAAGTTTACCTAGAATACTAGGTGCGGCGCTAACTGTGAAGGGAAGTTATCTAATATGAAGTTCATCCAGATTACTAAGTGCAGTGCTAACTGTGAAGGGAAGTTTATCTAGTATGAAGTTCATTCAGAATACTAAGTGCAGCGCCAAGAGTGAAGGGAAGTTTGTCTCATATGAAGTTCATCCAGAATGCTAAGTGCAGCGCCAACTGTGAAGGGAAGTTTGTCTAATATGAAGTTCATCCAGAATGCTAAGTGCAGCGCCAGCTGTGAAGGAAAGTTTGTCTGATGTGAAGTTCATACAGAATACTAAGTGCAGCGCCAGCTGTGAAGGGAAGTTTGTCTAATATGAAGTTCATCTAGAATACTAAGTGCAGCGCCAACTGTGAAGGGAAGTTTTTCTAATATGAAGTTCATCCAGAATACTAAGTGCAGCGCTAACTGTGAAGGGAAGTTATCTAATATGAAGTTCATCCAGAATACTAAGTGCAGTGCTAACTGTGAAGGGAAGTTTATCTAATATGAACTTTATCCAGAATACTAAGTGCAGCGCCAACTGTGAAGGAAAGTTTGTCTAATATGAACTTCATCCAGAATGCTAAGTGCAGCGCCAACTGTGAAGGGAAGTTTGTCTAATACGAATTTTATCCAGAATACTAAGTTCAGCGCCAGCTGTGAAGGGAAGTTTATCTGATATGAAGTTCATCTAGAATACTAAGTGCAGCGCCAGCTGTGAAGAGAAGTTTGTCTAATATGAAGTTCATCTAGAATACTAAGTGCAGCGCCAACCGTGAAGGGAAGTTTGTCTAATATGAAGTTCATCCAGAATACTAAGTGCAGCGCTAACTGTGAAGGGAAGTTTGTCTAATATGAAGTTCATCCAGAATACTAAGTGCAGCGCTAACTGTGAAGGGAAGTTTATTTAATATGAAGTTCATCCAGAATGCTTAGTGCAGCGCCAACTATGAAGGGAAGTTTATCTGATATGAAGTTCATCCAGAATACTAAGTGCAGCGCTAACTGTGAAGGGAAGTTATCTAATATGAAGTTCATCCAGAATACTAAGTGCAGCGCCAGCTGGGAAGGAAAGTTTGTCTAATATGAATTTCATCTAGAATACTAAGTGCAGCGCCAACCGTGAAGGGAAGTTGGTCTAATTTGATTGTTCATCCAGAATACTAAGTGCAGCGCTAACTGTGAAGGGAAGTTGGTCTAATATGAAGTTCATCTAGAATACTAAGTGCAGCGCTAACTGTGAAGGGAAGTTTGTCTAATATGAAGTTTACCTAGAATACTAGGTGCGGCGCTAACTGTGAAGGGAAGTTATCTAATATGAAGTTTATCCAGATTACTAAGTGCAGTGCTAACTGTGAAGGGAAGTTTATCTAGTATGAAGTTCATTCAGAATACTAAGTGCAGCGCCAACAGTGAAGGGAAGTTTGTCTAATATGAAGTTCATCCAGAATGCTAAGTGCAGCGCCAACTGTGAAGGGAAGTTTGTCTAATGTGAAGTTCATCCAGAATGCTAAGTGCAGCGCCAGCTGTGAAGGAAAGTTTGTCTGATGTGAAGTTCATCCAGAATACTAAGTGCAGCGCCAGCTGTGAAGGGAAGTTTGTCTAATATGAAGTTCATCTAGAATACTAAGTGCAGCGCCAACTGTGAAGGGAAGTTTTTCTAATATGAAGTTCATCCAGAATACTAAGTGCAGCGCTAACTGTGAAGGGAAGTTATCTAATATGAAGTTCATCCAGAATACTAAGTGCAGTGCTAACTGTGAAGGGAAGTTTATCTAATATGAACTTTATCCAGAATACTAAGTGCAGCGCCAACTGTGAAGGAAAGTTTGTCCAATATGAACTTCATCCAGAATGCTAAGTGCAGCGCCAACTGTGAAGGGAACTTTGTCTAATATGAATTTCATCCAGAATACTAAGTTCAGCGCCAGCTGTGAAGGGAAGTTTATCTGATATGAAGTTCATCTAGAATACTAAGTGCAGCGCCAACCGTGAAGGGAAGTTTGTCTAATATGAAGTTCATCCAGAATACTAAGTGCAGCGCTAACTGTGAAGGGAAGTTTGTCTAATATGAAGTTCATCCAGAATACTAAGTGCAGCGCTAACTGTGAAGGGAAGTTTATTTAATATGAAGTTCATCCAGAATGCTTAGTGCAGCGCCAACTATGAAGGGAAGTTTATCTGATATGAAGTTCATCCAGAATACTAAGTGCAGCGCCAACTGTGAAGGGAAGTTATCTAATATGAAGTTCATCCAGAATACTAAGTGCAGCGCCAGCTGGGAAGGGAAGTTTGTCTAATATGAAATTCATCCAGAATACTAAGTGCAGCGCCAACCGTGAAGGGAAGTTTGTCTAATATGAAGTTCATCCAGAATACTAAGTGCAGTGCTAACTGTGAAGGGAAGTTTGTCCAATATGAAGTTCATCCAAAATACTAAGTGCAGCGCTAACTGTGAAGGGAAGTTTATCTTATATGAAGTACATTCAGAATGCTAAGTGCAGCGCCAACTGTGAATGGAAGTTTATCTAATATGAAGTTCATCCAGAATGCTAAGTGCGGCGCCAACTGTGAAGGGAAGTTTGTCTAGTATGAAGTTCATCCAGAATACTAAGTGCAGCGCTAACTGTGAAAGGAAGTTATCTAATATGAAGTTCATCCAGAATACTAAGTGCAGTGCTAACTGTGAAGGGAAGTTTATCTAATATGAACTTTATCCAGAATGCTAAGTGCAGCGCCAACTGTGAAGGGAAGTTTGTCTAATATGAACTTCATCCAGAATGCTAAGTGCAGCGCCAGCTGTGAAGGGAAGTTTGTCTAATATGAAGTTCATCTAGAATACTAAGTGCAGCGCCAACCGTGAAGGGAAGTTTGTCTAATATGAAGTTCATCCAGAATACTAAGTGCAGCGCTAACTGTGAAGGGAAGTTTGTCTAATATAAAGTTCATCCAGAATACTAAGTGCAGCGCTAACTGTGAAGGGAAGTTTATTTAATATGAAGTTCATCCAGAATGCTTAGTGCAGCGCCAACTATGAAGGGAAGTTTATCTGATATGAAGTTCATCCAGAATACTAAGTGCAGCGCTAACTGTGAAGGGAAGTTATCTAATATGAAGTTCATCCAGAATACTAAGTGCAGCGCCAGCTGGGAAGGGAAGTTTGTCTAATATGAATTTCATCTAGAATACTAAGTGCAGCGCCAACCGTGAAGGGAAGTTTATCTAATATGAAGTTCATCCAGAATACTAAGTGCAGCGCTAACTGTGAAGGGAAGTTTGTCTAATATGAAGTTCATCCAGAATACTAAGTGCAGCGCTAACTGTGAAGGGAAGTTATCTAATATGAAGTTCATCCAGAATACTAAGTGCAGCGCCAGCTGGGAAGGGAAGTTTGTCTAATATGAGTTTCACCCAGAATGCTAAGTGCAGCGCCAACTGTGAAGGGAAGTTTGTCTAATATGAAGTTCATCCAGAATAATATGTGCGGCGCCAACTGTGAATGGAAGTTTGTCCAATATGAAGTTCATCCAGAATACTAGGTGCGGCGCCAACTGTGAAGGGAAGTTTGTCTAATATGAATTTCACCCAGAATGCTAAGTGCAGCGCTAACTGTGAAGGGAAGTTTATCTTATATGAAGTACATTCAGAATGCTAAGTGCAGCGCCAACTGTGAATGGAAGTTTATCTAATATGAAGTTCATCCAGAATGCTAAGTGCGGCGCCAACTGTGAAGGGAAGTTTGTCTAGTATGAAGTTCATCCAGAATACTAAGTGCAGCGCTAACTGTGAAAGGAAGTTATCTAATATGAAGTTCATCCAGAATACTAAGTGCAGTGCTAACTGTGAAGGGAAGTTTATCTAATATGAACTTTATCCAGAATGCTAAGTGCAGCGCCAACTGTGAAGGGAAGTTTGTCTAATATGAACTTCATCCAGAATGCTAAGTGCAGCGCCAGCTGTGAAGGGAAGTTTGTCTAATATGAAGTTCATCTAGAATACTAAGTGCAGCGCCAACCGTGAAGGGAAGTTTGTCTAATATGAAGTTCATCCAGAATACTAAGTGCAGCGCTAACTGTGAAGGGAAGTTTGTCTAATATAAAGTTCATCCAGAATACTAAGTGCAGCGCTAACTGTGAAGGGAAGTTTATTTAATATGAAGTTCATCCAGAATGCTTAGTGCAGCGCCAACTATGAAGGGAAGTTTATCTGATATGAAGTTCATCCAGAATACTAAGTGCAGCGCTAACTGTGAAGGGAAGTTATCTAATATGAAGTTCATCCAGAATACTAAGTGCAGCGCCAGCTGGGAAGGGAAGTTTGTCTAATATGAATTTCATCTAGAATACTAAGTGCAGCGCCAACCGTGAAGGGAAGTTTATCTAATATGAAGTTCATCCAGAATACTAAGTGCAGCGCTAACTGTGAAGGGAAGTTTGTCTAATATGAAGTTCATCCAGAATACTAAGTGCAGCGCTAACTGTGAAGGGAAGTTATCTAATATGAAGTTCATCCAGAATACTAAGTGCAGCGCCAGCTGGGAAGGGAAGTTTGTCTAATATGAGTTTCACCCAGAATGCTAAGTGCAGCGCCAACTGTGAAGGGAAGTTTGTCTAATATGAAGTTCATCCAGAATAATATGTGCGGCGCCAACTGTGAATGGAAGTTTGTCCAATATGAAGTTCATCCAGAATACTAGGTGCGGCGCCAACTGTGAAGGGAAGTTTGTCTAATATGAATTTCATCCAGAATACTAAGTGCAGCGCCAGCTGTGAAGGGAAGTTTGTCTAATATGAAGTTCATCCAGAATACTAAGTGCAGCGCCAGCTGTGAAGGGAAGTTTGTCTAATATGAAGTTCATCCAGAATACTAAGTGCAGCGCCAACTGTGAAGGGAAGTTTGTCTAATATTAAGTTCATCCAGAATACTAGGTGCGGCGCCAACTGTGAAGGGAAGTTTGTCTAATATGAAGTTCATCCAGAATACTAAGTGCAGCGCCAACTGTGAAGGGAAGTTTGTCTAATATTAAGTTCATCCAGAATACTAGGTGCGGCGCCAACTGTGAAGGGAAGTTTGTCTAATATGAAATTCATCCAGAATACTAAGTGCAGCGCCAGCTGTGAAGGGAAGTTTGTCTAATATGATGTTCATCCAGAATACTAAGTGCAGCGCCAACTGTGAAGGGAAGTTTGTCTAATATTAAGTTCATCCAGAATACTAAGTACAGCGCCAACTGTGAAGGGAAGTTTGTCTTATATTAAGTTCATCCAGAATGCTAAGTGCAGCGCCAACTGTGAAGGGAAGTTTGTCTAATATGAAGTTCATCCAGAATACTAAGTGCAGTGCTAACTGTGAAGGGAAGTTTGTCCAATATGAAGTTCATCCAGAATACTAAGTGCAGCGCTAACTGTGAAGGGAAGTTTATCTTATATGAAGTACATTCAGAATGCTAAGTGCAGCGCCAACTGTGAATGGAAGTTTATCTAATATGAAGTTCATCCAGAATGCTAAGTGCGGCGCCAACTGTGAAGGGAAGTTTGTCTAGTATGAAGTTCATCCAGAATACTAAGTGCAGCGCTAACTGTGAAGGGAAGTTATCTAATATGAAGTTCATCCAGAATACTAAGTGCAGTGCTAACTGTGAAGGGAAGTTTATCTAATATGAACTTTATCCAGAATGCTAAGTGCAGCGCCAACTGTGAAGGGAAGTTTGTCTAATATGAACTTCATCCAGAATGCTAAGTGCAGCGCCAACTGTGAAGGGAAGTTTGTCTAATATGAAGTTCATCCAGAATGCTAAGTGCAGCGCCAACTGTGAAGGGAAGTTTGTCTAATTTGATTGTTCATCTAGAATACTAAGTGCAGCGCTAACTGTGAAGGGAAGTTTGTCTAATATGAAGTTCATTAAAATTGCTAAGTGCAGCGCAAACTGTGAAGGGAAGTTTGTCTAATATGAGTTTCACCCAGAATGCTAAGTGCAGCGCCAACTGTGAAGGGAAGTTTGTCTAATATGAAGTTCATCCAGAATAATAAGTGCGGCTCCAACTGTGAAGGGAAGTTTGTCCAATATGAAGTTCATCCAGAATACTAGGTGCGGCGCCAACTGTGAAGGGAAGTTTGTCTAATATGAATTTCATCCAGAATACTAAGTGCAGCGCCAGCTGTGAAGGGAAGTTTGTCTAATATGAAGTTCATCCAGAATACAAAGTGCAGCGCTAACTGTGAAGGGAAGTTTATCTTATATGAAGTACATCCAGAATGCTAAGTGCAGCGCCAACTGTGAATGGAAGTTTATTTAATATGAAGTTCATCCAGAATGCTAAGTGCGGCGCCAACTGTGAAGGGAAATTTGTCTAGTATGAAGTTCATCCAGAATACTAAGTGCAGCGCTAACTGTGAAGGGAAGTTATCTAATATGAAGTTCATCCAGAATACTAAGTGCAGTGCTAACTGTGAAGGGAAGTTTATCTAATATGAACTTTATCCAGAATGCTAAGTGCAGCGCCAACTGTGAAGGGAAGTTTGTCTAATATGAAGTTCATCCAGAATGCTAAGTGCAGCGCCAACTGTGAAGGGAAGTTTGTCTAATTTGATTGTTCATCCAGAATACTAAGTGCAGCGCTAACTGTGAAGGGAAGTTTGTCTAATATGAAGTTCATCCAGAATACTAAGTGCAGCGCTAACTGTGAAGGGAAGTTTATCTTATATGAAGTTCATCCAGAATGCTAAGTGCAGCGCCAGCTGTGAATGGAAGTTTATCTAATATGAAGTTCATCCAGAATACTAAGTGCAGTGCTAACTGTGAAGGGAAGTTTATCTAATATGAACTTCATCCAGAATGCTAAGTGCAGCGCCAACTGTGAAGGGAAATTTGTCTAATATGAAGTTCATCCAGAATGCTAAGTGCAGCGCCAACTGTGAAGGGAAGTTTGTCTAATATTAAGTTCATCCAGAATACTAGGTGCGGCGCCAACTGTGAAGGGAAGTTTGTCTAATATGAAATTCATCCAGAATACTAAGTGCAGCGCCAGCTGTGAAGGGAAGTTTGTCTAATATTAAGTTCATCCAGAATACTAAGTACAGCGCCAACTGTGAAGGGAAGTTTGTCTTATATTAAGTTCATCCAGAATGCTAAGTGCAGCGCCAACTGTGAAGGGAAGTTTGTCTAATATGAAGTTCATCCAGAATACTAAGTGCAGTGCTAACTGTGAAGGGAAGTTTGTCCAATATGAAGTTCATCCAGAATACTAAGTGCAGCGCTAACTGTGAAGGGAAGTTTATCTTATATGAAGTACATTCAGAATGCTAAGTGCAGCGCCAACTGTGAATGGAAGTTTATCTAATATGAAGTTCATCCAGAATGCTAAGTGCGGCGCCAACTGTGAAGGGAAGTTTGTCTAGTATGAAGTTCATCCAGAATACTAAGTGCAGCGCTAACTGTGAAGGGAAGTTATCTAATATGAAGTTCATCCAGAATACTAAGTGCAGTGCTAACTGTGAAGGGAAGTTTATCTAATATGAACTTTATCCAGAATGCTAAGTGCAGCGCCAACTGTGAAGGGAAGTTTGTCTAATATGAACTTCATCCAGAATGCTAAGTGCAGCGCCAACTGTGAAGGGAAGTTTGTCTAATATGAAGTTCATCCAGAATGCTAAGTGCAGCGCCAACTGTGAAGGGAAGTTTGTCTAATTTGATTGTTCATCCAGAATACTAAGTGCAGCGCTAACTGTGAAGGGAAGTTTGTCTAATATGAAGTTCATTAAAATTGCTAAGTGCAGCGCAAACTGTGAAGGGAAGTTTGTCTAATATGAGTTTCACCCAGAATGCTAAGTGCAGCGCCAACTGTGAAGGGAAGTTTGTCTAATATGAAGTTCATCCAGAATAATAAGTGCGGCTCCAACTGTGAAGGGAAGTTTGTCCAATATGAAGTTCATCCAGAATACTAGGTGCGGCGCCAACTGTGAAGGGAAGTTTGTCTAATATGAATTTCATCCAGAATACTAAGTGCAGCGCCAGCTGTGAAGGGAAGTTTGTCTAATATGAAGTTCATCCAGAATACTAAGTGCAGCGCCAGCTGTGAAGGGAAGTTTGTCTAATATGAAGTTCATCCAGAATACTAAGTGCAGCGCCAACTGTGAAGGGAAGTTTGTCTAATTTGATTGTTCATCCAGAATACTAAGTGCAGCGCTAACTGTGAAGGGAAGTTTGTCTAATATGAAGTTCATCCAGAATACTAAGTGCAGCGCTAACTGTGAAGGGAAGTTTATCTTATATGAAGTTCATCCAGAATGCTAAGTGCAGCGCCAGCTGTGAATGGAAGTTTATCTAATATGAAGTTCATCCAGAATGCAAAGTGCGGCGCCAACTGTGAAGGGAAGTTTGTCTAATATGAAGTTCATCCAGAATACTAAGTGCAGTGCTAACTGTGAAGGGAAGTTATCTAATATGAAGTTCATTTAGAATACTAAGTGCAGCGCCAACTGTGAAAGGAAGTTTGTCTTATATGAAGTTCATCCAGAATGCTAAGTGCAGCGCCAACCGTTAAGGGAAGTTTGTCTAATGTAAAGTTCATCCAGAATACTAAGTGCAGCGCCAGCTGTGAAGGGAAGTTTATCTGATATGAAGTTCATCCAGAATACTAAGTTCAGCGCCAGCTGTGAAGGGAAGTTTATCTGATATGAAATTCATCTAGAATACTAAGTACAGCGCCAACTGTGAAGGGAAGTTTATCTAATATGAAGTTCATCCAGAATGCTAAGTGCAGCGCAAACTGTGAATGGAAGTTTGTCTAATATGAGTTTCACCGAGAATGCTAAGTGCAGCGCCAACTGTGAAGGGAAGTTTGTCTAATATGAAGTTCATCCAGAATGCTAAGTGCAGCGCCAACTGTGAAGGGAAGTTTGTCTAATGTGAAGTTCATCCAGAATGCTAAGTGCAGCGCCAGCTGTGAAGGAAAGTTTGTCTGATGTGAAGTTCATCCAGAATACTAAGTGCAGCGCCAGCTGTGAAGGGAAGTTTGTCTAATATGAAGTTCATCTAGAATACTAAGTGCAGCGCCAACTGTGAAGGGAAGTTTTTCTAATATGAAGTTCATCCAGAATACTAAGTGCAGCGCTAACTGTGAAGGGAAGTTATCTAATATGAAGTTCATCCAGAATACTAAGTGCAGTGCTAACTGTGAAGGGAAGTTTATCTAATATGAACTTTATCCAGAATACTAAGTGCAGCGCCAACTGTGAAGGAAAGTTTGTCCAATATGAACTTCATCCAGAATGCTAAGTGCAGCGCCAACTGTGAAGGGAACTTTGTCTAATATGAATTTCATCCAGAATACTAAGTTCAGCGCCAGCTGTGAAGGGAAGTTTATCTGATATGAAGTTCATCTAGAATACTAAGTGCAGCGCCAACCGTGAAGGGAAGTTTGTCTAATATGAAGTTCATCCAGAATACTAAGTGCAGCGCTAACTGTGAAGGGAAGTTTGTCTAATATGAATTTCATCCAGAATACTAAGTTCAGCGCCAGCTGTGAAGGGAAGTTTATCTGATATGAAGTTCATCTAGAATACTAAGTGCAGCGCCAACCGTGAAGGGAAGTTTGTCTAATATGAAGTTCATCCAGAATACTAAGTGCAGCGCTAACTGTGAAGGGAAGTTTGTCTAATATGAAGTTCATCCAGAATACTAAGTGCAGCGCTAACTGTGAAGGGAAGTTTATTTAATATGAAGTTCATCCAGAATGCTTAGTGCAGCGCCAACTATGAAGGGAAGTTTATCTGATATGAAGTTCATCCAGAATACTAAGTGCAGCGCCAACTGTGAAGGGAAGTTATCTAATATGAAGTTCATCCAGCGTACCTCATGGCGCTTGAACATTTGTCATACTATGTGTATATCTCTCCTCATGAATGAAATACCAAATTAATAAGTATATGTGCTTGTAACAATACCGGTAGTTAACTTTATCATATCTATGATCTCGACGTGTTTTCACCTTCTGTGAAAAGGATACAGTTCTAAGTGGATGTCTATTATAAATATGACACCTTGGATAATAGTGGCAATGGGGATGTAATATCTGATGACTTGTCTCATGATGGTGACATGTATAAATAAATACGATATTTTTATTATAGAGCTTAAACATTAATCAGTTAATCCTCTAACTGTTCATAAAATAAAAGTGTACATATACATTTTTTTGTGAAACAATATATTGCCCTAGTCTGTGGTGTCGCCATAAGCTCAAGTACTGATGACAAGCTTAGGGTAACATATACTAATGCCTTTACGATTTTTATGTTTCTGCCTAAATGGTGTAGTATATTCGAAATGGTTGTAACCAGGAGAGCACCTCCTCCAGGGCCTATCAAGTAGAGCAAAACAATCAATGATAAAGCATAAATAAGTTAATAAATTGTTTGTCAGTACCATGTGTAATTTTAAAATATCGGTTAAATCAAATCTATATAAACAGTATTTGTCATCTACATTCACTTTACTGAATGTTGACTGCTAAAGTCACATGTGAGTGGATACATTCTGTTCATCCAGGCTTACACGTGTCTTGACTATTGTACTTTTATGTGCTGCTCTATTGCCAAAGTAATTATCTGTGTATGGACAAATGTATGTATCTGAAATAAAACATTTCTTATAATTATCATAATTAATATATTATTTAAAGTTAAAGACAGTTAAAACAGCTCAAATATCTGGCTGAAAGAGTTCATGTATACCGTACCTTTATCGTGACGCATGTTCACTTGTTTCTTCAGGTTTTAAACCGAAACATACAAATGGAAACTCACTCTTGAATGCCAAGATCTACATTTCACAGAGAGAGCATATAGAATGTCACATACAGACCACGGTGCTCTGAGTAAATAAATGCAATTACTTTTCTTTAAAACCTGTTTTTCGTTTGTGAAGCTAACGAACATGTGCAGGCTGCTTTATACTTCCACGTTCTTTTTACATTTATTGCAGCAAATAGTCGTTGTCTAAGCGAAGAATATTTATTCTGGTAAATAAATATACATAATTACCATTTTCTGCTTTTCTTTATCTCTTGTTCATAACATAAATCAAATATATTGCCAAATTACCCATTTTAGTAACGGTGTGAGCATTCCTTGTTTGCCATTGTTGACAACGATAGGTTCTTTGACTCATTTGATCAATAAATCCAAACTTCCAAAACTTCCGGAAAAGCTTCTCGTCCTGCGTCACTGTTATGTTTATGCCTCAATTTATCTTCAAAGGGAGGAAGGGGTGAAAAAGACATACACACACACATATATATATATACCTTTTAGCGTCTGTATGACACATTTCAACTCTAACCCTAACACATTTCAAATAAAATTAAAATCATGTCTATGGTGTTAGAAAAAAGTATGTTTTCAGTTACCAGGTTTAGATAAAATATTTCATAGTAAAATCATAAATTAAACCAAATTCAATAATTCTAATTATTCATACATGTAATTGCCAATATAATATTTTTATCTGAATATCGAGTGGGGGGGGGGGGGGGTGATTACATTGACCATCCCCCTTGCTTAAAAGTGAGGGGGGGGGGGCAGGGGGAGGGAAAATATGCACTCCAATCTACAATGAATTGACTCCCCTGTATGATTGATTGATAATCTTTATTTCCTCATAAAGTTCATAGAGTACAATATAAAGGTAGATATGACAAGCAAAGTAATAAGTAATAATAATTAAATCAGTGATAAATTTGAAACGTGAAACCTAAAAGATGTAAAGAAAAAACAAAAAATGTAAGAAGATTATGTTATAGCAAAAGATACGTGTCAATTCTTTTTCATATAAATTATACAACATTTGACTTGAATTCCCAGGGCCTATATAACTGGCCTTACGTCATTAACGAACATATCTGCCAAATAAATATACATAAAAGAATGTTCGTATGTCCAGTCTGGATAATCTGTGAAATCTTTACCGAGCAAAGTAGCAACAAAGTCAAAACTGTGAAGGGAAGTTCGTCTAATACGAAGTTCATCCAGAATACTAAGTGCAGCGCCAATTGTGAAAGGAAGTTTATCTGATATGAAGTTCATCTAGAATACTAAGTGCAGCGCCAGCTGTGAAGGGAAGTTTGTCTAATATGAAGTTCATCTAGAATACTGAGTGCAGCGCCAATTGTGAAAGAAAGTTTATCTGATATGAAGTTCATCCAGAATACTGAGTGCAGCGCCAACTGTGAAGGGAAGTTTGTCTAATGTGAAGTTCATCCAGAATACTAAGTGCAGCGCCAATTGTGTAAGGACGTTTATCTAATATGAAGTTCATCCAGAATACTAAGTGCAGCGCCAGCTGTGAAGGGAAGTTTATCTGATACGAAGTTCATCTAGAATACTAAGTGCAGCGCCAGCTGTGAAGGGAAGTTTATCTGATATGAAGTTCATCTAGAATACTAAGTGCAGCGCTAACTGTGAAGGGAAGTTTGTCTAATATGAAGTTCACCTAGAATACTAAGTGCAGCGCCAACTATGAAGGGAAGTTTGTCTGATATGAAGTTCATCCAGAATACTAAGTGCAGCGCTAACTGTGAAGGGAAGTTATCTAATATGAAGTTCATCCAGAATACTAAGTGCAGTGCTAACTGTGAAGGGAAGTTTATCTAATATGAAGTTCATCCAGAATACTAAGTGCAGCGCCAACTGTGGAGGGAAGTTTGTCTAATATGAAGTTCATCCAGAATGCTAAGTGCAGCGCCAGCTGTGAAGGGAAGTTTATCTGATATGAAGTTCATCTAGAATACTAAGTGCAGCGCTAACTGTGAAGGGAAGTTGGTCTAATATGAAGTTCATCTAGAATACTAAGTGCAGCGCTAACTGTGAAGGGAAGTTTGTCTAATATGAAGTTTACCTAGAATACTAGGTGCGGCGCTAACTGTGAAGGGAAGTTATCTAATATGAAGTTCATCCAGATTACTAAGTGCAGTGCTAACTGTGAAGGGAAGTTTATCTAGTATGAAGTTCATTCAGAATACTAAGTGCAGCGCCAAGAGTGAAGGGAAGTTTGTCTAATATGAAGTTCATCCAGAATGCTAAGTGCAGCGCCAACTGTGAAGGGAAGTTTGTCTAATATGAAGTTCATCCAGAATGCTAAGTGCAGCGCCAGCTGTGAAGGAAAGTTTGTCTGATGTGAAGTTCATACAGAATACTAAGTGCAGCGCCAGCTGTGAAGGGAAGTTTGTCTAATATGAAGTTCATCTAGAATACTAAGTGCAGCGCCAACTGTGAAGGGAAGTTTTTCTAATATGAAGTTCATCCAGAATACTAAGTGCAGCGCTAACTGTGAAGGGAAGTTATCTAATATGAAGTTCATCCAGAATACTAAGTGCAGTGCTAACTGTGAAGGGAAGTTTATCTAATATGAACTTTATCCAGAATACTAAGTGCAGCGCCAACTGTGAAGGAAAGTTTGTCTAATATGAACTTCATCCAGAATGCTAAGTGCAGCGCCAACTGTGAAGGGAAGTTTGTCTAATACGAATTTTATCCAGAATACTAAGTTCAGCGCCAGCTGTGAAGGGAAGTTTATCTGATATGAAGTTCATCTAGAATACTAAGTGCAGCGCCAGCTGTGAAGAGAAGTTTGTCTAATATGAAGTTCATCTAGAATACTAAGTGCAGCGCCAACCGTGAAGGGAAGTTTGTCTAATATGAAGTTCATCCAGAATACTAAGTGCAGCGCTAACTGTGAAGGGAAGTTTGTCTAATATGAAGTTCATCCAGAATACTAAGTGCAGCGCTAACTGTGAAGGGAAGTTTATTTAATATGAAGTTCATCCAGAATGCTTAGTGCAGCGCCAACTATGAAGGGAAGTTTATCTGATATGAAGTTCATCCAGAATACTAAGTGCAGCGCTAACTGTGAAGGGAAGTTATCTAATATGAAGTTCATCCAGAATACTAAGTGCAGCGCCAGCTGGGAAGGAAAGTTTGTCTAATATGAATTTCATCTAGAATACTAAGTGCAGCGCCAACCGTGAAGGGAAGTTGGTCTAATTTGATTGTTCATCCAGAATACTAAGTGCAGCGCTAACTGTGAAGGGAAGTTGGTCTAATATGAAGTTCATCTAGAATACTAAGTGCAGCGCTAACTGTGAAGGGAAGTTTGTCTAATATGAAGTTTACCTAGAATACTAGGTGCGGCGCTAACTGTGAAGGGAAGTTATCTAATATGAAGTTTATCCAGATTACTAAGTGCAGTGCTAACTGTGAAGGGAAGTTTATCTAGTATGAAGTTCATTCAGAATACTAAGTGCAGCGCCAACAGTGAAGGGAAGTTTGTCTAATATGAAGTTCATCCAGAATGCTAAGTGCAGCGCCAACTGTGAAGGGAAGTTTGTCTAATGTGAAGTTCATCCAGAATGCTAAGTGCAGCGCCAGCTGTGAAGGAAAGTTTGTCTGATGTGAAGTTCATCCAGAATACTAAGTGCAGCGCCAGCTGTGAAGGGAAGTTTGTCTAATATGAAGTTCATCTAGAATACTAAGTGCAGCGCCAACTGTGAAGGGAAGTTTTTCTAATATGAAGTTCATCCAGAATACTAAGTGCAGCGCTAACTGTGAAGGGAAGTTATCTAATATGAAGTTCATCCAGAATACTAAGTGCAGTGCTAACTGTGAAGGGAAGTTTATCTAATATGAACTTTATCCAGAATACTAAGTGCAGCGCCAACTGTGAAGGAAAGTTTGTCCAATATGAACTTCATCCAGAATGCTAAGTGCAGCGCCAACTGTGAAGGGAACTTTGTCTAATATGAATTTCATCCAGAATACTAAGTTCAGCGCCAGCTGTGAAGGGAAGTTTATCTGATATGAAGTTCATCTAGAATACTAAGTGCAGCGCCAACCGTGAAGGGAAGTTTGTCTAATATGAAGTTCATCCAGAATACTAAGTGCAGCGCTAACTGTGAAGGGAAGTTTGTCTAATATGAAGTTCATCCAGAATACTAAGTGCAGCGCTAACTGTGAAGGGAAGTTTATTTAATATGAAGTTCATCCAGAATGCTTAGTGCAGCGCCAACTATGAAGGGAAGTTTATCTGATATGAAGTTCATCCAGAATACTAAGTGCAGCGCCAACTGTGAAGGGAAGTTATCTAATATGAAGTTCATCCAGAATACTAAGTGCAGCGCCAGCTGGGAAGGGAAGTTTGTCTAATATGAAATTCATCCAGAATACTAAGTGCAGCGCCAGCTGTGAAGGGAAGTTTGTCTAATATGAAGTTCATCCAGAATACTAAGTGCAGCGCCAACTGTGAAGGGAAGTTTGTCTAATATGAAGTTCATCCAGAATACTAAGTACAGCGCCAACTGTGAAGGGAAGTTTGTCTTATATTAAGTTCATCCAGAATGCTAAGTGCAGCGCCAACTGTGAAGGGAAGTTTGTCTAATATGAAGTTCATCCAGAATACTAAGTGCAGTGCTAACTGTGAAGGGAAGTTTGTCCAATATGAAGTTCATCCAAAATACTAAGTGCAGCGCTAACTGTGAAGGGAAGTTTATCTTATATGAAGTACATTCAGAATGCTAAGTGCAGCGCCAACTGTGAATGGAAGTTTATCTAATATGAAGTTCATCCAGAATGCTAAGTGCGGCGCCAACTGTGAAGGGAAGTTTGTCTAGTATGAAGTTCATCCAGAATACTAAGTGCAGCGCTAACTGTGAAAGGAAGTTATCTAATATGAAGTTCATCCAGAATACTAAGTGCAGTGCTAACTGTGAAGGGAAGTTTATCTAATATGAACTTTATCCAGAATGCTAAGTGCAGCGCCAACTGTGAAGGGAAGTTTGTCTAATATGAACTTCATCCAGAATGCTAAGTGCAGCGCCAGCTGTGAAGGGAAGTTTGTCTAATATGAAGTTCATCTAGAATACTAAGTGCAGCGCCAACCGTGAAGGGAAGTTTGTCTAATATGAAGTTCATCCAGAATACTAAGTGCAGCGCTAACTGTGAAGGGAAGTTTGTCTAATATAAAGTTCATCCAGAATACTAAGTGCAGCGCTAACTGTGAAGGGAAGTTTATTTAATATGAAGTTCATCCAGAATGCTTAGTGCAGCGCCAACTATGAAGGGAAGTTTATCTGATATGAAGTTCATCCAGAATACTAAGTGCAGCGCTAACTGTGAAGGGAAGTTATCTAATATGAAGTTCATCCAGAATACTAAGTGCAGCGCCAGCTGGGAAGGGAAGTTTGTCTAATATGAATTTCATCTAGAATACTAAGTGCAGCGCCAACCGTGAAGGGAAGTTTATCTAATATGAAGTTCATCCAGAATACTAAGTGCAGCGCTAACTGTGAAGGGAAGTTTGTCTAATATGAAGTTCATCCAGAATACTAAGTGCAGCGCTAACTGTGAAGGGAAGTTATCTAATATGAAGTTCATCCAGAATACTAAGTGCAGCGCCAGCTGGGAAGGGAAGTTTGTCTAATATGAGTTTCACCCAGAATGCTAAGTGCAGCGCCAACTGTGAAGGGAAGTTTGTCTAATATGAAGTTCATCCAGAATAATATGTGCGGCGCCAACTGTGAATGGAAGTTTGTCCAATATGAAGTTCATCCAGAATACTAGGTGCGGCGCCAACTGTGAAGGGAAGTTTGTCTAATATGAATTTCATCCAGAATACTAAGTGCAGCGCCAGCTGTGAAGGGAAGTTTGTCTAATATGAAGTTCATCCAGAATACTAAGTGCAGCGCCAGCTGTGAAGGGAAGTTTGTCTAATATGAAGTTCATCCAGAATACTAAGTGCAGCGCCAACTGTGAAGGGAAGTTTGTCTAATATTAAGTTCATCCAGAATACTAGGTGCGGCGCCAACTGTGAAGGGAAGTTTGTCTAATATGAAGTTCATCCAGAATACTAAGTGCAGCGCCAACTGTGAAGGGAAGTTTGTCTAATATTAAGTTCATCCAGAATACTAGGTGCGGCGCCAACTGTGAAGGGAAGTTTGTCTAATATGAAATTCATCCAGAATACTAAGTGCAGCGCCAGCTGTGAAGGGAAGTTTGTCTAATATGATGTTCATCCAGAATACTAAGTGCAGCGCCAACTGTGAAGGGAAGTTTGTCTAATATTAAGTTCATCCAGAATACTAAGTACAGCGCCAACTGTGAAGGGAAGTTTGTCTTATATTAAGTTCATCCAGAATGCTAAGTGCAGCGCCAACTGTGAAGGGAAGTTTGTCTAATATGAAGTTCATCCAGAATACTAAGTGCAGTGCTAACTGTGAAGGGAAGTTTGTCCAATATGAAGTTCATCCAGAATACTAAGTGCAGCGCTAACTGTGAAGGGAAGTTTATCTTATATGAAGTACATTCAGAATGCTAAGTGCAGCGCCAACTGTGAATGGAAGTTTATCTAATATGAAGTTCATCCAGAATGCTAAGTGCGGCGCCAACTGTGAAGGGAAGTTTGTCTAGTATGAAGTTCATCCAGAATACTAAGTGCAGCGCTAACTGTGAAGGGAAGTTATCTAATATGAAGTTCATCCAGAATACTAAGTGCAGTGCTAACTGTGAAAGGAAGTTTATCTAATATGAACTTTATCCAGAATGCTAAGTGCAGCGCCAACTGTGAAGGGAAGTTTGTCTAATATGAACTTCATCCAGAATGCTAAGTGCAGCGCCAACTGTGAAGGGAAGTTTGTCTAATATGAAGTTCATCCAGAATGCTAAGTGCAGCGCCAACTGTGAAGGGAAGTTTGTCTAATTTGATTGTTCATCCAGAATACTAAGTGCAGCGCTAACTGTGAAGGGAAGTTTGTCTAATATGAAGTTCATTAAAATTGCTAAGTGCAGCGCAAACTGTGAAGGGAAGTTTGTCTAATATGAGTTTCACCCAGAATGCTAAGTGCAGCGCCAACTGTGAAGGGAAGTTTGTCTAATATGAAGTTCATCCAGAATAATAAGTGCGGCTCCAACTGTGAAGGGAAGTTTGTCCAATATGAAGTTCATCCAGAATACTAGGTGCGGCGCCAACTGTGAAGGGAAGTTTGTCTAATATGAATTTCATCCAGAATACTAAGTGCAGCGCCAGCTGTGAAGGGAAGTTTGTCTAATATGAAGTTCATCCAGAATACAAAGTGCAGCGCTAACTGTGAAGGGAAGTTTATCTTATATGAAGTACATCCAGAATGCTAAGTGCAGCGCCAACTGTGAATGGAAGTTTATTTAATATGAAGTTCATCCAGAATGCTAAGTGCGGCGCCAACTGTGAAGGGAAATTTGTCTAGTATGAAGTTCATCCAGAATACTAAGTGCAGCGCTAACTGTGAAGGGAAGTTATCTAATATGAAGTTCATCCAGAATACTAAGTGCAGTGCTAACTGTGAAGGGAAGTTTATCTAATATGAACTTTATCCAGAATGCTAAGTGCAGCGCCAACTGTGAAGGGAAGTTTGTCTAATATGAAGTTCATCCAGAATGCTAAGTGCAGCGCCAACTGTGAAGGGAAGTTTGTCTAATTTGATTGTTCATCCAGAATACTAAGTGCAGCGCTAACTGTGAAGGGAAGTTTGTCTAATATGAAGTTCATCCAGAATACTAAGTGCAGCGCTAACTGTGAAGGGAAGTTTATCTTATATGAAGTTCATCCAGAATGCTAAGTGCAGCGCCAGCTGTGAATGGAAGTTTATCTAATATGAAGTTCATCCAGAATACTAAGTGCAGTGCTAACTGTGAAGGGAAGTTTATCTAATATGAACTTCATCCAGAATGCTAAGTGCAGCGCCAACTGTGAAGGGAAATTTGTCTAATATGAAGTTCATCCAGAATGCTAAGTGCAGCGCCAACTGTGAAGGGAAGTTTGTCTAATATTAAGTTCATCCAGAATACTAGGTGCGGCGCCAACTGTGAAGGGAAGTTTGTCTAATATGAAATTCATCCAGAATACTAAGTGCAGCGCCAGCTGTGAAGGGAAGTTTGTCTAATATTAAGTTCATCCAGAATACTAAGTACAGCGCCAACTGTGAAGGGAAGTTTGTCTTATATTAAGTTCATCCAGAATGCTAAGTGCAGCGCCAACTGTGAAGGGAAGTTTGTCTAATATGAAGTTCATCCAGAATACTAAGTGCAGTGCTAACTGTGAAGGGAAGTTTGTCCAATATGAAGTTCATCCAGAATACTAAGTGCAGCGCTAACTGTGAAGGGAAGTTTATCTTATATGAAGTACATTCAGAATGCTAAGTGCAGCGCCAACTGTGAATGGAAGTTTATCTAATATGAAGTTCATCCAGAATGCTAAGTGCGGCGCCAACTGTGAAGGGAAGTTTGTCTAGTATGAAGTTCATCCAGAATACTAAGTGCAGCGCTAACTGTGAAGGGAAGTTATCTAATATGAAGTTCATCCAGAATACTAAGTGCAGTGCTAACTGTGAAGGGAAGTTTATCTAATATGAACTTTATCCAGAATGCTAAGTGCAGCGCCAACTGTGAAGGGAAGTTTGTCTAATATGAACTTCATCCAGAATGCTAAGTGCAGCGCCAACTGTGAAGGGAAGTTTGTCTAATATGAAGTTCATCCAGAATGCTAAGTGCAGCGCCAACTGTGAAGGGAAGTTTGTCTAATTTGATTGTTCATCCAGAATACTAAGTGCAGCGCTAACTGTGAAGGGAAGTTTGTCTAATATGAAGTTCATTAAAATTGCTAAGTGCAGCGCAAACTGTGAAGGGAAGTTTGTCTAATATGAGTTTCACCCAGAATGCTAAGTGCAGCGCCAACTGTGAAGGGAAGTTTGTCTAATATGAAGTTCATCCAGAATAATAAGTGCGGCTCCAACTGTGAAGGGAAGTTTGTCCAATATGAAGTTCATCCAGAATACTAGGTGCGGCGCCAACTGTGAAGGGAAGTTTGTCTAATATGAATTTCATCCAGAATACTAAGTGCAGCGCCAGCTGTGAAGGGAAGTTTGTCTAATATGAAGTTCATCCAGAATACTAAGTGCAGCGCCAGCTGTGAAGGGAAGTTTGTCTAATATGAAGTTCATCCAGAATACTAAGTGCAGCGCCAACTGTGAAGGGAAGTTTGTCTAATTTGATTGTTCATCCAGAATACTAAGTGCAGCGCTAACTGTGAAGGGAAGTTTGTCTAATATGAAGTTCATCCAGAATACTAAGTGCAGCGCTAACTGTGAAGGGAAGTTTATCTTATATGAAGTTCATCCAGAATGCTAAGTGCAGCGCCAGCTGTGAATGGAAGTTTATCTAATATGAAGTTCATCCAGAATGCAAAGTGCGGCGCCAACTGTGAAGGGAAGTTTGTCTAATATGAAGTTCATCCAGAATACTAAGTGCAGTGCTAACTGTGAAGGGAAGTTATCTAATATGAAGTTCATTTAGAATACTAAGTGCAGCGCCAACTGTGAAAGGAAGTTTGTCTTATATGAAGTTCATCCAGAATGCTAAGTGCAGCGCCAACCGTTAAGGGAAGTTTGTCTAATGTAAAGTTCATCCAGAATACTAAGTGCAGCGCCAGCTGTGAAGGGAAGTTTATCTGATATGAAGTTCATCCAGAATACTAAGTTCAGCGCCAGCTGTGAAGGGAAGTTTATCTGATATGAAATTCATCTAGAATACTAAGTACAGCGCCAACTGTGAAGGGAAGTTTATCTAATATGAAGTTCATCCAGAATGCTAAGTGCAGCGCAAACTGTGAATGGAAGTTTGTCTAATATGAGTTTCACCGAGAATGCTAAGTGCAGCGCCAACTGTGAAGGGAAGTTTGTCTAATATGAAGTTCATCCAGAATGCTAAGTGCAGCGCCAACTGTGAAGGGAAGTTTGTCTAATGTGAAGTTCATCCAGAATGCTAAGTGCAGCGCCAGCTGTGAAGGAAAGTTTGTCTGATGTGAAGTTCATCCAGAATACTAAGTGCAGCGCCAGCTGTGAAGGGAAGTTTGTCTAATATGAAGTTCATCTAGAATACTAAGTGCAGCGCCAACTGTGAAGGGAAGTTTTTCTAATATGAAGTTCATCCAGAATACTAAGTGCAGCGCTAACTGTGAAGGGAAGTTATCTAATATGAAGTTCATCCAGAATACTAAGTGCAGTGCTAACTGTGAAGGGAAGTTTATCTAATATGAACTTTATCCAGAATACTAAGTGCAGCGCCAACTGTGAAGGAAAGTTTGTCCAATATGAACTTCATCCAGAATGCTAAGTGCAGCGCCAACTGTGAAGGGAACTTTGTCTAATATGAATTTCATCCAGAATACTAAGTTCAGCGCCAGCTGTGAAGGGAAGTTTATCTGATATGAAGTTCATCTAGAATACTAAGTGCAGCGCCAACCGTGAAGGGAAGTTTGTCTAATATGAAGTTCATCCAGAATACTAAGTGCAGCGCTAACTGTGAAGGGAAGTTTGTCTAATATGAATTTCATCCAGAATACTAAGTTCAGCGCCAGCTGTGAAGGGAAGTTTATCTGATATGAAGTTCATCTAGAATACTAAGTGCAGCGCCAACCGTGAAGGGAAGTTTGTCTAATATGAAGTTCATCCAGAATACTAAGTGCAGCGCTAACTGTGAAGGGAAGTTTGTCTAATATGAAGTTCATCCAGAATACTAAGTGCAGCGCTAACTGTGAAGGGAAGTTTATTTAATATGAAGTTCATCCAGAATGCTTAGTGCAGCGCCAACTATGAAGGGAAGTTTATCTGATATGAAGTTCATCCAGAATACTAAGTGCAGCGCCAACTGTGAAGGGAAGTTATCTAATATGAAGTTCATCCAGAATACTAAGTGCAGCGCCAGCTGGGAAGGGAAGTTTGTCTAATATGAAATTCATCGAGAATACTAAGTGCAGCGCCAGCTGTGAAGGGAAGTTTGTCTAATATGAAGTTCATCCAGAATACTAAGTGCAGCGCCAACTGTGAAGGGAAGTTTGTCTAATATGAAGTTCATCCAGAATACTAAGTACAGCGCCAACTGTGAAGGGAAGTTTGTCTTATATTAAGTTCATCCAGAATGCTAAGTGCAGCGCCAACTGTGAAGGGAAGTTTGTCTAATATGAAGTTCATCCAGAATACTAAGTGCAGTGCTAACTGTGAAGGGAAGTTTGTCCAATATGAAGTTCATCCAGAATACTAAGTGCAGCGCTAACTGTGAAGGGAAGTTTATCTTATATGAAGTACATTCAGAATGCTAAGTGCAGCGCCAACTGTGAATGGAAGTTTATCTAATATGAAGTTCATCCAGAATGCTAAGTGCGGCGCCAACTGTGAAGGGAAGTTTGTCTAGTATGAAGTTCATCCAGAATACTAAGTGCAGCGCTAACTGTGAAAGGAAGTTATCTAATATGAAGTTCATCCAGAATACTAAGTGCAGTGCTAACTGTGAAGGGAAGTTTATCTAATATGAAGTTCATCTAGAATACTAAGTGCAGCGCCAACCGTGAAGGGAAGTTTGTCTAATATGAAGTTCATCCAGAATACTAAGTGCAGCGCTAACTGTGAAGGGAAGTTATCTAATATGAAGTTCATCCAGAATACTAAGTGCAGCGCCAGCTGGGAAGGGAAGTTTGTCTAATATGAATTTCATCTAGAATACTAAGTGCAGCGCCAACCGTGAAGGGAAGTTTATCTAATATGAAGTTCATCCAGAATACTAAGTGCAGCGCTAACTGTGAAGGGAAGTTATCTAATATGAAGTTCATCCAGAATACTAAGTGCAGCGCCAGCTGGGAAGGGAAGTTTGTCTAATATGAATTTCATCTAGAATACTAAGTGCAGCGCCAACCGTGAAGGGAAGTTTATCTAATATGAAGTTCATCCAGAATACTAAGTGCAGCGCTAACTGTGAAGGGAAGTTTGTCTAATATGAAGTTCATCCAGAATACTAAGTGCAGCGCTAACTGTGAAGGGAAGTTATCTAATATGAAGTTCACCCAGAATACTAAGTGCAGCGCCAGCTGGGAAGGGAAGTTTGTCTAGTATGAAGTTCATCCAGAATACTAAGTGCAGCGCTAACTGTGAAGGGAAGTTATCTAATATGAAGTTCATCCAGAATACTAAGTGCAGTGCTAACTGTGAAGGGAAGTTTATCTAATATGAACTTTATCCAGAATGCTAAGTGCAGCGCCAACTGTGAAGGGAAGTTTGTCTAATATGAACTTCATCCAGAATGCTAAGTGCAGCGCCAACTGTGAAGGGAAGTTTGTCTAATATGAAGTTCATCCAGAATGCTAAGTGCAGCGCCAACTGTGAAGGGAAGTTTGTCTAATTTGATTGTTCATCCAGAATACTAAGTGCAGCGCTAACTGTGAAGGGAAGTTTGTCTAATATGAAGTTCATCCAGAATGCTAAGTGCAGCGCCAACTGTGAAGGGAAGTTTGTCTAATATGAAGTTCATCCAGAATACTAAGTGCAGTGCTAACTGTGAAGGGAAGTTTGTCCAATATGAAGTTCATCCAGAATACTAAGTGCAGCGCTAACTGTGAAGGGAAGTTTATCTTATATGAAGTACATTCAGAATGCTAAGTGCAGCGCCAACTGTGAATGGAAGTTTATCTAATATGAAGTTCATCCAGAATACTAAGTGCAGCGCCAACTGTGAAGGGAAGTTTGTCTAATATTAAGTTCATCCAGAATACTAGGTGCGGCGCCAACTGTGAAGGGAAGTTTGTCTAATATGAAGTTCATCCAGAATACTAAGTGCAGCGCCAACTGTGAAGGGAAGTTTGTCTAATATTAAGTTCATCCAGAATACTAGGTGCGGCGCCAACTGTGAAGGGAAGTTTGTCTAATATGAAATTCATCCAGAATACTAAGTGCAGCGCCAGCTGTGAAGGGAAGTTTGTCTAATATGATGTTCATCCAGAATACTAAGTGCAGCGCCAACTGTGAAGGGAAGTTTGTCTAATATTAAGTTCATCCAGAATACTAAGTACAGCGCCAACTGTGAAGGGAAGTTTGTCTTATATTAAGTTCATCCAGAATGCTAAGTGCAGCGCCAACTGTGAAGGGAAGTTTGTCTAATATGAAGTTCATCCAGAATACTAAGTGCAGTGCTAACTGTGAAGGGAAGTTTGTCCAATATGAAGTTCATCCAGAATACTAAGTGCAGCGCTAACTGTGAAGGGAAGTTTATCTTATATGAAGTACATTCAGAATGCTAAGTGCAGCGCCAACTGTGAATGGAAGTTTATCTAATATGAAGTTCATCCAGAATGCTAAGTGCGGCGCCAACTGTGAAGGGAAGTTTGTCTAGTATGAAGTTCATCCAGAATACTAAGTGCAGCGCTAACTGTGAAGGGAAGTTATCTAATATGAAGTTCATCCAGAATACTAAGTGCAGTGCCAACTGTGAAGGGAAGTTTATCTAATATGAACTTTATCCAGAATGCTAAGTGCAGCGCCAACTGTGAAGGGAAGTTTGTCTAATATGAAGTTCATCCAGAATGCTAAGTGCAGCGCCAACTGTGAAGGGAAGTTTGTCTAATATGAAGTTCATCCAGAATGCTAAGTGCAGCGCCAACTGTGAAGGGAAGTTTGTCTAATTTGATTGTTCATCCAGAATACTAAGTGCAGCGCTAACTGTGAAGGGAAGTTTGTCTAATATGAAGTTCATTAAAATTGCTAAGTGCAGCGCAAACTGTGAAGGGAAGTTTGTCTAATATGAGTTTCACCCAGAATGCTAAGTGCAGCGCCAACTGTGAAGGGAAGTTTGTCTAATATGAAGTTCATCCAGAATAATAAGTGCGGCTCCAACTGTGAAGGGAAGTTTGTCCAATATGAAGTTCATCCAGAATACTAGGTGCGGCGCCAACTGTGAAGGGAAGTTTGTCTAATATGAATTTCATCCAGAATACTAAGTGCAGCGCCAGCTGTGAAGGGAAGTTTGTCTAATATGAAGTTCATCCAGAATACAAAGTGCAGCGCTAACTGTGAAGGGAAGTTTATCTTATATGAAGTACATCCAGAATGCTAAGTGCAGCGCCAACTGTGAATGGAAGTTTATTTAATATGAAGTTCATCCAGAATGCTAAGTGCGGCGCCAACTGTGAAGGGAAATTTGTCTAGTATGAAGTTCATCCAGAATACTAAGTGCAGCGCTAACTGTGAAGGGAAGTTATCTAATATGAAGTTCATCCAGAATACTAAGTGCAGTGCTAACTGTGAAGGGAAGTTTATCTAATATGAACTTTATCCAGAATGCTAAGTGCAGCGCCAACTGTGAAGGGAAGTTTGTCTAATATGAAGTTCATCCAGAATGCTAAGTGCAGCGCCAACTGTGAAGGGAAGTTTGTCTAATTTGATTGTTCATCCAGAATACTAAGTGCAGCGCTAACTGTGAAGGGAAGTTTGTCTAATATGAAGTTCATCCAGAATACTAAGTGCAGCGCTAACTGTGAAGGGAAGTTTATCTTATATGAAGTTCATCCAGAATGCTAAGTGCAGCGCCAGCTGTGAATGGAAGTTTATCTAATATGAAGTTCATCCAGAATACTAAGTGCAGTGCTAACTGTGAAGGGAAGTTTATCTAATATGAACTTCATCCAGAATGCTAAGTGCAGCGCCAACTGTGAAGGGAAATTTGTCTAATATGAAGTTCATCCAGAATGCTAAGTGCAGCGCCAACTGTGAAGGGAAGTTTGTCTAATATTAAGTTCATCCAGAATACTAGGTGCGGCGCCAACTGTGAAGGGAAGTTTGTCTAATATGAAATTCATCCAGAATACTAAGTGCAGCGCCAGCTGTGAAGGGAAGTTTGTCTAATATTAAGTTCATCCAGAATACTAAGTACAGCGCCAACTGTGAAGGGAAGTTTGTCTTATATTAAGTTCATCCAGAATGCTAAGTGCAGCGCCAACTGTGAAGGGAAGTTTGTCTAATATGAAGTTCATCCAGAATACTAAGTGCAGTGCTAACTGTGAAGGGAAGTTTGTCCAATATGAAGTTCATCCAGAATACTAAGTGCAGCGCTAACTGTGAAGGGAAGTTTATCTTATATGAAGTACATTCAGAATGCTAAGTGCAGCGCCAACTGTGAATGGAAGTTTATCTAATATGAAGTTCATCCAGAATGCTAAGTGCGGCGCCAACTGTGAAGGGAAGTTTGTCTAGTATGAAGTTCATCCAGAATACTAAGTGCAGCGCTAACTGTGAAGGGAAGTTATCTAATATGAAGTTCATCCAGAATACTAAGTGCAGTGCTAACTGTGAAGGGAAGTTTATCTAATATGAACTTTATCCAGAATGCTAAGTGCAGCGCCAACTGTGAAGGGAAGTTTGTCTAATATGAACTTCATCCAGAATGCTAAGTGCAGCGCCAACTGTGAAGGGAAGTTTGTCTAATATGAAGTTCATCCAGAATGCTAAGTGCAGCGCCAACTGTGAAGGGAAGTTTGTCTAATTTGATTGTTCATCCAGAATACTAAGTGCAGCGCTAACTGTGAAGGGAAGTTTGTCTAATATGAAGTTCATTAAAATTGCTAAGTGCAGCGCAAACTGTGAAGGGAAGTTTGTCTAATATGAGTTTCACCCAGAATGCTAAGTGCAGCGCCAACTGTGAAGGGAAGTTTGTCTAATATGAAGTTCATCCAGAATAATAAGTGCGGCTCCAACTGTGAAGGGAAGTTTGTCCAATATGAAGTTCATCCAGAATACTAAGTGCAGCGCTAACTGTGAAGGGAAGTTTATCTGATATGAAGTTCATCCAGAATACTAAGTTCAGCGCCAGCTGTGAAGGGAAGTTTATCTGATATGAAATTCATCTAGAATACTAAGTACAGCGCCAACTGTGAAGGGAAGTTTATCTAATATGAAGTTCATCCAGAATGCTAAGTGCAGCGCCAACTGTGAAGGGAAGTTTATCTAATATGAAGTTCATCCAGAATGCTAAGTGCAGCGCAAACTGTGAATGGAAGTTTGTCTAATATGAGTTTCACCGAGAATGCTAAGTGCAGCGCCAACTGTGAAGGGAAGTTTGTCTAATATGAAGTTCATCCAGAATGCTAAGTGCAGCGCCAACTGTGAAGGGAAGTTTGTCTAATGTGAAGTTCATCCAGAATGCTAAGTGCAGCGCCAGCTGTGAAGGAAAGTTTGTCTGATGTGAAGTTCATCCAGAATACTAAGTGCAGCGCCAGCTGTGAAGGGAAGTTTGTCTAATATGAAGTTCATCTAGAATACTAAGTGCAGCGCCAACTGTGAAGGGAAGTTTTTCTAATATGAAGTTCATCCAGAATACTAAGTGCAGCGCTAACTGTGAAGGGAAGTTATCTAATATGAAGTTCATCCAGAATACTAAGTGCAGTGCTAACTGTGAAGGGAAGTTTATCTAATATGAACTTTATCCAGAATACTAAGTGCAGCGCCAACTGTGAAGGAAAGTTTGTCCAATATGAACTTCATCCAGAATGCTAAGTGCAGCGCCAACTGTGAAGGGAACTTTGTCTAATATGAATTTCATCCAGAATACTAAGTTCAGCGCCAGCTGTGAAGGGAAGTTTATCTGATATGAAGTTCATCTAGAATACTAAGTGCAGCGCCAACCGTGAAGGGAAGTTTGTCTAATATGAAGTTCATCCAGAATACTAAGTGCAGCGCTAACTGTGAAGGGAAGTTTGTCTAATATGAATTTCATCCAGAATACTAAGTTCAGCGCCAGCTGTGAAGGGAAGTTTATCTGATATGAAGTTCATCTAGAATACTAAGTGCAGCGCCAACCGTGAAGGGAAGTTTGTCTAATATGAAGTTCATCCAGAATACTAAGTGCAGCGCTAACTGTGAAGGGAAGTTTGTCTAATATGAAGTTCATCCAGAATACTAAGTGCAGCGCTAACTGTGAAGGGAAGTTTATTTAATATGAAGTTCATCCAGAATGCTTAGTGCAGCGCCAACTATGAAGGGAAGTTTATCTGATATGAAGTTCATCCAGAATACTAAGTGCAGCGCCAACTGTGAAGGGAAGTTATCTAATATGAAGTTCATCCAGAATACTAAGTGCAGCGCCAGCTGGGAAGGGAAGTTTGTCTAATATGAAATTCATCCAGAATACTAAGTGCAGCGCCAGCTGTGAAGGGAAGTTTGTCTAATATGAAGTTCATCCAGAATACTAAGTGCAGCGCCAACTGTGAAGGGAAGTTTGTGTAATATGAAGTTCATCCAGAATACTAAGTACAGCGCCAACTGTGAAGGGAAGTTTGTCTTATATTAAGTTCATCCAGAATGCTAAGTGCAGCGCCAACTGTGAAGGGAAGTTTGTCTAATATGAAGTTCATCCAGAATACTAAGTGCAGTGCTAACTGTGAAGGGAAGTTTGTCCAATATGAAGTTCATCCAGAATACTAAGTGCAGCGCTAACTGTGAAGGGAAGTTTATCTTATATGAAGTACATTCAGAATGCTAAGTGCAGCGCCAACTGTGAATGGAAGTTTATCTAATATGAAGTTCATCCAGAATGCTAAGTGCGGCGCCAACTGTGAAGGGAAGTTTGTCTAGTATGAAGTTCATCCAGAATACTAAGTGCAGCGCTAACTGTGAAAGGAAGTTATCTAATATGAAGTTCATCCAGAATACTAAGTGCAGTGCTAACTGTGAAGGGAAGTTTATCTAATATGAAGTTCATCTAGAATGCTAAGTGCAGCGCCAACCGTGAAGGGAAGTTTGTCTAATATGAAGTTCATCCAGAATACTAAGTGCAGCGCTAACTGTGAAGGGAAGTTATCTAATATGAAGTTCATCCAGAATACTAAGTGCAGCGCCAGCTGGGAAGGGAAGTTTGTCTAATATGAATTTCATCTAGAATACTAAGTGCAGCGCCAACCGTGAAGGGAAGTTTATCTAATATGAAGTTCATCCAGAATACTAAGTGCAGCGCTAACTGTGAAGGGAAGTTATCTAATATGAAGTTCATCCAGAATACTAAGTGCAGCGCCAGCTGGGAAGGGAAGTTTGTCTAATATGAATTTCATCTAGAATACTAAGTGCAGCGCCAACCGTGAAGGGAAGTTTATCTAATATGAAGTTCATCCAGAATACTAAGTGCAGCGCTAACTGTGAAGGGAAGTTTGTCTAATATGAAGTTCATCCAGAATACTAAGTGCAGCGCTAACTGTGAAGGGAAGTTATCTAATATGAAGTTCACCCAGAATACTAAGTGCAGCGCCAGCTGGGAAGGGAAGTTTGTCTAATATGAGTTTCACCCAGAATGCTAAGTGCAGCGCCAACTGTGAAGGGAAGTTTGTCTAATATGAAGTTCATCCAGAATGCTAAGTGCGGCGCCAACTGTGAAGGGAAGTTTGTCTAGTATGAAGTTCATCCAGAATACTAAGTGCAGCGCTAACTGTGAAGGGAAGTTATCTAATATGAAGTTCATCCAGAATACTAAGTGCAGTGCTAACTGTGAAGGGAAGTTTATCTAATATGAACTTTATCCAGAATGCTAAGTGCAGCGCCAACTGTGAAGGGAAGTTTGTCTAATTTGATTGTTCATCCAGAATACTAAGTGCAGCGCTAACTGTGAAGGGAAGTTTGTCTAATATGAAGTTCATCCAGAATGCTAAGTGCAGCGCCAACTGTGAAGGGAAGTTTGTCTAATATGAAGTTCATCCAGAATACTAAGTGCAGTGCTAACTGTGAAGGGAAGTTTGTCCAATATGAAGTTCATCCAGAATACTAAGTGCAGCGCTAACTGTGAAGGGAAGTTTATCTTATATGAAGTACATTCAGAATGCTAAGTGCAGCGCCAACTGTGAATGGAAGTTTATCTAATATGAAGTTCATCCAGAATGCTAAGTGCGGCGCCAACTGTGAAGGGAAGTTTGTCTAGTATGAAGTTCATCCAGAATACTAAGTGCAGCGCTAACTGTGAAGGGAAGTTATCTAATATGAAGTTCATCCAGAATACTAAGTGCAGTGCTAACTGTGAAGGGAAGTTTATCTAATATGAACTTTATCCAGAATGCTAAGTGCAGCGCCAACTGTGAAGGGAAGTTTGTCTAATATGAACTTCATCCAGAATGCTAAGTGCAGCGCCAACTGTGAAGGGAAGTTTGTCTAATATGAAGTTCATCCAGAATGCTAAGTGCAGCGCCAACTGTGAAGGGAAGTTTGTCTAATTTGATTGTTCATCCAGAATACTAAGTGCAGCGCTAACTGTGAAGGGAAGTTTGTCTAATATGAAGTTCATTAAAATTGCTAAGTGCAGCGCAAACTGTGAAGGGAAGTTTGTCTAATATGAGTTTCACCCAGAATGCTAAGTGCAGCGCCAACTGTGAAGGGAAGTTTGTCTAATATGAAGTTCATCCAGAATAATAAGTGCGGCTCCAACTGTGAAGGGAAGTTTGTCCAATATGAAGTTCATCCAGAATACTAGGTGCGGCGCCAACTGTGAAGGGAAGTTTGTCTAATATGAATTTCATCCAGAATACTAAGTGCAGCGCCAGCTGTGAAGGGAAGTTTGTCTAATATGAAGTTCATCCAGAATACTAAGTGCAGCGCCAACTGTGAAGGGAAGTTTGTCTAATATTAAGTTCATCCAGAATACTAGGTGCGGCGCCAACTGTGAAGGGAAGTTTGTCTAATATGAAATTCATCCAGAATACTAAGTGCGGCGCCAGCTGTGAAGGGAAGTTTGTCTAATATGAAGTTCATCCAGAATACTAAGTGCAGCGCCTACTGTGAAGGGAAGTTTGTCTAATATTAAGTTCATCCAGAATACTAAGTGCAGCGCGAACTGTGAAGGGAAGTTTGTCTAATATGAAGTTCATCCAGAATGCTAAGTGCGGCGCCAACTGTGAAGGGAAGTTTGTCTAATATGAAGTTCATCCAGAATGCTAAGTGCAGCGCCAACTGTGAAGGGAAGTTTGTCTAATTTGATTGTTCATCCAGAATACTAAGTGCAGCGCTAACTGTGAAGGGAAGTTTGTCTAATATGAAGTTCATCCAGAATACTAAGTGCAGCGCTAACTGTGAAGGGAAGTTTATCTTATATGAAGTTCATCCAGAATGCTAAGTGCAGCGCCAGCTGTGAATGGAAGTTTATCTAATATGAAGTTCATCCAGAATACTAAGTGCAGTGCTAACTGTGAAGGGAAGTTTATCTAATATGAACTTCATCCAGAATGCTAAGTGCAGCGCCAACTGTGAAGGGAAATTTGTCTAATATGAAGTTCATCCAGAATGCTAAGTGCAGCGCCAACTGTGAAGGGAAGTTTGTCTAATTTGATTGTTCATCCAGAATACTAAGTGCAGCGCTAACTGTGAAGGGAAGTTTGTCTAATATGAAGTTCATCCAGAATACTAAGTGCAGCGCTAACTGTGAAGGGAAGTTTATCTTATATGAAGTTCATCCAGAATGCTAAGTGCAGCGCCAGCTGTGAATGGAAGTTTATCTAATATGAAGTTCATCCAGAATGCAAAGTGCGGCGCCAACTGTGAAGGGAAGTTTGTCTAATATGAAGTTCATCCAGAATACTAAGTGCAGTGCTAACTGTGAAGGGAAGTTATCTAATATGAAGTTCATTTAGAATACTAAGTGCAGCGCCAACTGTGAAAGGAAGTTTGTCTAATATGAAGTTCATCCAGAATGCTAAGTGCAGCGCCAACCGTTAAGGGAAGTTTGTCTAATATAAAGTTCATCCAGAATACTAAGTGCAGCGCCAGCTGTGAAGGGAAGTTTATCTGATATGAAATTCATCTAGAATACTAAGTACAGCGCCAACTGTGAAGGGAAGTTTATCTAATATGAAGTTCATCCAGAATGCTAAGTGCAGCGCAAACTGTGAATGGAAGTTTGTCTAATATGAGTTTCACCGAGAATGCTAAGTGCAGCGCCAACTGTGAAGGGAAGTTTGTCTAATATGAAGTTCATCCAGAATGCTAAGTGCAGCGCCAACTGTGAAGGGAAGTTTGTCTAATGTGAAGTTCATCCAGAATGCTAAGTGCAGCGCCAGCTGTGAAGGAAAGTTTGTCTGATGTGAAGTTCATCCAGAATACTAAGTGCAGCGCCAGCTGTGAAGGGAAGTTTGTCTAATATGAAGTTCATCTAGAATACTAAGTGCAGCGCCAACTGTGAAGGGAAGTTTGTCTAATATGAAGTTCATCCAGAATACTAAGTGCAGCGCTAACTGTGAAGGGAAGTTATCTAATATGAAGTTCATCCAGAATACTAAGTGCAGTGCTAACTGTGAAGGGAAGTTTATCTAATATGAACTTTATCCAGAATACTAAGTGCAGCGCCAACTGTGAAGGAAAGTTTGTCCAATATGAACTTCATCCAGAATGCTAAGTGCAGCGCCAACTGTGAAGGGAACTTTGTCTAATATGAATTTCATCCAGAATACTAAGTTCAGCGCCAGCTGTGAAGGGAAGTTTATCTGATATGAAGTTCATCTAGAATACTAAGTGCAGCACCAACCGTGAAGGGAAGTTTGTCTAATATGAAGTTCATCCAGAATACTAAGTGCAGCGCTAACTGTGAAGGGAAGTTTGTCTAATATGAAGTTCATCCAGAATACTAAGTGCAGCGCTAACTGTGAAGGGAAGTTTATTTAATATGAAGTTCATCCAGAATGCTTAGTGCAGCGCCAACTATGAAGGGAAGTTTATCTGATATGAAGTTCATCCAGAATACTAAGTGCAGCGCCAACTGTGAAGGGAAGTTATCTAATATGAAGTTCATCCAGAATACTAAGTGCAGCGCCAGCTGGGAAGGGAAGTTTGTCTAATATGAAATTCATCCAGAATACTAAGTGCAGCGCCAGCTGTGAAGGGAAGTTTGTCTAATATGAAGTTCATCCAGAATACTAAGTGCAGCGCCAACTGTGAAGGGAAGTTTGTCTAATATGAAGTTCATCCAGAATACTAAGTACAGCGCCAACTGTGAAGGGAAGTTTGTCTTATATTAAGTTCATCCAGAATGCTAAGTGCAGCGCCAACTGTGAAGGGAAGTTTGTCTAATATGAAGTTCATCCAGAATACTAAGTGCAGTGCTAACTGTGAAGGGAAGTTTGTCCAATATGAAGTTCATCCAGAATACTAAGTGCAGCGCTAACTGTGAAGGGAAGTTTATCTTATATGAAGTACATTCAGAATGCTAAGTGCAGCGCCAACTGTGAATGGAAGTTTATCTAATATGAAGTTCATCCAGAATGCTAAGTGCGGCGCCAACTGTGAAGGGAAGTTTGTCTAGTATGAAGTTCATCCAGAATACTAAGTGCAGCGCTAACTGTGAAAGGAAGTTATCTAATATGAAGTTCATCCAGAATACTAAGTGCAGTGCTAACTGTGAAGGGAAGTTTATCTAATATGAAGTTCATCTAGAATACTAAGTGCAGCGCCAACCGTGAAGGGAAGTTTGTCTAATATGAAGTTCATCCAGAATACTAAGTGCAGCGCTAACTGTGAAGGGAAGTTTGTCTAATATGAAGTTCATCCAGAATACTAAGTGCAGCGCTAACTGTGAAGGGAAGTTTATTTAATATGAAGTTCATCCAGAATGCTTAGTGCAGCGCCAACTATGAAGGGAAGTTTATCTGATATGAAGTTCATCCAGAATACTAAGTGCAGCGCTAACTGTGAAGGGAAGTTATCTAATATGAAGTTCATCCAGAATACTAAGTGCAGCGCCAGCTGGGAAGGGAAGTTTGTCTAATATGAATTTCATCTAGAATACTAAGTGCAGCGCCAACCGTGAAGGGAAGTTTATCTAATATGAAGTTCATCCAGAATACTAAGTGCAGCGCTAACTGTGAAGGGAAGTTTGTCTAATATGAAGTTCATCCAGAATACTAAGTGCAGCGCTAACTGTGAAGGGAAGTTTATCTAATATGAAGTTCATCTAGAATACTAAGTGCAGCGCCAACCGTGAAGGGAAGTTTGTCTAATATGAAGTTCATCCAGAATACTAAGTGCAGCGCTAACTGTGAAGGGAAATTTGTCTAATATGAAGTTCATCCAGAATGCTAAGTGCAGCGCCAACTGTGAAGGGAAGTTTGTCTAATTTGATTGTTCATCCAGAATACTAAGTGCAGCGCTAACTGTGAAGGGAAGTTTGTCTAATATGAAGTTCATCCAGAATACTAAGTGCAGCGCTAACTGTGAAGGGAAGTTTATCTTATATGAAGTTCATCCAGAATGCTAAGTGCAGCGCCAGCTGTGAATGGAAGTTTATCTAATATGAAGTTCATCCAGAATGCAAAGTGCGGCGCCAACTGTGAAGGGAAGTTTGTCTAATATGAAGTTCATCCAGAATACTAAGTGCAGTGCTAACTGTGAAGGGAAGTTATCTAATATGAAGTTCATTTAGAATACTAAGTGCAGCGCCAACTGTGAAAGGAAGTTTGTCTAATATGAATTCATCCAGAATGCTAAGTGCAGCGCCAACCGTTAAGGGAAGTTTGTCTAATATAAAGTTCATCCAGAATACTAAGTGCAGCGCCAGCTGTGAAGGGAAGTTTATCTGATATGAAATTCATCTAGAATACTAAGTACAGCGCCAACTGTGAAGGGAAGTTTATCTAATATGAAGTTCATCCAGAATGCTAAGTGCAGCGCAAACTGTGAATGGAAGTTTGTCTAATATGAGTTTCACCGAGAATGCTAAGTGCAGCGCCAACTGTGAAGGGAAGTTTGTCTAATATGAAGTTCATCCAGAATGCTAAGTGCAGCGCCAACTGTGAAGGGAAGTTTGTCTAATGTGAAGTTCATCCAGAATGCTAAGTGCAGCGCCAGCTGTGAAGGAAAGTTTGTCTGATGTGAAGTTCATCCAGAATACTAAGTGCAGCGCCAGCTGTGAAGGGAAGTTTGTCTAATATGAAGTTCATCTAGAATACTAAGTGCAGCGCCAACTGTGAAGGGAAGTTTGTCTAATATGAAGTTCATCCAGAATACTAAGTGCAGCGCTAACTGTGAAGGGAAGTTATCTAATATGAAGTTCATCCAGAATACTAAGTGCAGTGCTAACTGTGAAGGGAAGTTTATCTAATATGAACTTTATCCAGAATACTAAGTGCAGCGCCAACTGTGAAGGAAAGTTTGTCCAATATGAACTTCATCCAGAATGCTAAGTGCAGCGCCAACTGTGAAGGGAACTTTGTCTAATATGAATTTCATCCAGAATACTAAGTTCAGCGCCAGCTGTGAAGGGAAGTTTATCTGATATGAAGTTCATCTAGAATACTAAGTGCAGCACCAACCGTGAAGGGAAGTTTGTCTAATATGAAGTTCATCCAGAATACTAAGTGCAGCGCTAACTGTGAAGGGAAGTTTGTCTAATATGAAGTTCATCCAGAATACTAAGTGCAGCGCTAACTGTGAAGGGAAGTTTATTTAATATGAAGTTCATCCAGAATGCTTAGTGCAGCGCCAACAATGAAGGGAAGTTTATCTGATATGAAGTTCATCCAGAATACTAAGTGCAGCGCCAGCTGGGAAGGGAAGTTTGTCTAATATGAAATTCATCCAGAATACTAAGTGCAGCGCCAGCTGTGAAGGGAAGTTTGTCTAATATGAAGTTCATCCAGAATACTAAGTGCAGCGCCAACTGTGAAGGGAAGTTTGTCTAATATGAAGTTCATCCAGAATACTAAGTACAGCGCCAACTGTGAAGGGAAGTTTGTCTTATATTAAGTTCATCCAGAATGCTAAGTGCAGCGCCAACTGTGAAGGGAAGTTTGTCTAATATGAAGTTCATCCAGAATACTAAGTGCAGTGCTAACTGTGAAGGGAAGTTTGTCCAATATGAAGTTCATCCAGAATACTAAGTGCAGCGCTAACTGTGAAGGGAAGTTTATCTTATATGAAGTACATTCAGAATGCTAAGTGCAGCGCCAACTGTGAATGGAAGTTTATCTAATATGAAGTTCATCCAGAATGCTAAGTGCGGCGCCAACTGTGAAGGGAAGTTTGTCTAGTATGAAGTTCATCCAGAATACTAAGTGCAGCGCTAACTGTGAAAGGAAGTTATCTAATATGAAGTTCATCCAGAATACTAAGTGCAGTGCTAACTGTGAAGGGAAGTTTATCTAATATGAAGTTCATCTAGAATACTAAGTGCAGCGCCAACCGTGAAGGGAAGTTTGTCTAATATGAAGTTCATCCAGAATACTAAGTGCAGCGCTAACTGTGAAGGGAAGTTTGTCTAATATGAAGTTCATCCAGAATACTAAGTGCAGCGCTAACTGTGAAGGGAAGTTTATTTAATATGAAGTTCATCCAGAATGCTTAGTGCAGCGCCAACTATGAAGGGAAGTTTATCTGATATGAAGTTCATCCAGAATACTAAGTGCAGCGCTAACTGTGAAGGGAAGTTATCTAATATGAAGTTCATCCAGAATACTAAGTGCAGCGCCAGCTGGGAAGGGAAGTTTGTCTAATATGAATTTCATCTAGAATACTAAGTGCAGCGCCAACCGTGAAGGGAAGTTTATCTAATATGAAGTTCATCCAGAATACTAAGTGCAGCGCTAACTGTGAAGGGAAGTTTGTCTAATATGAAGTTCATCCAGAATACTAAGTGCAGCGCTAACTGTGAAGGGAAGTTATCTAATATGAAGTTCATCCAGAATACTAAGTGCAGCGCCAGCTGGGAAGGGAAGTTTGTCTAATATGAGTTTCACCCAGAATGCTAAGTGCAGCGCCAACTGTGAAGGGAAGTTTGTCTAATATGAAGTTCATCCAGAATAATAAGTGCGGCGCCAACTGTGAATGGAAGTTTGTCCAATATGAAGTTCATCCAGAATACTAGGTGCGGCGCCAACTGTGAAGGGAAGTTTGTCTAATATGAATTTCATCCAGAATACTAAGTGCAGCGCCAGCTGTGAAGGGAAGTTTGTCTAATATGAAGTTCATCCAGAATACTAAGTGCAGCGCCAGCTGTGAAGGGAAGTTTGTCTAATATGAAGTTCATCCAGAATACTAAGTGCAGCGCCAACTGTGAAGGGAAGTTTATCTAATATGAACTTCATCCAGAATGCTAAGTGCAGCGCCAACTGTGAAGGGAAATTTGTCTAATATGAAGTTCATCCAGAATGCTAAGTGCAGCGCCAACTGTGAAGGGAAGTTTGTCTAATTTGATTGTTCATCCAGAATACTAAGTGCAGCGCTAACTGTGAAGGGAAGTTTGTCTAATATGAAGTTCATCCAGAATACTAAGTGCAGCGCTAACTGTGAAGGGAAGTTTGTCTAATTTGATTGTTCATCCAGAATACTAAGTGCAGCGCTAACTGTGAAGGGAAGTTTGTCTAATATGAAGTTCATCCAGAATACTAAGTGCAGCGCTAACTGTGAAGGGAAGTTTATCTTATATGAAGTTCATCCAGAATGCTAAGTGCAGCGCCAGCTGTGAATGGAAGTTTATCTAATATGAAGTTCATCCAGAATGCAAAGTGCGGCGCCAACTGTGAAGGGAAGTTTGTCTAATATGAAGTTCATCCAGAATACTAAGTGCAGTGCTAACTGTGAAGGGAAGTTATCTAATATGAAGTTCATTTAGAATACTAAGTGCAGCGCCAACTGTGAAAGGAAGTTTGTCTAATATGAAGTTCATCCAGAATGCTAAGTGCAGCGCCAACCGTTAAGGGAAGTTTGTCTAATATAAAGTTCATCCAGAATACTAAGTGCAGCGCCAGCTGTGAAGGGAAGTTTATCTGATATGAAATTCATCTAGAATACTAAGTACAGCGCCAACTGTGAAGGGAAGTTTATCTAATATGAAGTTCATCCAGAATGCTAAGTGCAGCGCAAACTGTGAATGGAAGTTTGTCTAATATGAGTTTCACCGAGAATGCTAAGTGCAGCGCCAACTGTGAAGGGAAGTTTGTCTAATATGAAGTTCATCCAGAATGCTAAGTGCAGCGCCAACTGTGAAGGGAAGTTTGTCTAATGTGAAGTTCATCCAGAATGCTAAGTGCAGCGCCAGCTGTGAAGGAAAGTTTGTCTGATGTGAAGTTCATCCAGAATACTAAGTGCAGCGCCAGCTGTGAAGGGAAGTTTGTCTAATATGAAGTTCATCTAGAATACTAAGTGCAGCGCCAACTGTGAAGGGAAGTTTGTCTAATATGAAGTTCATCCAGAATACTAAGTGCAGCGCTAACTGTGAAGGGAAGTTATCTAATATGAAGTTCATCCAGAATACTAAGTGCAGTGCTAACTGTGAAGGGAAGTTTATCTAATATGAACTTTATCCAGAATACTAAGTGCAGCGCCAACTGTGAAGGAAAGTTTGTCCAATATGAACTTCATCCAGAATGCTAAGTGCAGCGCCAACTGTGAAGGGAACTTTGTCTAATATGAATTTCATCCAGAATACTAAGTTCAGCGCCAGCTGTGAAGGGAAGTTTATCTGATATGAAGTTCATCTAGAATACTAAGTGCAGCACCAACCGTGAAGGGAAGTTTGTCTAATATGAAGTTCATCCAGAATACTAAGTGCAGCGCTAACTGTGAAGGGAAGTTTGTCTAATATGAAGTTCATCCAGAATACTAAGTGCAGCGCTAACTGTGAAGGGAAGTTTATTTAATATGAAGTTCATCCAGAATGCTTAGTGCAGCGCCAACTATGAAGGGAAGTTTATCTGATATGAAGTTCATCCAGAATACTAAGTGCAGCGCCAACTGTGAAGGGAAGTTATCTAATATGAAGTTCATCCAGAATACTAAGTGCAGCGCCAGCTGGGAAGGGAAGTTTGTCTAATATGAAATTCATCCAGAATACTAAGTGCAGCGCCAGCTGTGAAGGGAAGTTTGTCTAATATGAAGTTCATCCAGAATACTAAGTGCAGCGCCAACTGTGAAGGGAAGTTTGTCTAATATGAAGTTCATCCAGAATACTAAGTACAGCGCCAACTGTGAAGGGAAGTTTGTCTTATATTAAGTTCATCCAGAATGCTAAGTGCAGCGCCAACTGTGAAGGGAAGTTTGTCTAATATGAAGTTCATCCAGAATACTAAGTGCAGTGCTAACTGTGAAGGGAAGTTTGTCCAATATGAAGTTCATCCAGAATACTAAGTGCAGCGCTAACTGTGAAGGGAAGTTTATCTTATATGAAGTACATTCAGAATGCTAAGTGCAGCGCCAACTGTGAATGGAAGTTTATCTAATATGAAGTTCATCCAGAATGCTAAGTGCGGCGCCAACTGTGAAGGGAAGTTTGTCTAGTATGAAGTTCATCCAGAATACTAAGTGCAGCGCTAACTGTGAAAGGAAGTTATCTAATATGAAGTTCATCCAGAATACTAAGTGCAGTGCTAACTGTGAAGGGAAGTTTATCTAATATGAAGTTCATCTAGAATACTAAGTGCAGCGCCAACCGTGAAGGGAAGTTTGTCTAATATGAAGTTCATCCAGAATACTAAGTGCAGCGCTAACTGTGAAGGGAAGTTTGTCTAATATGAAGTTCATCCAGAATACTAAGTGCAGCGCTAACTGTGAAGGGAAGTTTATTTAATATGAAGTTCATCCAGAATGCTTAGTGCAGCGCCAACTATGAAGGGAAGTTTATCTGATATGAAGTTCATCCAGAATACTAAGTGCAGCGCTAACTGTGAAGGGAAGTTATCTAATATGAAGTTCATCCAGAATACTAAGTGCAGCGCCAGCTGGGAAGGGAAGTTTGTCTAATATGAATTTCATCTAGAATACTAAGTGCAGCGCCAACCGTGAAGGGAAGTTTATCTAATATGAAGTTCATCCAGAATACTAAGTGCAGCGCTAACTGTGAAGGGAAGTTTGTCTAATATGAAGTTCATCCAGAATACTAAGTGCAGCGCTAACTGTGAAGGGAAGTTATCTAATATGAAGTTCATCCAGAATACTAAGTGCAGCGCCAGCTGGGAAGGGAAGTTTGTCTAATATGAGTTTCACCCAGAATGCTAAGTGCAGCGCCAACTGTGAAGGGAAGTTTGTCTAATATGAAGTTCATCCAGAATAATAAGTGCGGCGCCAACTGTGAATGGAAGTTTGTCCAATATGAAGTTCATCCAGAATACTAGGTGCGGCGCCAACTGTGAAGGGAAGTTTGTCTAATATGAATTTCATCCAGAATACTAAGTGCAGCGCCAGCTGTGAAGGGAAGTTTGTCTAATATGAAGTTCATCCAGAATGCTAAGTGCAGCGCCAGCTGTGAAGGGAAGTTTGTCTAATATGAAGTTCATCCAGAATACTAAGTGCAGCGCCAACTGTGAAGGGAAGTTTGTCTAATATTAAGTTCATCCAGAATACTAGGTGCGGCGCCAACTGTGAAGGGAAGTTTGTCTAATATGAAGTTCATCCAGAATACTAAGTGCAGCGCCAACTGTGAAGGGAAGTTTGTCTAATATTAAGTTCATCCAGAATACTAGGTGCGGCGCCAACTGTGAAGGGAAGTTTGTCTAATATGAAATTCATCCAGAATACTAAGTGCAGCGCCAGCTGTGAAGGGAAGTTTGTCTAATATGATGTTCATCCAGAATACTAAGTGCAGCGCCAACTGTGAAGGGAAGTTTGTCTAATATTAAGTTCATCCAGAATACTAAGTACAGCGCCAACTGTGAAGGGAAGTTTGTCTTATATTAAGTTCATCCAGAATGCTAAGTGCAGCGCCAACTGTGAAGGGAAGTTTGTCTAATATGAAGTTCATCCAGAATACTAAGTGCAGTGCTAACTGTGAAGGGAAGTTTGTCCAATATGAAGTTCATCCAGAATACTAAGTGCAGCGCTAACTGTGAAGGGAAGTTTATCTTATATGAAGTACATTCAGAATGCTAAGTGCAGCGCCAACTGTGAATGGAAGTTTATCTAATATGAAGTTCATCCAGAATGCTAAGTGCGGCGCCAACTGTGAAGGGAAGTTTGTCTAGTATGAAGTTCATCCAGAATACTAAGTGCAGCGCTAACTGTGAAGGGAAGTTATCTAATATGAAGTTCATCCAGAATACTAAGTGCAGTGCTAACTGTGAAGGGAAGTTTATCTAATATGAACTTCATCCAGAATGCTAAGTGCAGCGCCAACTGTGAAGGGAAATTTGTCTAATATGAAGTTCATCCAGAATGCTAAGTGCAGCGCCAACTGTGAAGGGAAGTTTGTCTAATTTGATTGTTCATCCAGAATACTAAGTGCAGCGCTAACTGTGAAGGGAAGTTTGTCTAATATGAAGTTCATCCAGAATACTAAGTGCAGCGCTAACTGTGAAGGGAAGTTTATCTTATATGAAGTTCATCCAGAATGCTAAGTGCAGCGCCAGCTGTGAATGGAAGTTTATCTAATATGAAGTTCATCCAGAATGCAAAGTGCGGCGCCAACTGTGAAGGGAAGTTTGTCTAATATGAAGTTCATCCAGAATACTAAGTGCAGTGCTAACTGTGAAGGGAAGTTATCTAATATGAAGTTCATTTAGAATACTAAGTGCAGCGCCAACTGTGAAAGGAAGTTTGTCTTATATGAAGTTCATCCAGAATGCTAAGTGCAGCGCCAACCGTTAAGGGAAGTTTGTCTAATATAAAGTTCATCCAGAATACTAAGTGCAGCGCCAGCTGTGAAGGGAAGTTTATCTGATATGAAGTTCATCCAGAATACTAAGTTCAGCGCCAGCTGTGAAGGGAAGTTTATCTGATATGAAATTCATCTAGAATACTAAGTACAGCGCCAACTGTGAAGGGAAGTTTATCTAATATGAAGTTCATCCAGAATGCTAAGTGCAGCGCAAACTGTGAATGGAAGTTTGTCTAATATGAGTTTCACCGAGAATGCTAAGTGCAGCGCCAACTGTGAAGGGAAGTTTGTCTAATATGAAGTTCATCCAGAATGCTAAGTGCAGCGCCAACTGTGAAGGGAAGTTTGTCTAATGTGAAGTTCATCCAGAATGCTAAGTGCAGCGCCAGCTGTGAAGGAAAGTTTGTCTGATGTGAAGTTCATCCAGAATACTAAGTGCAGCGCCAGCTGTGAAGGGAAGTTTGTCTAATATGAAGTTCATCTAGAATACTAAGTGCAGCGCCAACTGTGAAGGGAAGTTTTTCTAATATGAAGTTCATCCAGAATACTAAGTGCAGCGCTAACTGTGAAGGGAAGTTATCTAATATGAAGTTCATCCAGAATACTAAGTGCAGTGCTAACTGTGAAGGGAAGTTTATCTAATATGAACTTTATCCAGAATACTAAGTGCAGCGCCAACTGTGAAGGAAAGTTTGTCCAATATGAACTTCATCCAGAATGCTAAGTGCAGCGCCAACTGTGAAGGGAACTTTGTCTAATATGAATTTCATCCAGAATACTAAGTTCAGCGCCAGCTGTGAAGGGAAGTTTATCTGATATGAAGTTCATCTAGAATACTAAGTGCAGCGCCAACCGTGAAGGGAAGTTTGTCTAATATGAAGTTCATCCAGAATACTAAGTGCAGCGCTAACTGTGAAGGGAAGTTTGTCTAATATGAAGTTCATCCAGAATACTAAGTGCAGCGCTAACTGTGAAGGGAAGTTTATTTAATATGAAGTTCATCCAGAATGCTTAGTGCAGCGCCAACTATGAAGGGAAGTTTATCTGATATGAAGTTCATCCAGAATACTAAGTGCAGCGCCAACTGTGAAGGTAAGTTATCTAATATGAAGTTCATCCAGAATACTAAGTGCAGCGCCAGCTGGGAAGGGAAGTTTGTCTAATATGAAATTCATCCAGAATACTAAGTGCAGCGCCAGCTGTGAAGGGAAGTTTGTCTAATATGAAGTTCATCCAGAATACTAAGTGCAGCGCCAACTGTGAAGGGAAGTTTGTCTAATATGAAGTTCATCCAGAATACTAAGTACAGCGCCAACTGTGAAGGGAAGTTTGTCTTATATTAAGTTCATCCAGAATGCTAAGTGCAGCGCCAACTGTGAAGGGAAGTTTGTCTAATATGAAGTTCATCCAGAATACTAAGTGCAGTGCTAACTGTGAAGGGAAGTTTGTCCAATATGAAGTTCATCCAGAATACTAAGTGCAGCGCTAACTGTGAAGGGAAGTTTATCTTATATGAAGTACATTCAGAATGCTAAGTGCAGCGCCAACTGTGAATGGAAGTTTATCTAATATGAAGTTCATCCAGAATGCTAAGTGCGGCGCCAACTGTGAAGGGAAGTTTGTCTAGTATGAAGTTCATCCAGAATACTAAGTGCAGCGCTAACTGTGAAAGGAAGTTATCTAATATGAAGTTCATCCAGAATACTAAGTGCAGTGCTAACTGTGAAGGGAAGTTTATCTAATATGAAGTTCATCTAGAATACTAAGTGCAGCGCCAACCGTGAAGGGAAGTTTGTCTAATATGAAGTTCATCCAGAATACTAAGTGCAGCGCTAACTGTGAAGGGAAGTTATCTAATATGAAGTTCATCCAGAATACTAAGTGCAGCGCCAGCTGGGAAGGGAAGTTTGTCTAATATGAATTTCATCTAGAATACTAAGTGCAGCGCCAACCGTGAAGGGAAGTTTATCTAATATGAAGTTCATCCAGAATACTAAGTGCAGCGCTAACTGTGAAGGGAAGTTATCTAATATGAAGTTCATCCAGAATACTAAGTGCAGCGCCAGCTGGGAAGGGAAGTTTGTCTAATATGAATTTCATCTAGAATACTAAGTGCAGCGCCAACCGTGAAGGGAAGTTTATCTAATATGAAGTTCATCCAGAATACTAAGTGCAGCGCTAACTGTGAAGGGAAGTTTGTCTAATATGAAGTTCATCCAGAATACTAAGTGCAGCGCTAACTGTGAAGGGAAGTTATCTAATATGAAGTTCATCCAGAATACTAAGTGCAGCGCCAGCTGGGAAGGGAAGTTTGTCTAATATGAGTTTCACCCAGAATGCTAAGTGCAGCGCCAACTGTGAAGGGAAGTTTGTCTAATATGAAGTTCATCCAGAATAATAAGTGCGGCGCCAACTGTGAATGGAAGTTTGTCCAATATGAAGTTCATCCAGAATACTAGGCGCGGCGCCAACTGTGAAGGGAAGTTTGTCTAATATGAATTTCATCCAGAATACTAAGTGCAGCGCCAGCTGTGAAGGGAAGTTTGTCTAATATGAAGTTCATCCAGAATACTAAGTGCAGCGCCAGCTGTGAAGGGAAGTTTGTCTAATATGAAGTTCATCCAGAATACTAAGTGCAGCGCCAACTGTGAAGGGAAGTTTGTCTAATATTAAGTTCATCCAGAATACTAGGTGCGGCGCCAACTGTGAAGGGAAGTTTGTCTAATATGAAGTTCATCCAGAATACTAAGTGCAGCGCCAACTGTGAAGGGAAGTTTGTCTAATATTAAGTTCATCCAGAATACTAGGTGCGGCGCCAACTGTGAAGGGAAGTTTGTCTAATATGAAATTCATCCAGAATACTAAGTGCAGCGCCAGCTGTGAAGGGAAGTTTGTCTAATATGATGTTCATCCAGAATACTAAGTGCAGCGCCAACTGTGAAGGGAAGTTTGTCTAATATTAAGTTCATCCAGAATACTAAGTACAGCGCCAACTGTGAAGGGAAGTTTGTCTTATATTAAGTTCATCCAGAATGCTAAGTGCAGCGCCAACTGTGAAGGGAAGTTTGTCTAATATGAAGTTCATCCAGAATACTAAGTGCAGTGCTAACTGTGAAGGGAAGTTTGTCCAATATGAAGTTCATCCAGAATACTAAGTGCAGCGCTAACTGTGAAGGGAAGTTTATCTTATATGAAGTACATTCAGAATGCTAAGTGCAGCGCCAACTGTGAATGGAAGTTTATCTAATATGAAGTTCATCCAGAATGCTAAGTGCGGCGCCAACTGTGAAGGGAAGTTTGTCTAGTATGAAGTTCATCCAGAATACTAAGTGCAGCGCTAACTGTGAAGGGAAGTTATCTAATATGAAGTTCATCCAGAATACTAAGTGCAGTGCTAACTGTGAAGGGAAGTTTATCTAATATGAACTTTATCCAGAATGCTAAGTGCAGCGCCAACTGTGAAGGGAAGTTTGTCTAATATGAACTTCATCCAGAATGCTAAGTGCAGCGCCAACTGTGAAGGGAAGTTTGTCTAATATGAAGTTCATCCAGAATGCTAAGTGCAGCGCCAACTGTGAAGGGAAGTTTGTCTAATTTGATTGTTCATCCAGAATACTAAGTGCAGCGTTAACTGTGAAGGGAAGTTTGTCTAATATGAAGTTCATTAAAATTGCTAAGTGCAGCGCAAACTGTGAAGGGAAGTTTGTCTAATATGAGTTTCACCCAGAATGCTAAGTGCAGCGCCTACTGTGAAGGGAAGTTTGTCTAATATGAAGTTCATCCAGAATAATAAGTGCGGCTCCAACTGTGAAGGGAAGTTTGTCCAATATGAAGTTCATCCAGAATACTAGGTGCGGCGCCAACTGTGAAGGGAAGTTTGTCTAATATGAATTTCATCCAGAATACTAAGTATAGCGCCAGCTGTGAAGGGAAGTTTGTCTAATATGAAGTTCATCCAGAATACTAAGTGCAGCGCCAGCTGTGAAGGGAAGTTTGTCTAATATGAAGTTCATCCAGAATACTAAGTGCAGCGCCAACTGTGAAGGGAAGTTTGTCTAATATTAAGTTCATCCAGAATACTAGGTGCGGCGCCAACTGTGAAGGGAAGTTTGTCTAATATGAAATTCATCCAGAATACTAAGTGCGGCGCCAGCTGTGAAGGGAAGTTTGTCTAATATGAAGTTCATCCAGAATACTAAGTGCAGCGCCTACTGTGAAGGGAAGTTTGTCTAATATTAAGTTCATCCAGAATACTAAGTGCAGCGCGAACTGTGAAGGGAAGTTTGTCTAATATGAAGTTCATCCAGAATACTAAGTGCAGCGCCAACTGTGAAGGGAAGTTTGTCTAATATGAAGTTCATCCAGAATACAAAGTGCAGCGCTAACTGTGAAGGGAAGTTTATCTTATATGAAGTACATCCAGAATGCTAAGTGCAGCGCCAACTGTGAATGGAAGTTTATTTAATATGAAGTTCATCCAGAATGCTAAGTGCGGCGCCAACTGTGAAGGGAAATTTGTCTAGTATGAAGTTCATCCAGAATACTAAGTGCAGCGCTAACTGTGAAGGGAAGTTATCTAATATGAAGTTCATCCAGAATACTAAGTGCAGTGCTAACTGTGAAGGGAAGTTTATCTAATATGAACTTTATCCAGAATGCTAAGTGCAGCGCCAACTGTGAAGGGAAGTTTGTCTAATATGAAGTTCATCCAGAATGCTAAGTGCAGCGCCAACTGTGAAGGGAAGTTTGTCTAATTTGATTGTTCATCCAGAATACTAAGTGCAGCGCTAACTGTGAAGGGAAGTTTGTCTAATATGAAGTTCATCCAGAATACTAAGTGCAGCGCTAACTGTGAAGGGAAGTTTATCTTATATGAAGTTCATCCAGAATGCTAAGTGCAGCGCCAGCTGTGAATGGAAGTTTATCTAATATGAAGTTCATCCAGAATACTAAGTGCAGTGCTAACTGTGAAGGGAAGTTTATCTAATATGAACTTCATCCAGAATGCTAAGTGCAGCGCCAACTGTGAAGGGAAATTTGTCTAATATGAAGTTCATCCAGAATGCTAAGTGCAGCGCCAACTGTGAAGGGAAGTTTGTCTAATTTGATTGTTCATCCAGAATACTAAGTGCAGCGCTAACTGTGAAGGGAAGTTTGTCTAATATGAAGTTCATCCAGAATACTAAGTGCAGCGCTAACTGTGAAGGGAAGTTTATCTTATATGAAGTTCATCCAGAATGCTAAGTGCAGCGCCAGCTGTGAATGGAAGTTTATCTAATATGAAGTTCATCCAGAATGCAAAGTGCGGCGCCAACTGTGAAGGGAAGTTTGTCTAATATGAAGTTCATCCAGAATACTAAGTGCAGTGCTAACTGTGAAGGGAAGTTATCTAATATGAAGTTCATTTAGAATACTAAGTGCAGCGCCAACTGTGAAAGGAAGTTTGTCTAATATGAAGTTCATCCAGAATGCTAAGTGCAGCGCCAACCGTTAAGGGAAGTTTGTCTAATATAAAGTTCATCCAGAATACTAAGTGCAGCGCCAGCTGTGAAGGGAAGTTTATCTGATATGAAGTTCATCCAGAATACTAAGTTCAGCGCCAGCTGTGAAGGGAAGTTTATCTGATATGAAATTCATCTAGAATACTAAGTACAGCGCCAACTGTGAAGGGAAGTTTATCTAATATGAAGTTCATCCAGAATGCTAAGTGCAGCGCAAACTGTGAATGGAAGTTTGTCTAATATGAGTTTCACCGAGAATGCTAAGTGCAGCGCCAACTGTGAAGGGAAGTTTGTCTAATATGAAGTTCATCCAGAATGCTAAGTGCAGTGCTAACTGTGAAGGGAAGTTATCTAATATGAAGTTCATTTAGAATACTAAGTGCAGCGCCAGCTGTGAAGGGAAGTTTGTCTTATATGAAGTTCATCCAGAATGCTAAGTGCAGCGCCAACCGTGAAGGGAAGTTTGTCTAATATGGAGTTCATCCAGAATACTAAGTGCAGCGCCAGCTGTGAAGGGAAGCTCATCTGATCTGAAGTTCATCCAGAATACTAAGTTCAGCGCCAGCTGTGAAGGGAAGTTTATCTGATATGAAGTTCATCTAGAATACTAAGTGCAGCGCCAGCTGTTAAGGGAAGTTTGTCTAATATGAAGTTCATCTAGAATACTAAGTGCAGCTCCAACCGTGAAGGGAAGTTTGTCTAATATGAAGTTCATCCAGAATACTAAGTGCAGCGCTAACTGTGAAGTGAAGTTTGTCTAATATGAAGTTCATCCAGAATACTAAGTGCAGCGCTAACTGTGAAGGGAAGTTTATCTAATATGAAGTTCATCCAGAATACTAAGTACAGCGCCAACTGTGAAGGGAAGTTTATCTAATATGAAGTTCATCCAGAATGCTAAGTGCAGCGCAAAATGTGAAGGGAAGTTTGTCTAATATATGTTTCACCCAGAATGCTAAGTGCAGCGCCAACTGTGAAGGGAAGTTTGTCTAATATGAAGTTCATCCAGAATAATAAGTGCGGCGCCAACTGTGAAGGGAAGTTTGTCTAATATGAAGTTCATCCAGAATACTAGGTGCGGCGCCAACTGTGAAGGGAAGTTTGTCTAATATGAATTTCATCCAGAATACTAAGTACAGCGCCAACTGTGAAGGGAAGTTTGTCTAATATTAAGTTCATCCAGAATACTAAGTGCAGTGCCAACTGTGAAGGGAAGTTATCTAATATGAAGTTCATCCAGGATACTAAGTGCAGTGCTTACTGTGAAGGGAAGTTATCTAATATGAAGTTCATCCAGAATGCTAAGTGCAGTGCTCACTGTGAAGGGAAGTTTATCTAATATGAAGTTCATCCAGAATACTAAGTGCAGCGCCAACTGTGAAGGGAAGTTTGTCTAATATGAAGTTCATCCAGAATACTAAGTGCAGCGCCAACTGTGAAGGGAAGTTCGTCTAATATGAAGTTCATCCAGAATACTAAGTGCAGCGCCAACTGTGAAGGAAAGTTTGTCTAATATGAAGTTCATCCAGAATACTAAGTGCAGGGCCAACTGTGAAGGGAATTTGATCAAAAATGAAGTTCCAGATGGAGGTTCTGCTTTCACTAGTACTTGAACATGATAAAGATGCTGTTTACGAGGGCGCCTTGCTCTCTCACGGCCTGTAGTGGTGCTTAGGGGCGAAGAGCTTTACTGATGTTTTTTATCATCAGGCTGAGTGGACAGGCCGACCTCGGTATATGTTATGATTCTAAAAATTATAAAACAACAAGTTTTAGTATATGTGTGTTGTGCCTTTGTAAATGTCATATACTCTGTATTTGTTGTAACTTTTGTTTTGTGAGAAAAAAAAAACTTTTTTTTTTTATTTCATACAGGTATTCAACTCGGAAGTATGTCTATGAAATTTTACAAAATCTAACGCTTTCATGAAAATTACCTATAAAATGCAGGCGGGTACATGTTGGTAGTACACAAAAGACTTAAAGTAACATATTCATATTAAATGCAACTTATTCGACTTAAAAATAATGGTCGGCTATGTTCACATTTTACATATGATATTTTTTTGTTGCCTCCGCTTTTTTAAAACCCAGGTAAACAGTACTTTATGAGGAATGATAATAATATTCAGGTTACTTCATATCCTTAAACCAAGGCATATGCAATAAATCTGCAAATGCCCGATATCGTTATCGCACAATGTTTAGGCCAGATGATAACCAAATGTAATACATATCGTTTTCAATATAATTTTAGTAAATGTTACTCTCAAGTACATGCAAATCTACATCGATTAACTTCATGTTACACAATTCTTTTTACCTGTATTTCCTTTTCCTTGTTTGATAATTAAGATATATGTAGTCTTAACTTCCAATGTAGATCCTGGACATCTGCGGACATTGGAAAAGAAAGCAGTGCAGTTGTGAGCAACCAATCAAGTGCAATGGCAATGTAAACAGTCAATCACCAGGCAAGCACAAAATTTGCACAGTTTTGGTAACTGTCCCAAACGAACACGTGTAGTATGTACCATTTCCCCTGTCTGCATGTTTTGTGTGATATTATTTTATACAAGATAGACAGTATGGGCCAAAGGTTTCATTAACCATCCTGCCGAATGGTAAAAATTTATTACCATGCATTTAATTTGCATGACACAATAATCCCAAATATGGCAAAATACTTCACAATGATTGCGATATATTCATCACATGAGAACAGAGATATGGTAATTCCAGCTGAAGCTGGTTTATAGAATTATGTTATCGCATTTGTCATAATGTTCATGTTAACTTTTTAAGGACCACGATATTCCCATCCAGGTTGAGCGTGAAATCCAACCTAATATGTACTGTTCAACTGTGTTATTTAAACTGTTGTTACAGGTGCTATTTTTATTGTGTGACACGGGCTTAACTCGTATTGTAGTTTCACTCTCAGCTTAGTCTGTACTGGTTGAACTCTCGTTGTCATGCTAGCTTGGGGCTTTCTCGCCTGGCCGAGTCTGGTTGGGCTCACGTGTGAACCCTGGTATGTAGAGACACAGCGATGTTCTTCTAAATGATTCCTGTGAGGCGTATTTACTGTGTATTATGTTAGATACTTTAGACTGTTCGAGAAGTGGAAAATTCTCGGCTTGCGGCAAGAAGTTATAAATAGTAGGCTTTGTTTTAAAGCAGAAAGAGTTGAGAGAATATTCCAGCGGACACAGACGTGTGGGACCTATCCGATTTTTCAGTATTTTCAGGGATTCTACTATTACTAACTCGTTTTACAGAATCTTATTTTTTTTTATCTCCTTGACAAAATTTGTGTACGTGATCTGTTGATATTAGGTTCCGTAACACTGTGTTAATAGTTGATTGGCCATAGGAAAGTCACAACCTCTCCAAATATCGTGCACCCCTCAATAATACTAAATCTTAATTCATATTCGTTTAGGAAAAGATATATTACATTGTCTTTCTTGAGCTGGTGTATTAAAGTAAATCCTGACTGCATTTGACGTTTGTATTGATTTATATGAGACATTTTTTGAATCTAAAATGCAATGCTGCACCTTGTCGTATTAAATTATATAAAACAATGTGCTTTTATTTAATAATAGAATGCTGAATAGAATGTTTCGTGTAGAATAAAAAAAATAAATGATCATAATATAGGATTAACTCTTTTAATAAACATTTATTCAGGATTAGCTAAAAAACAGAGGGTCTATATTGCTGGGTTCAAACAAGGGACCTGAACCACAAGAAAGTGTCCCTTTAGAAAGTAAAGCTACCAGCGATGGAAAAACCACGTGATCTTATTATGTCGGCCTAAATATAGGAACCGGGCACCAGGCAAGCTAAAGGATACCCTATATATGTAGAGTTGCTTGTGTTTTATATGTATTGCTATATATTAATAAACCCTATTAATGATAATAAAATGCATAATAAAAAACTTTAAATGCATTATCATACATATTTGTTTCCCCTCCAATAGAGGAGACATACAGAGTATGGTCTGTCGCTTGCGTCGTCCGTAATCGGAAAACCGATGAGCTTGACCGTCATCATCAAGGTCTTATAGGCCGAAACAGATTATTTTTGTGAACACATAACTTTTGAACCACTAAATTTGTTTTCATGAAATTCGAGTCGTGAATGTCTCTACCAAAATCTAGAACGTGTTTTGAAACCGGAACCTTGACTTTTATTTTCAAGGCCAAATCAGCCTGAATATAAATTATTAGTCAATTCTGTGACTTTAAAATAGTTTATATTTCCATCTCATATTTAGTGATAGGAGGCGCACAGGAAGGAGAGACAAGCTCATTTTAGTCAAAATATTCTTTCAATAGGGGAAACGTATTTTTTAAACATATTTTAACTAGCTACATCTTCAAATGAAAAATTAAATCTAGATAGGGAGTATTTAATAATTTAAGGCTATTTATTTGTCATCAATAACACGTATTTTGTGGACCAATACCATCATCGTTCTATGTCATGATAAGGTACCAAGAACAATCGTCGATCTATGACGTCATGATAAGGTACCAAGTACCATCAGCGATCTATGTAATGATAAGGTACCAAGTACCATCATCGCTCTATGTCATGATAAGGTAGCAAGTGCCATCATCGATCTATGTCATGATAAGGTCCAAAGTACCATCACCGATCTATGTCGTGATAAGGTACCAAATAGCATTATCGATCTTGTCATGATAAGGTACCGAGTATTATCGTCAATCTATGTCATGTTAAGGTATCATGCAAGTACCATCATCGATCTATGCCACGATAAGGTACTAAGTACTATCATCGATTTATGTCATGATAAAGTACCAAGTGCCATCATCGATCTATTTCATGATAAGGTAGCAAATACCTTCATCGATTTGTGTCATGATAACGTAACGAGTACCATTGACGATCTATGTCATGATAAGGAACCAAGTACCATCATCGATCTTAGCCACGATAAGGAACCAAGTACCATCGTCGATCTTTGTCATGAAAAGGTACAAATTACCAGCATAGATAAATGCCATGATCAGGTACCAAGTACCATCATCGATTTATGTCATGATAAAGTACCAAGTGCCATCATCGATCTATTTCATGATAAGGTAGGAAATACCTACATCGATCTGTGTCATGATAACGTAACGAGTTCCATTGTCGATCTATGTCATGATAAGGTACCAAGTACTATCGTCGATCTATGCCATGACAAGGCATCATGTTACATCGTCGATCTATGTCTTGACAAGGTACCAAGTACCATCATCGATCTATGTCACGATAAGGTACTAAGAAACATCGTCGATCAATGTCATGACAAGGTACCAAGTACCATCGTCGGTCTATGTCATGAAAAGGTACCAAGTAACATCATCGATATATATCATGACATGGTACCAAGTACAATCATCGATCTATGCCACGATAAGGTACCAAGAACCATCTTCGATATATGTTTTGACAAGTTACCAAGTACCATCATCGATCTATGTCATCACAAGGTGCCAAGTACCATCATCGATCTATGTCATCACAAGGTGCCAAGTACCATCGCCGATCTATGTCACTATAGTGTACCAAGTACCAGTATCGATATATGAAATGATAAGGTACCAAGTACCATCTGTGTCTTGATAAGATGCCGAGTACTATCGTCGATCTATGTCATGATAAAGTACCAAGTACCATTATCGATCTATGCCACGATAAGGTACCAAGTACCATCTTCGATCAATGCCATGATAAGGTACCAAGAAGAATCATCGATCTATTCCACGATAACGTACCAAGTACCATCTTTGATCAATGTCCTTATAAAGTACCAAGTACCATCGTCGATCTATGTCATGATAAGGAACCAAGTACCATCGTCGATCTATGTCATGATAAGGTACCAAGTGCCATCGTCGATCTATGTCATGATAAGGTACCAAGTGCCATCGTCGATCTATGTCATGATAAGGTACCAAGTACCATCAGCGATCTATGTCATGAAAAGGTACCAAGTACCATCGTCGATCTATGTCATGATAAGGTACCAAGTACCATCGTCGATCTATGTCATGAAAAGGTACCAAGTACCATCGTCGATCTATGTCATGATAAGGTACCAAGTACCATCGTCGATCTATGTCATGATAAGGTACCAAGTACCATCGTCGATCTATGTCATGATAAGGTACCAAGTACCATCGTCGATCTATGTCATGATAAGGTACCAAGTGCCATCGTCGATCAATGTCATGATAAGGTACCAAGTACCATCGTCGATCTGTGTCATGAAAAGGTACCAAGTACCATCGTCGATCTATGTCATGATAAGGTACCAAGTGCCATCGTCGATCAATGTCATGATAAGGTACCAAGTACCATCATCGATCTATGTCATGAAAAGGTACCAAGTACCATCGTCGATCAAGTTCATGAAAAAGCAACAAGTACCATCGTCGATCTATGTCGTGACAAGGTACCAAGTACCATCATCGATCTTTGTTATGATAAGGGCTCATTTGAATACATTTAATATACATGAAAGTGATTGAGAAGGGTCACTGAACAAAAAAACATGTTTTATGTTATCCAGAGAATTTAATATTTTTTTTAATACTGACAGCGTGTATGAGTATAATATTTTTACTTTATACTAAAACTATCATTGTTCACTTACTCCATTTAATATCATATGAAAACACAAAATGATTATCTTTCTTATAATCAAATACACTAAAAAATGACAGGAGAATCATGATCCTGTGGAAACTCCAGGGCGAATCAGAAAATTCCTTGTACGTTATCAATCTGTGCACTGTGCAGTTTTAGGAAATCTATTTAAAGGACGTATCTATGTGTTAGCAAAGATCTCGCTTGGTAGCATTGTTAGCATTAGAACAAAGGTAAAACCACTACTTACACCCACGGTAAGGACCGGCTTGTGTATACGGTGTCACTTGTTTAGGGGATTTACACGTATGTCGTGATACTAAGGACATATACTTTATAGGTAGGTACAGGTTTTGTTTGGTAGTCATGAGCATGATTTTTACGTATATTGCGTATGAATACAGGACATATTATATACGGCTCATCACTGATCCTGATTTTTACGTATATTGCATATGAATACAGGACATATTATATACGGCTCATCACTGATCCTGATTTTTACGTATATTGCGTATGAATACAGGACATATTATATACGGCTCATCACTGATCCTGATTTTTACGTATATTGCGTATGAATACAGGACATATTATATACGGCTCATCACTGATCCTGATTTTTACGTATATTGCGTATGAATACAGGACATATTATATACGGCTCATCACTGATCCTGATTTTTACGTATATTGCGTATGAATACAGGACATATTATATACGGCTCATCACTGATCCTGATTTTTACATATATTGCGTATGAATACAGGACATATTATATACGGCTCATCACTGATCCTGATTTTTACATATATTGCGTATGAATACAGGACATATTATATACGGCTCATCACTGATCCTGATTTTTAAAATCCTGTTTTATAAAATGCACTGTTTTGCAAATGCTCAATCCGGAGTTCAGTTCTTATCAAAATGAGTAACGTAACGCGTGAGCTCTACGGGGGGTACTGAAGATTGGATCTTAGGTTAACTAATATTTGGAATTTCTATAAACAAATTTTTATTCCTAAAACACCAAATATGAAGCAAAAGTATTTTTTACAGAAAAACAAGTTTCTGTTAATAGACCTGTTTAAACCTTGTGAGACAACATTTGCCTTAGATAATTCATACATGGCTTGGATGTTTACCTAATATCATAGATCGTTATATAACGTTTGCTATGGGTTATATTTATTTCTGTTTGACAGACAGTTGATTTGCCTATAAACCTGAAATCTTTATCGGACGCTTCATGAAGGAGGGTCGGACTTCAAGTGGCAAGTTGTCTATAGCCCCATTAAAGTCTAGCTAGTAAACGAACAAACTTATCACTGACACAAGGATTATGAACTTGGCAATGTTTCAGGTCATTCTCGTGTCTTTCTTGTTGGGTCAAAACGACCTATGGGTAACGGAAAAGGCACAACATAAAAGTTAACTTAATATAAACTTGAACACCTGGATAATCCGGGAACATATTGTCAAATCTTTCTCGGTTTCGGAGTCTGTCCATATTTAATCCACTTCGAATTTACTATGAAGCCTACCTTATACATGTTTTTAAACGTTACCCGGAAAATAAGCAGGACTGTTGTTTACATGTGAATGCTTTTACTGAATTAAATAAAAAAAATTAAGAAAAAAATATCAGATTTCTTCATGGTATATGAACCTTAAGTTACTCTTGAGAAGAGTGTTGGCCAACCACATTCACACAGCTGCTGAGACCCATACTGGTGCTTTGTTCATTCTGGTCACTCATAATCTTCTAAATACTGGTGCTTTGTTCATTCTGGTCACTCATAATCTTCTAAATACTGGTGCTATGTTCATTCTGGTCACTCATAATCTTCTAAATACTGGTGCTATGTTCATTCTGGTCACTCATAATCTTCTACATACTGGTGCTATGTTCATTCTGGTCACTCATAATCTTCTAAATACTGGTGCTATGTTCATTCTGGTCACTCATAATCTTCTAAATACTGGTGCTTTGTTCATTCTGGTCACTCATAATCTTCTAAATACTGGTGCTATGTTCATTCTGGTCACTCATAATCTTCTACATACTGGTGCTATGTTCATTCTGGTCACTCATAATCTTCTAAATACTGGTGCTATGTTCATTCTGGTCACTCATAATCTTCTAAATAGTTCAAAAATCAGACCAGTGAGAGTGTATCTAATTGATATGGCCCCAGCTCCAAGATATATGCTGTGATAAACATGGAGAGAGCAGTCATCATCCCATTCTGATTAGCCCAAGTAAACCATTTGACCTCCCAGAGGTCAAGGTCATTATGTCTAGGTCTTTATGACCCATCCATAAAGAGTCTACCATAGGCTTTTTGTCGCTCAATGTCATTTTAGTCGCCTAAAGAGCCAGCTTTACCATGGCGTGTCTATAACAAGATCAAATGTAATCATGCCCATATAGTCACTTCCAGCCATGATATATAATACGTGTCATAAGTACAAGGATTACAGTCTGTACACAATATAAGGTCAGGTAACCTTGTTCAAAGCTGTGCCCAGCTGCCACTACAACGGGTGGTCATCTTAAACTTAGATCTAACATTAAAAATACATCATCTATCTTATATTAATGACTTGATACCTATGAAGGAAACATTTGCATAGTGTTTGTTACAACAATCAATAAGAGTTAACATTGTAAAGTGTAAAAGGAATAAATTAAATTTGTTTTCACATTTATATTTTCAAGGTAAAACTTGTAAAGCGCCTGGAAACATTTTATATCTAAATATCAGTGTATTTAAAGGATTTTGTTTTAAATTTTTTTTTAAATTTTATATTCATGTCTTACTGAACTGCCAGATTAGCTTGTCAACCCGCAGACCGCCCCGCACAGACTTTATTACGGCCCGCCACGCCCCGCAAATTCTGGAATGTAATCCGCTCCGCCCGCACAGAATCCAATAAGGGGGGGGGGGGGGGGTTGTGGCAACCAGCCACGAGCAGGGCCCTACTGCATATACAGAGAGGTAGATAGCCTGCATGGGTACCGCTGCGCAAGGAGTATCGTTAAGAAAAACACTTAAATCTAGCACTGAAAACAGTCATATTACTTAAAACAGCGTTTAGGACAAGGATAAGCAAGCATTCGAGGCGAATAGGTACTAGTAAAGTTAATTAAAAAATCACTCCATCTTAAGTAAAAAAAAATAAGGAGTTAACTTTTAAGATGTAAAAGGACTGCGGGGCTTAAATATAACTGGGGGGGGGGGGGGGTGGTTGAAGGAGTCGTGTGTCATTTGTTATGGATTAACATGTGGCAGTTGGGTTGAGTTTAACCATGTGCTGTTTTAAGACGGCGTGGGAGCGTATCTATGGTTTCCGGTACTTAACTCTCCTCCTCTGCGCAGAATCGTATTCACAAGTAGTATAGCACGATTTCATATATTATGTTTTCATTCAGAGGTCAAAAGAGACACATAGGTCTAGGACTGATCAAATTACACTTGCTGGTTTGATAACCTATTGAACCCATTTTGATTTTGTTAGGAGGTGATTTTTTAAAAGAATTACTTAGAATAGGCAGTGTACACTTGTATTACGTGCACTCTTCAAGCGGCATACTTAATAAAAAAAACACCATTCATTGTTCATATAACTCAGTCAATGATATACGTCATCGTCAGAGTACAGTTTTATAATGTATTATCGTACATGCCATGCTGTGAATCATACTTATAAAGGTCTCAGATTGTCTTATATTTGGCAAGATAACATTAATCAAACTGGATCTAAGTTAATTGTACCTGTGGCACCAACTGTAAACTACTTGCACTCTGCATTTAAATTAAGTTTTCATTTGGGTTAAGTATAAAAGAATATATCACTGATCGTTCACCTTATTCCTATATTTTAACACATGAGACGTTCCCTTTACATTATAATTATAATTATAATTATGATCTATAATACAAATAATACAATAACAATTTAAATAAAACATCCAAGCTTATATGAAACTGCAATATTGGAAGCGCAATATATTTACCAATTCAAATTGTATTTAAAGATCAAATACGTGTGTCAGAAAACGAAGTTCAATGCCTGGATAGTCATAACGAGTTAGGAACTTGCTCACTTGTTATTCTGTCTTATCGTTCTGAAGGGTCGGCGGTGGTCGCATTTGAAGATAATACCACGTAGCTTCAAATTATACAACTTACCTATTTTCTTATATTCGTAATTTAAAGTATTAAATACGCCATGCGCCACCTTGCTGAGTACAGGAGACGTAGTTAACCATGAATAGAATAATCGCTTGATTAATGAAGAGAGTTGTGTGTGGTGTACAAGGAAGAGGACCTAAAAATATTTTTTTTAGTTCTCGAGGCAAAGCCCTTATCTAAATGCATATGGCTTATTTACCTTTTTTGATCTCTTAGTGATATATCAGTCTTATAAAAACTGTTTGTATAAGCTAATTGGAAGAAAACGGGCGCACAATGGACTCCGAGATTAAAAGGTAGAACACGATTTAACCATAGTTATAAATGTGACGAGCTTGAGGATCTCCCTGACTTTACACTTTCGCGTTTTGAGGCGTCACCTAAACCCTTGTACAGGTAGGAAAAATGCTCTTGTTTTACTGACTCCTCCTTGTTCTTTTAACTTATTCTTTGGAAAACCCGAATATCAAAGTACTGATCGATTCTAGCTCCTTATGTTTCTAGTTCAAGGTATGACACGACAATTGACCTCCCTATTAATTATGCCGACGAGACGAACGTCTATATGGCCTATATTTTAACTGGCCTACAGTTCACTGTGGAGTAAGGCGGAATGTATTAACGCAATAAATACAAGCTTATATGAAAGCACGACAGAGAAATCCAAACGTTTTCACTTAATTAAAGGAGCCCTTGACCACTCTATTGCGTTTGTTTCAGTTTCTCCTCCGGGAACATTGAACACCATGTTTTTCCAGAAAGCACCCATTGGCTTTGTCGTTCTAACAATTTTCCAGTTTACACATTCCTCAAATACAGGTACGGTATATACATTTCTATATTGCTAGTATTTATAAGTAAGCATATGCATTTACTAATTATTCTTAAGGAAATACCCCGGATATTTTTAATAAATACGGATCACACTGTTTTTGTCTCATGTATAAGCCTAACAACCACGCTATACTTGGTCGACATTTACTGGTCTCTCTCTCTCTCTCTCTCTCTCGAGTCACTGGGAGGTTACAATGCACCAGCAGGCGTGGGGTATTGGAAGCTGTTGGTAACCTGACATGTCAGATCCCATCGTGGAAAGGTTTCACACTGATTGTACACTGGAAGAAGTACCCCTTTAGACAAACGGACCATATTTACACATTTAGCTCTGATGAAAGCCGGAGTGTATCGTCAATAAAATATTCACATGCTATTGGTGCCGATACTGTGACACTCTTCATACACAACTCTTCATACAAGGATTCCGGGTTCTACGAATGTGACGTTTCAATGAAATCTGAAAACATGGTCGGCAATGTTGAATACAACGTTCTAGGTGAGAGAATTTATACATCAATACAAACGGATATATCATAATGATAAGCAAGTCAGGTTTGTTCATTTGCCATTTATGCAAGTGCTCATCATAATTATGCAGTAGAAAATAAACTCATCTGCCAATAGGCATTATATTTCTGAGTATCATCGACATATTGTAGGGACAGTAGAAATGACTTGCTACAGTAGTCCTCAGTACGTGGGAGAGGTAGGAGCTCTAACCTGCATGTACCCTCCATCTACCGTCACGCTGGAGCTGGTAGTGTGGGAAAAACTTAAAAATGGACGTCGAAGACAAATCTACACCTGTAACAGTACAGGATCATGCCGGCCGCCAGATAATGGTTTTTCAATTGATAAATTCTCCCACCAGTTATCAACTGGTTTGTTCACTCTGTTCATACATAATACAGTATGGACAGATGCAGGTTTTTATGAGTGTGAAATAATTGGGCAACAAATACAAATTAAACAACTGGTACAATATATAGTCATAGGTAAGTAACTACAACTGTCCATCTCAATATTGTATCCATGAACGACCGTCTTAAGTTGTTGTGGTATATATTTAAATTTAAAAAATCATTTTTATATTCTATGTAATTATCGAAATACAGATGCTTGACAGATTCTAACAATATGCTTTGTCACGCTCAAACTATCTGAAAAATGTTGCACGGTTCTTTAATTTTTGTCGTTCCTGTATTCACCCCAAGCCATTTCCATACCATGCGGTATTGTTAATTGTTGATATCTCGACAGCATGATTAAAATAGTTTTAAAACAAGTGAATATGTTTAACAACATGCAATCGTGTTTTAATTAATAAAGACAAGGGAAGACAAGAAGCTTCAGGAACTCCTTTACCGAATATTACACGTAATCTGGATGCTAAAACGAACAGCTTTTCGACCACTCATAGTTGGAATATGAAATCAAAAACAGGCAAGATAATTAATTATAATATTTTGTAACATGTGATGCGCATTCACCATCTTAACTGCTATTTGAGACATTTTAATGTTCCCTGAATTAAGCCAAACTTTTAACGATTTCTACCCCAATTAATGACACACAAATGATATTTATTAAACAAGCTCTAACATATGACGAATGTCACCAAACGCATAAATTCTTTTATAATATACTCGTATTTTTCTGTTCTATTTTCTTGGGGTAAACCTTAAATGTTACGCAACGAGACTGTTACTATAAATAATATATACCATCCAAAACGATAGGTAAGTTTTAAAATAAAATGAGTATGACTACACACGAGACATTTGATAGATTCTTCTAATTATTTCAATTAAGTCTGTTTGTTTACAGGGAGCAGCAAAGAACATTTTCACTCACAGACTGAAGGAACTCTTGCGGCAGTAACAAGAACAATAAGTAATCGAGAGAAATCTGTAGCAAACATGGAGAGCTCAGGTACGTTAAGCCAATAAGTAAATGCGAATTTTTGTATAATACGTTTCTGATATATTTTAAAAAATATATTGAAAGATCTTGTTTCACATGATGTTTTTTCACTTTTAAAAAGAGACATCACACAAATTAGAAAGTCGTTCATAGGAGCTATATTTTAGGGTTTTATTTTCCATAAATTGAGCAAAAGAGATATGTCTTTTAATCTTATAGCTGATTTACTTGTGAAAACTAGTCCTGTCAGTAGGGTGGCTGATTTAGGACACAGAAAAATAATATTTATCTCTAGATCTCGACAAAATATTTCACAAACAAAATTTGCTGCAGAAAAAAAATATTATCACGAGATCTCGAGATGTTAAGTCGAAATCTCGAGATGTTAAGTACCTTTAGTCAACCTATCTTCATAAATTATTTATATTCATAAATAAACGGTTTTAATATTGCGATCATCTGTCATCATGATTTTCCTTCAGCAATATGCTCTGCTATGGTCTTAAAGTCACTATTCACCTGTCTAATTTATATAATTTTTGTAATACCGGCTAACTCTGCATATATATATTAAAGAAGTGAAGGTAATTCTTGCTGGGAAAGGGTATTATAACGCCACTTTGACGTATAAACATTTTTATCTACAGGCTACTTGTACACAAGGTACTTAAGCCAGTGTTCACATAAAGATAAAAACATGTTACCGAGTTATAGAAAGATCCCTAGTTGATGTTCGTTAGAGCATGTGAAGCAATGTAATATTTGTCATTTACAGAACTCTGTACTCTCTGAATTGAAGCGGGATGTTTCTGCCGGAAGTCTTTCTATTACTATCGGTGGCCATGTTTGCACAGCCCCCCCCCCCGACCCATGTTATAAACACGTGGATACAAACAAAAACCACCGCCTTTACCCCGTGGGCTTGACTCATTTTTATGAAAGGTTCAATAAATTATGTTTATTTGACAGACGTCAGATATAGAAGCGGTCCCTTTAACTTTGTTTTGCTTTAAGTCAATTAAGCATCGAATGGTCCGTTCAACGCACACGTGGATTTTTTCATTGAAATTTTTATCTCGAGATCTCGACTTAACATCTCGAGATCGATCTCGACTTAACATCTCGAGATATCGACTTAACCACTCGAGATCTCGAGATGAATATTTTTTTCTGTGTCCTAAATCAGCCACCGTTCTTCAGAAATGGGAAAATGAATATATTTATAGACTAAATCTTGGCTCATTAGTGGGGCTTATAAGTTCGAGGCGATAACATGTTTCGATTCAATTGAATTATATGTTTAAAATATGTTCGTGCATACCATAAGAAAGAGATGAGAAGCATGCAGTTCTGTTAGCTAAGTAAAGGCATAGTTGCTTATTCCACAACGGATGTGTATTTTATGTTATCCATTGGAAACCACAATGTCATTATTTATCTTATTGTCTGTGCTTTAGTTTTACTCGACGTGAGGACTGTGGCTATTATATCAACGGTTATAGTATTGGTTTTAGCGGCAGGTTTCGTGGTGTATTTCGTATTACTGAGGACACCGAGAGGGTACGTTCATATGCACCTGATATACCATTTGTCTGAGTTGTCCATATGACTGTCCATGGTTCACAGATAATTTTTATCAACGAAAATTATCATTCTTTTATTTCTTATAAACTACTCTTACAAGTGCTGTCTATCTTGTACATGCATAATACAAGCAAATCCTAACTGCATTTGACAATTGTATTTATTTATATGAGACATATTTTTTAAAAATAAAGTTAAATGCTGAATCCATGTCGTATTTACTAATATAAAACAATGTGCTTTTATTTAATTTCAAAATGATGAATAGAATGGTTCTTGTATAATTAAAAAAAGTAATTGGTCCAAAACTAGGACTTACTCTTCTGATAAACATTTATTCAGGAATAGCTGTAAAAACGGAAGGTCAAGATCGCCGGGTCCCGACGAGGGGCGTGAACCACAAGAAAGTGTCCCTTTAGAAAGTACAGCCACCAGCGATGGAAAAAACACGTGATCTTAATATGTCGGCTTAAATAAAGGAACCGGGAACCAGGCACGCTCAGGGATACCCTATAATATGTAGATGTCCTAGTTTCTTACCGTTTTGTTATATCATTATGTGGTTTGTATTGAATGGTGACATGTACACTCATAAATAGTCGAAAGGAAATTCATTATATGAAAGGCACACATTTTATCAGAACGAAAGTATGTAAAAGTATCCTTGAGATTCAAAAAGAATATTTCTTTACGTACACATGTGTAAAAATGTATCAACTTATATAAGGGAGCATTTTTTAGTTTTTTATTTTAGTTTTATTTCTCATGCAACCCTTCAATTTCAATAAATGAATAAAAAAATATAAATTCAATATGTTTGGGTACAGGTTGAGTTCTAAGGTTCCAGGTGTTAAGTGAGGGATGTTTAAAAATGTACATCTACATTAACATGTGCAAAATACAAAGCAAATATTAGTGTCTTGCTTTCCGTTAATTGTTGCCTTTTGTTCGTTACTATTAAGAATAGATATGCTAGCTCCCAAGAACGTCGAAAAGTATACGTAAAACAAGAATAATCCAAAAACAAATCAGCACCAATTTCTGTTGTACCGGTTAAAGCTGATATTCGTATACCAGTCGAGCTAATAAATAATGCAACCTGGTTCAGATATACAAGCAGTTGAGTATTGATATATGTGCAGTGTACAATCAGATAAAATAGAATTTTGGAGAAAACGTTTGTCTAGACTTCGCTCTTAAAAAAGTTGCAAGCGGAAAACTTGTCTATCTTATCTTTAATTGTACAGTTAATGAGTCCTTTTTACTGCCTGAAAGGTTCAGGCTCGGTCGTTACTTATTAAATGTATCCGTGTTTCATGTTGCCAGACGTATAGGGTGAAGTTTTGTATAATCTGCAACCATGAAAAGTTTAATTGACACAAATATGAATATAATAACATTTGCAGCTTGGGCCTAGATTTAAGCACTAGTCACTTGCACTGAATATGAACAATTCAATTGTTTTTTTTTTATGATTCAAAATACTGGCACTGCTGCATTTATATAGTACTTGCAAATATATATTCAAACTGTGACTCAGCGCACAGAAATGCACACATGAGTCTTTTAAACCAAGTGAGTAGGGGTTTTTGCTTTACAGTGACCCTTGATTCAGGTCTTCAAAGGTCTGAGCTCGTCGAAACTGGTTCTATTTTGCAAGAAAAATATATAGATAGTAATGTGACTCCGAGAATTGGTATCTAAATCGCACTTGAGTATCACAGTGCTGTCGTTTATATAACTGTTACACATATGTACGTTTGATAGATCACACTTACACGTTTAATGAACAAGTCTTCGATATATCATAATGTCAAATATATGGACCAGCATGTATTAGCCCTGAACGATTTGAACAGTGGTAAAATGGTATAATAAATATATATTTATCTAAATGAACGTCTCATTTATCAGTACGCTTATCCTATAGATTAACGTGCTCAGCATAAGATCCGGTTGGTAGTTCAGATATCATTCATAGTGTATGTGTCCTTTAGAATTAATACAAGACTGTCGTGTATTATATATATATGACATATTATTTATCTGTAACAAGTTAAGATTAGATTGAATGGATGATACGTACAGTGGACCCAGTCGATTGTACATTCATTTTTCATAGTGCAATATAAGGCACAAGACCTATAGGTCATTATGTTCTGAATTTATACCTTGCTTGTAAATAATGCGCATAGCAGCTAATGGTAACTTGAAGATAGTCTGAGCTGTTTACACATTAGCTATATATACTGATTTACCTGCATTTAAACTGAGTCTAGGAAGAAGTTTACTTTGTATTTAGAATATAAAGTTCTTGGCGAGGTTTTAAAATTCAGGGATCGAGGCAATTTACAATTTTAGAGTTTTTAATCTTATATGTCCTTGACATAATCTTGACGTAACATAACGTTTGTTTCTTCCAAGTGATGTTAATTTATAATCTTAGATAACAAAAAATTAATTTAATTCATATTTTCTCTCTAATGTATTAGGGCATTAGACAGAAAGCATGTTATCCAGAGAATGAAAAGAACATTTTACCGCCAAAAGCGAAAATTAAAACTATTATTGCCAATCTTCTCCAATGAACGATACTAATCGGATTGACCACTGAATACAATCATAGAAAAAGACAACAATAATTAGCTTTCTTCTAAAAATACCGTTTTCCTAGAAGAAACATGATCCTGTGGAAACTCCAAACCGAATCAGTATATTCCCGTCATTTCAGCAATCTATGTACAGTAAAGTACATTTATTTAAGGGAACCGTCAAAGCTCAATGCTGTCAGCAAAGCTCTCTCTCGAAGGACACTGGCTCAAAGGTAAAACCACTACCTATGCCCACGGTAAGGTCAGGCTTGCGTATACATATTCACTTGATTAGGGGATTACACGTATGTTGTGATACCAAGGAAATATACCTGACAGGTAGGCACAGCCTTAGTTTCGTTGTCATGAGTATGAAATATAAATATTTGACACAGGACACATTATATACCTAAATGAGTTTTACGCCCTTTACCTAATTTGAAGTAGGCACTGTTTCGTGTTCTGAAAATAATCGATCTGGATAAAAAGTTTTTATCAACATAAGTAATGAAACGCGTGAGAACTACAGGGTCGTACTAAAGATGGGATCTTGGGCTAACTAATATTTGGTTTTTCTAAAAACATAGTTCCCTTGGGAAAACACCAAATAGTGTTTGTTTTACAGAAAATCAAATACCTGTGAATAGATCCGTTTAATCCTTGTGAGACAAAATTTACCTTAGATATTACACATGTGGCAAGGATCCATACCTAATATTTCACGAGCGACAATTTAAGAGGAAACACTGACTTAGCTTTTCTTTAATTCTGATTATTATATAACATTAATTTTAGGCTGTATTCAACTCTATAAAACAGACAGATGATTTTTCTTTCAATTTGATGTCTATATCCAACTGTTTATGAAGGAGGGGCGATCAAAAGGTGATTATTTACCGGTGGCTGAATTAATGTCTAGCTAATGTACTAACAAATTTTTGACTGACATAATTTTCATGTCATTATTTCAAGCCTTGCTCATGTCATCTTTTCGTAGGGCATAAACGACTTATGGGGAAACGGAAAAGGCACAACGTAAATGTTACTTAACATAATACAAACATAAAAACACATGGATATCCAAGAACAAATTGTCAAATCCACTGAAATTCATAACTAAGCCCTACCATTTTCTAGTTGTCAACATGTCACACGTAAGTTTTTATTTAGTAGGGAAAACTTCATGATGTAACGAGAGCACGCTTTCATTTTGAAGCCTAAATACAGTTTGTTTTCTCCAGGCAAGATTTTTTTTTAGGAGCCAGATCTGATGGAATTTGGAAGAGATTTCTAGTTCTTATGAAGGTGTCCGACTCTCAGGTATAATGATATGAAAATTAATCAAAGTGATTAAAAGCACAACATCAACCTCCTAAACAGCAAAAATATTTTCAACTGGTATTACAAAGAGAGCGGCATACCACCCATATGATCTTATTTAAAATCTACGCATTGTCACTCAACCTCAAATATAGTATAATTGTTACCAGATTTTGTCTATAATAGACCTGTGTTAATCGTATACACTTCCTCTTATAACACAAGCAGATAAGAGGCTCATATTTATTAAACTACCGACATCATCATCAGATGAGATTCACAAGACTTCGAATTCTACAGAAGAGTGAGAGGCTAAAACAGATTTAAATAATCACCCAACAAAAAAATATCCCTTGTTTATAGAACCGATGAACTCTATGTAATGAAATACCTTTCTGCCTATCTCCAACTTCATATCTGTAAACGGCCTGGATGATGGACTTCGATCTCAAAGGTAGAAACAGCATAAATCCACGGGTTGTACACGCAATGTCGTCTTCAAGTATGTATTTATCTTAAAGGAGTATACACGAGGTTTGATTAATATACAGTTCGCCAGCTTTATTGTCTGTATTCATATCGTGTCTTGTAATAAATGTTTATTTTGTATTAATTGCATATACACAGCGCTAGATAGCAAAGAACCACAAGAACTTAAATCTTTCACTGTGATAAATAATGTTATCTCATAAACATTTATGACAATAATGCACCAGCTTTCTGGTGCAATCAATAATTAAAGGATCTGATATAAAAGATCTAGTTTAAAAATAAAGAAGTATTGACTTTTAAGAGGCAGGGCCTGAAAGAACTCAGGGTCTTATATAAAATATATTGGTGAATGATTGTAAGAAGTTACATAGTCGTTTGTTTTGGAGTTAACATTTTGCAGCTGAGTGGGGTTTAAACATGTGGTGCTCCTGGGACCGCCCGGGAACGTACCTATATTCCCCTTTACTCACCGAATCTTACTCATAAAGTATTATGAAAGGATTTCATCATCTTATGTGGTCACAGCCTCTTCCACGGACTCGCCACGGGGCGTTCTGGAGCGCCACAGTGAGTAATTGTAAGAAACTAGTGTAGTACGTCATTTTGAGGTCACAAGGAACACAGGCTTACGACTGATCAACTAGCACTATGTGGTCTGATAACCCGGTGACGTCATTTGGATTGTTTTAAGGAGTACTCAGAGGGAAAAAACCCACCTAAACCATTATTATTCAAACATGTTGTAGACAAACCCAGTCATTCGCTCTCGGATTCCGTCTGACTGGTGTGACACTTATGTTTTTAGGTAGGTCGAGCTTCGTATCTCGGATAATGTAACATTTAAGTTTTACATGTATCAATGAATAGCACAGATAACTGATTTCTGCCTAATCCAAATTTCAATTAAACGCTCATGTCATAAAAGACAGAGATAGGTCCAAGGACGAGGGGGTTGAGGCTTCCTACCCCACTAGCTCCCAAAATATTTTAATAGGAAAGGAAAGCACAATAAAGGAAGTACAATCAAAAGAGTATGTACAATTAAAATGTACTTTATTAAAACCAATATATTTCCTTACAAAACTGTCGAAGATACTTAATTTGACAAGTCTTTCTTGTTTCCTGTATTGTTCTTACAATAGCAGATGTATGAGCAAGATGTTACAGTGAGATATTACAGTGAAATGTTACAGTGAGATGTGTGAGTGAGATGTTACAGTGAGATGTTACGTGAGATGTTACAGTGAGATGTTTCTGTGAGATTTTACAGTGAGATGTTTCGGTGAGATGCACCTCTTTGCTTACTGTGATGGGGGGGGGGGGGGTTTGAATGGTGTAGATAGAAACAGTTCTGTGGTTTCCCATTCACTTTATTTTAAGGGGAATAGGACCTGACCAATTGTTACTCTGGCTGTTTAAGTGGTCCACCACATTGGACAGTAACTTGATTATTCTTTCCATTACTAAATGTACAATTATCAAATCAATTTTATCTTCCGGAATAATGATTAGGCATCGCAGACATTAAGTAGTTAAATATTTTGGATTGTTTGAATAAAGCATGGAGGTTAAAAAAGCCTCAATCATGCAATTTTCTTTTTCTTTTAATTTAATGTGTTATTTATCAATATGTTTAAACTATATTTTTTGAGAAAAAAGTGGGCACCCCTGGGTATACTTTTTCATTTTAATGCGGAAAAAACTACTGCCTTCTAGATGACTAATATTTCCGGGGGGGGGGGGTCCAAGACCCGCCCCAGTATGGGCATACCCGGAACAGCCCTTCCCGTCACAATCATGGATCACCTACTGAATTAGACAGACCACTTTATTGGACCCGCCCTAAGAAAATGCTTATAATTATATCCTGCAAATGATGAATTGATAATGGCATTTTTATTACGACCAGATCAACATTGTACTGATTTATATTCCCGCGTAGTAAGATACATTGACTGACGAACTAAAATGTATAAGTCACAAAAACACTGATATTAAACTGCTTACACAGGATTCTACATTGTGTGGTCTTTTTAAAGGCTTGCGCTCTGGTCTGGCTGTCTTTTTGTCTGGTTTCGCAGGGTATCCTTATACGTACACCCTAAGAAAGAAAGGCAGCTTGTAAAACACTTAAGTGATCCTCACAGTGGATCCAACGGGGAACCCTTAGAGGATCGAGGTAGATCCCTCTAGTAAGGGTTCTTTGGGGAAGCCTGTCCGGTGGTTCTTTGGGGAACCCTAAGAGGTACAGCTGATACGCCTCAGTGGAACGAACACAAGGCTCTCGGCAAATGTATTGTTTCTATGTATACAGGACAAAACGATCTGTCTGCATATATATCTGGAAAATAAGAGAGGAGATAAATAAATAAAATATATATTAATATACACACATACACGTATGTAGTGGTGCATTCTGCAGGTAATATATGCGTTGTGTTTGGAGAGTTTGCAAACCGTGTGATAGCGGGGGTGCCTATTATTTTCACAACGCTAATTAAGAACTAATTAGCATACGTCCCTGTTCTTTGAGGCTTCCAATTGCACCTTTCGAGAAAGAGCCCCCACCCCCTCTCAGAGAGAGGGGTTATATTTGGAATGTAAATGACGGATTTTGCAAGATTCCCAGAATATCATTGTTTTTCAAGAATCCCGAAATATCATTAACAAGTTAAATCACATGAACCGTACAGTTAATACATTAAATATTACACACATAATACACTGTGTATGCGTGTGCTTTTTACAACGATAAATCTACATAGACTTGATTTACCTTATTATATTTATTACCGGTCTTACAAATTATTCATCATCACCTTTATACTCAAGTGGTAAATACAAACAAAACAATCCAAAACAATTATATATTTGCACTTTTAATGCACAGAAAAAGAAAGGATGGGTAACTTAATCAAGTCTAGTCTTAACTTAGTCACAATAAGTCAATATAACGCCAGGTTAATTAGAGAACAGCTGCAGATAATGTGTTATTAAGCGTGACCAAACAATAAGACCCCGCTGATTCCAGAATGCCCATATGTTTTGAAAACCAAATACAAACATTTCATACCACATTCAGAATATCATCAATTTAGTGTATATGCGCGCGTGTGTGTATTCAATTACAACGATATGTCAATAATATTGAATAAGTAATCTTATCTTATTCTTTAAAAAAATAGTTGTTTCGTTCTTATAATCAGGTGGTAAATACAGACAAAACAATCTTGGATTTTTTTGGTTGTGATTCAGAATTTCATGTGCATTCTTAACACTTTCTAAAATTTAGGAATAGCTATTGAATAACTAACCATATAATAATCAAGAGCCCTTTTCAAACGAAAAATGATGTCTTTTTTTTTCATTTTCATTCTTGCTGGCAAGGCAGATGAATCTGGTTTCTGCAAAAGAGAAAGATTGGATGGGCGACTTGTCAATTAAACACAACGTTAATTAGATATCTCCTTCAGTGAATGTGTAATTAAGATTGATTGATTGATTTTCTTAATTTCTTCCGTGTAACGAAGAGTACAATCACAATTAATTGAGCAATACAATAATACAAATTATGCAAATAATCACAAATAGTATGAATTATACATTTCACGTTTGAGTAGGACGTTAACTTTCTTAATAAAGTTATACCTGATATTCTGAATCTTTTAGATAATGTTAGCATATACTTCCGACGGCCATAGTGGTTTTACACATTTGAAGAAAAATACTGATCTGTACAAAAACATAGCTTGTTCTTGATATTTTAAACAAAATACTGGTGCTCCAAAATGAACAGCTATGTACTGATCTTCTTGAAACATGTGCATACAAACACTGAACTCTACTGAGACTTTATCGTTTATGAAATCCCAAAGTTGTTCTCGTTCTATTAATGTCTTATCACACGAACCTGTCACATGACGTATAGCATTTGTGAACATTTTTGCCACAAAAAGTCTTTCTAACACTCCATAATTTAAAAGTAATTGCACGGTATAAGAAAATACCCCCAACGAGGAAGGTATGTCTCCTGCTACTGTCCAAAGCATAGAAGGAGTTAACATATCTGCTTCATTTCAGGGTTCTATGAATGGGAATTGACATATAAAAAACAAAACGATGTTTAGGAATGTACAGAACAGTGTTCTCTGAGTACATGCATGTACAGTACAGTGTTCTTAGTGAGTACCTGAGTGTACAGTACAGTGTTCTCGGTGAGTACCTGTATGGCAGAGATTCTAAATATATAGAAACGCTTCTCCAACTGATCAAGTAATACTGTTTTCTTACATGAGTCATCGCTATAATGTATACAGTATAGAAATTACGGGTGGTACAAAGGTAGGGCAATTAGAACCATAAAACTTTAACCCTTCATAGAACAGACACTGATTAGTTGATACTGTGTACCGGGAAGTGGAAAACATTCGCTTATCACAGCAGGCCGGTATTAAATATCTTTTCCTTTTTTATAATTATGTGGAAAATAGAATTTAATTAAATGTCCTGATGGACGTTAAGGAGTCAATAACTTTCCCACATTCGGGTCTGATAGTTTTAAAGCAAAGGATTATGTAAGACATTTATTGTCTGATACCTGGTACAGCATATCAGTCCTGATAATGTATTACAATCTCTGTAAATATTGCCTGACTAGATATTCTGCATTTGTTAAAAAACCAAGCTAGTAACATTAAAGGCGTTTTCATTTGTACCTAGGTAGAGAGGAAATGGTTTGTTACAGTAGTCCTCAGTGTCGGAGAAATAGGAGCTCTAACCTACAAGTATCCGGAGCCGACCGTCAAAGTACAGGTCGTAATATGGGAAAAACTGAGGAACGGAAGCCGCAAACAGATTTACAGCACGGGTTCCTGCAAGCCGCTGATCAAGAGGTGTTACATTCTCACAGCAGATGTCTCCGGGAGTCTCCACTCTGTTCACACATGACACCCAGAAAGAAGATGCAGGTTTTTACGAATGTGAAGTGACAGGAGAACAGCAACTGATATCACAGCTTGTAGAGTTTACAGTCGCAGGTAAGTGTGTTCAAACTGGAAAACAAGATGTAAATATTCTAAAAGATATCCTAACCACAACACAATGATATATCACTTATTTTCTATATAAATTCAATATTGGAGTTCGTGCTCCCAGTGCCGAAACCTCCCGCCAGTATTGATAACATGGACATACATACCACGGAAAAAACAACTCATAAGAAAACGGCGTGTACTCTGCCATGGCAAACGAAGACCAGCCAAGGTAAGAAAAAGAAAAAGGTAGATTTTAACAGGCTAAAAAGTCGACGCGGCCGAACCAGCATATCAGTAAACAATCTTTCCTTGTGTTTATTATATCGAATCGTTCAGGCTAGTTAATACTTTATTTGAACAATGATGTTTTCTTATCACTAAACCGACCTATCACCTAAAGAGGTTCATACCGTCGAAAATCAGAAGCAGAGAGGAAGCCGGAAGGAAACCTTGAAGGGTCATGCTGAATCAAGTAAGTTAAACCAGGACGTGCACTTTTTTAAAGAATTTCATTTGCAGCCCATGCAGCCACTCTCTCCTATTTTTCATAAATGTTATTCGTTTTTTGGTTTTTTTTTTAAATCTTTTACTATTTTCTATTTACGGTGCCACGGGATTTGAATTAGTCAAATTATAATAACTTACGAAATAATATAAAAGCATTGCTAAACGAAACCTTAAGAATAAGTGCTTGTAAGAGACTTTCGGGGTGGGACACTAATTGATGATCTGTCTTTACCTCGCGGTAGTCTCATTACATTTCATCTTACTTATTCCACTTTACCACTGTTTGCATAATGAACACCGTATTTACCTTCACAATAGCTTCACAAAAGCACAAAGATGGGACCAAAATCATACAGTTGTCTTTTAGACTAACATCCGTATCGTGGTGTTTTTTCACAACTTAACTGTCTCCCATATTTACGTTATCTCGTCAAGTCCACAATGAATCCATGGGGGCCGCCATATTTTCCTGAGCGTTTAGGTCATACATTAGCCGTAACAAACTGATTCAGTGATAATTGGGCTGGTAAACCTACTTGAGTTGTGTTACAATCATTCTCGAGGAATGCATCGCAGTGGTCTTCAAACATGTTTAACATATGAAACTTTTCAAACATTCATATTGTGGTAACCAGTCCGTAATCTTAATAATATTCTACGAATGATGCATTGATACAAGGAAATTCATGAGAAGCCACAACCCAAACTGAAACTTCTTCTCTATGGTATCGAGTCATTTCCTGTATCGCTTACAGGTTGGCTCGGTCCAGTAACCCGTGTCAGCCCTGCCTGTACTCATGCGGTCAGAATTCAACAAATATGCGGAGGATTTAACAATATGCTGAGTAAAAACCGAACTTTTCTCACCAATGTTTAGTTTTGTTAAAAAGTACACTTAAATTGCTAACGATTGGTCTGGTTTATGTCAATTGAGAGTGTATCTGTAGGCCATCAAGCGTTGCATCCTCATGGGGCCTTATAAAGCGTACCTCAGACCTAGATGTAAAGGCACTCTGACAGTCAGTAATTTGGTCGTAATGTCAGAGGGTCGATATGGCGCTAGGTCATACACAAGAAATGAGAATGAAAAGGTCAACTTGGCTAATATCCAGAACGCACCGCCAGGCGCGGATCCAGGCCCTCTCCCCTCCCCCTAACCCACGACCTTTTTTAGACAAATCTATGCATGACGGTTTTTTTGGGATCAGACCCCCAACCACCACCACCACCACCACCCTCCCCCTCGCTCTTAACCAACGACCTTTTTGGTGCAAGCAGTGATTAAGTAGAATTAGCTAGAGTTAATGTAATGAGACCGCAACTTAATGATTGTTGAGGACAAATCAGTAGGATTTTTGTCTGTCTCTGCTTAGGTATACGGTCTTTTACTTCGGTTATTCAGCCACATGTACTTAACATCTGGTTTTATGTATATTTCAACGTGTTATTGAAATATATATAAAGGCTGGTAAAATGCTTATATTCCATCTTTTGAATTTGTGGTCACAATATGACTAACGAACCTGTTGAAATTATCTTAAGCAATAACTTAGGACGAGGTCCCTATTTGAGTCGTTATTGCAACCATTGCGTTAACATTGTAACGAATAGTATTTTAAGCCCCTTGCTAGTCGTAATTACAAATAATATTATTACAGCAGACCGATTTGGCCTTTTAGGTCAACAGAGAGCTTGGTTTTATGGCATGGCAGCCCTAATATTCCTTGCAGTGGCGATAACTCCCGCTACAGGATATTTCATTTACCGCAAGGCGACAACCTAAGCCGAAGACAAATGAAAGAACTGTCTGAACCTGGAAATGTATGTGGTATTTTGTTGAATGACAAAGGTCGCCGGTAAAACCACAGTAAACCACCGGACCAATCAAACATGGTTGAATACAAATCCACTAACTGTCTCCACCATCAGGTAAAACCACAGGAAACCACTGGACCAATCAAACATGGTTTAATACAAATCCACTAACTGTCTCCACCATCAAGTAAAACCACAGGAAACCACTGGACCAATCAAACATGGTTTAATGCAAATCCACTAACTGTCTCCACCATCAGGTAAAACCACAGGAAACCACTGGACCAATCAAACATGGTTTAATGCAAATCCACTAACTGTCTCCACCATCAGGTAAAACCACAGGAAACCACTGGACCAATCAAACATGGTTTAATACAAATCCACTAACTGTCTCCACCATCAGGTAAAACCACAGGAAACCACTGGATCAATCAAACATGGTTTAATACAAATCCACTAACTGTCTCCACCATCAGGTAAAACCACAGGAAACCACTGGACCAATCAAACATGGTTTAATACAAATCCACTAAATGTCTCCGCCATCAGGTAAAACCACAGGAAACCACTGGACCAATCAAACATGGTTTAATGCAAATCCACTAACTGTCTCCACCATCAGGTAAAACCACAGGAAAACACTGGACCAATCAAACATGGTTTAATACAAATCCACTAACTGTCTCCACCATCAGGTAAAACCACAGGAAACCACTGGATCAATCAAACATGGTTTAATACAAATCCACTAATTGTCTCCACCATCAGGTAAAACCACAGGAAACCACTGGACCAATCAAACATGGTTAAATACAAATACACTAACTGTCTCCACCATCAGGTAAAACCACAGGAAACCACTGGACCAATCAAACATGGTTTAATACAAATACTCTAACTGTCTCCACCATCAGGTAAAACCACAGGAAACCACTGGACCAATCAAACATGGTTTAATACAAATCCACTAACTGTCTCCACCATCAGGTAAAACCACAGGAAACCACTGGACCAATCAAACATGGTTTAATACAAATCCACTAACTGTCTCCACCATCAGGTGAAACCACAGGAAACCACTGGACCAATCAAACATGGTTTAATACAAATCCACTAACTGTCTCCACCATCAGGTAAAACCACAGGAAACCACTAGATCAATCAAACATGGTTAAATACAAATCCACTAACTGTCTCCACCATCAGGTAAAACCACAGGAAACCACTGGATCAATCAAACATGGTTTAATACAAATCCACTAACTGTCTCCACCATCAGGTAAAACCACAGGAAACCACTGGACCAATCAAACATGGTTTAATACAAATCCACTAATTGTCTCCGCCATCAGGTAAAACCACAGGAAACCACTGGACCAATCAAACATGGTTTAATACAAATCCACTAACTGTCTCCACCATCAGGTAAAACCACAGGAAACCACTGGATCAATCAAACATGGTTTAATACAAATCCACTAACTGTCTCCACCATCAGGTAAAACCACAGGAAACCACTGGATCAATCAAACATGGTTTAATACAAATCCACTAACTGTCTCCACCATCAGGTAAAACCACAGGAAACCACTGGATCAATCAAACATGGTTAAATACAAATACACTAACTGTCTCCACCATCAGGTTAAACCACAGGAAACCACTGGATCAATCAAACATGGTTTAATACAAATCCACTAACTGTCTCCACCATCAGGTAAAACCACAGGAAACCACTGGATCAATCAAACATGGTTAAATACAAATACACTAACTGTCTCCACCATCAGGTAAAACCACAGGAAACCACTGGATCAATCAAACATGGTTAAATACAAATACACTAACTGTCTCCACCATCAGGTAAAACCACAGGAAACCACTGGATCAATCAAACATGGTTTAATACAAATCCACTAACTGTCTCCACCATCAGGTAAAACCACAGGAAACCACTGGATCAATCAAACATGGTTAAATACAAATACACCAACTGTCTCCACCATCAGGTAAAACCACAGGAAACCACTAGATCAATCAAACATGGTTTAATACAAATCCACTAACTGTCTCCACCATCAGGTAAAACCACAGGAAACCACTGGACCAATCAAACATGGTTTAATACAAATCCACTAATTGTCTCCGCCATCAGGTAAAACCACAGGAAACCACTGGACCAATCAAACATGGTTTAATACAAATCCACTAACTGTCTCCACCATCAGGTAAAACCACAGGAAACCACTGGATCAATCAAACATGGTTAAATACAAATACACCAACTGTCTCCACCATCAGGTAAAACCACAGGAAACCACTAGATCAATCAAACATGGTTTAATACAAATCCACTAACTGTCTCCACCATCAGGTAAAACCACAGGAAACCACTGGACCAATCAAACATGGTTTAATACAAATCCACTAATTGTCTCCGCCATCAGGTAAAACCACAGGAAACCACTGGACCAATCAAACATGGTTTAATACAAATCCACTAACTGTCTCCACCATCAGGTAAAAACCACAGGAAACCACTGGACCAATCAAACATGGTTTAAAACAAATCCACTAACTGTCTCCACCATCAGGTAAAACCACAGGAAACCACTGGACCAATCAAACATGGTTTAATACAAATCCACTAATTGTCTCCACCATCAGGTAAAACCACAGGAAACCACTGGACCAATCAAACATGGTTAAATACAAATCCACTATCTGTCTCCACCATCAGGTAAAACCACAGGAAACCACTGGACCAATCAAACATGGTTTAATACAAATCCACTAACTGTCTGCGCCATTAGGCTGTGCGGGTGTGCGTTCATCTCCGTTCGTGCGGGTTTTTGTTCACACCATAACTCAATCGTGAACTGAATTACAGGACACTTGCGGGGCATTTCGGGAAGGGGCCGATGAAGAATCGATTACGTTTTAATGTAGATCCGGCTCATGGTCCGGTTCCATGAAGGTCATCAAGGAATAATCACAACTATAGTCACTCATGCACAAATGAACCTTGGTGTTCATAAGTGTTGAAGATTACTATGGAACCCTTATGTAATTATTTAATCAAATTGCATGTACAGGTCAAAATACACGTTTTCTTGTTGTTTAGGTAGAAGCGTATGTTGATTATAGGTTATAATGTAGTACTAATGATGAATCGATAATGACATTACCTATCAGTGTATGGTTTACTTTTATTAATCGATAACGAAATTACATATCAGTTTAAGGTTAACCTTTACCGGTTTGCATTCCGACGTGTTAAAATAAATTGACTCTGACATTTTTTTTATATGCCAACCTTCATATTACTAGCAATTATCAAAATTACTTATTTTACACGTCATCAAATGGCTTTTTTGGAGTTGACAGGGTTGCATTATGTATTTTCATATACCAAGTATTATAAATTTCTACTGATTAAGTCTCAGGTAAATTCAAGTTAGTCATCTGACTTGTATGTTAATGGTATTTAAATTTTGAGTCACTTTCTGAAATACAAACTGTCATTTCCACGACACAATCTAATCACCCAATATTCAGATTTTGGGTATATTTAATGTTACAGAGAGCAAATACCAGAGTAACTACTGCAGCTAACAATACAATTATCATGTAACATACATTTTAATGATACCTGTAGATGTTACCCCTTCTGTTGACCTTCCTGTCAATCACTTTCTATATGTTAAAGTCTTTTAATTAATAATAATAAAGACGTTTGTCTTCCATCCGAAAATTAGGTCTGTGTCTACATAACCTTAGGCGTTCTATATAAAACGTGCCGTCTTATCTAATTCTGCATAAAGGAAAGCGGATTACGTTCATCTATCTACAACGCCATTATACTGTATTTGACGCTAAAATAATAGTGAAAGAAAATGTAGTTCTGTGCCCTAATAGTCGTCACAATGTCAGGAACTTTAGCCACTATCTAAATATGGCTGGTCTTTGCGGGGGGGGGGGGGGGGGTCGTATTTATAGGTGGTGGCATCTAACCACAATGTATATATCTGATTCAATGTTTCGGTTTATCAGTTATTACATTTGGGGTCCAGGTTTCATAAAATGCCGCATCTAATAGCTTTCTTGGTTAATACCGTGTGAGTAGATTTCTTGCATACGTTGAAACAAGGCTGATACTTGATTTGGTCAAAATCTGGCTTGTGTGGTTCTGGGAAAGAACACATCGCTCAAAGTCGGGATCGAGGTCGCAAGTTAAAATCTCAGCCGAGAAGCGATCGGCCCAGGGTGAGCGCCTCGCAGGCTTAATGGTAAGACTGAGCCCCACAGTTGTGTTCAATTCGCAGTTAATGCGGCTGTTGTGTAAGCAAGCATCACAGACACTAAAATATAAAAGAAATAAAGAAGGAAAGATTGATCTAACTGAAGCGCTCTGGTGGAGAGAATCTGGAACCTCCGTCCTTGAAACTCCTTCACAAACGAAAGTGGGGGGGGGGGGGGGGTGGGAAGTGACGGATTCAGGATTTTGGATATATAAACCCTACAAGACTTATAAGAAATGAACTTTGAACTTTGCGACGTCTCCGCCCTTCAAATGTGACTACGACCAGATATTGCCTCTGCTTTCAGTAAATATTTTACTAAATGTTGCAATCTCCAAAAATTGTACATAAGTTAACCTTACATTGGGTAATAGGAATATTACAAGGCAGCTGATCAAACATTTACGCATGCTACCTTATCCAAGGTAATGAATAAATTCAAGCTGAGAGAAATGTGTGTTACGGTTCATAAACTTCACGTTCGCATCAAAGGTCAGCTCTCCGCCGGATGAGCCTCGCCCTCAGCCTGAATAAAGAAATTGAGTTTGCATATGAATCATTAAACTGATCCAGACTGCTTCAAATGTAAGTTGATCGCGTCTGGGTGTAAACGCAATATTTCATCAAATTATGTACAATATCATAACGTTTTGGGCTTAGTCGTTCGAAGCTAAACGAACCAGGGGATCAACCAATCAACGACGAGAAAAAAAAAAACAACTGTTACATCCTGCGTTATGTATATAATAACCAGACAGGGAGACTGAGATAAAATTATAAAAAAATATATAAAATTATCCTTTATATTGCCCTGTTTTTCCGTTTCTGTTGAAACCATGAATATAATCATTGGTGTACAGAACAGTTACGGCAATCGGGTGGTCGGTATATCTGGTAAGTGAGCTTGTAATGGGAACAATTCGAACTAAACAATGCCAGGTATCCCCGGATCCCCTACTCTCACAGTAAACAATGCCAGGTATCCCCGGATCCCGTACTCTCACAGTAAACAATGCCAGGTATCCCCGGATCCCGTACTCTCACAGTAAACAATGCCAGGAGTCCCCCGATCCCGTACTCTCACAGTAAACAATGCCAGGTATCCCCGGATCCCATACCCTCACAGTAAACAATGCCAGGTATCCCCGGATCCCGTACTCTCACAATAAACAATGCCAGGTATACCCGGATCCCCTACTCTCACAGTTAACAATGCCAGGTATCCCCGGATCCCGTTTTCTCACAGTAAACAATGCCAGGTATCCCCGGATCCCGTACTCTCACAGTAAACAATGCCAGGTATCCCCGGATCCCGTACTCTCACAGTAAACAATGTCAGGTATCCCCGGATCCCGTACTCTCACAGTAAACAATGCCAGGTATCCCCGGATCCCGTACTCTCACAGTAAACAATGCCAGGTATCCCCGGATCCCGTACTCTCACAGTAATCAATGCCAGGTATCCCCGGATCCCGTACTCTCACAGTAAACAATGCCAGGTATCCCCGGATCCCGTACTCTAACAGTAAACAATGCCAGGTATCCCCGGATCCCGTACTCTCACAGTAAACAATGCCAGGTATCCCCGGATCCCGTACTCTTACAGTAAACAATGCCAGGTATCCCCGGATCCCGTACTCTCACAGTAAACAATGCCAGGAGTCCCCCGATCCCCTACTCTCACAGTTAACAATGCCAGGTATCCCCGGATCCCGTACTCTCACAGTAAACAATGCCAGGTATCCCCGGATCCCGTACTCTCACAGTAAACAATGCCAGGTATCCCCGGATCCCGTACTCTCACAGTAAACAATGTCAGGTATCCCCGGATCCCGTACTCTCACAATAAACAATGCCAGGTATCCCCGGATCCCGTACTCTCACAGTAAACAATGCCAGGTATCCCCGGATCCCGTACTCTCACAGTAATCAATGCCAGGTATCCCCGGATCCCGTACTCTCACAGTAAACAATGCCAGGTATCCCCGGATCCCGTACTCTAACAGTAAACAATGCCAGGTATCCCCGGATCCCGTACTCTCACAGTAAACAATGCCAGGTATCCCCGGATCCCGTACTCTTACAGTAAACAATGCCAGGTATCCCCGGATCCCGTACTCTCACAGTAAACAATGCCAGGAGTCCCCCGATCCCCTACTCTCACAGTTAACAATGCCAGGTATCCCCGGATCCCGTACTCTCACAGTAAACAATGCCAGGTATCCCCGGATCCCGCACTCTCACAGTAAACAATGCCAGGTATCCCCGGATCCCCTACTCTCACAGTAAACAATGCCAGGTATCCCCGGATCCCGTACTCTCACAGTAAACAATGCCAGGTATCCCCGGATCCCGTAATCTCACAGTAAACAATGCCAGGTATCCCCGGATCCCGTAGTCTCACAGTAATCAATACCAGGTATCCCCGGATCCCGTACTCTCACAGTAAACAATGCCAGGTATACCCGGATCCCGTACTCTCACAGTAAACAATCTAGGTATCCCCGGATCCCGTACTCTCACAGTAAACAATGCCAGGTATCCCCGGATCCCGTACTCTTACAGTAAACAATGCCAGGTATCCCCGGATCCCGTACTCTCACAGTAAACAATGCCAGGTATCCCCGGATCCCGTACTCTCACAGTAAACAATGCCAGGTATCCCCGGATTCCGTACTCTCACAGTAAACAATGCCAGGTATCCCCGGATCCCGTACTCTCACATTAGAGCGGAGTCAGAGACCACATATACATCCGCCTGGTGCTTAACAGGAAAATGTGTTCATGGATGGATTACAAATGACCTCTGTTAGCTACAACTAACCATCGTTGCCGCTAGCACTAATCGAGATATACAAACAAATAATCCAATGTGAAAATTTCAAAGATTCCTTTAAAGCAAATTTTGGTAAACCTGCATTAATTGCAAATGTGTCTAGATCCGTGGGCATTAACTGTGTCCTCCAAGAAATTTCATCATAATCTGTTCATAAGTTTTTGAGTTCAGTTTCTAACTCGTAAAAATGTGAGCATCTTAAAGGGGTGACGAACGTGAAACACCCTTCCGTTTTAATAATGCCATTCTTGTAGGTTGAATACATAGGTGTTTTGTATATTTGAGAAAAGGAATGAAACATGGTATTAACGGTAATTATTAAAGTAAATTAGCCAGATTATCTATAAGATAAAATATACATAAATACAGTATATAGGACTTGATTGTTAATTATGTTAATAACACAGCGGATTTCACTGAGTCTGTTTTTTATGGAATATTTAAATTGTCTCCAGTTTATTATACAAAAATAATTACACCTGCTCTGTAATGAATATGATTCGAGAACTAGTACAGAAATCCCTTGTGTCACTTGGTGTTAAAAAATATGGGTAATGAAGGTGTTAGATAAGGCTCATACGCTGCCTTAACGTCCCAGATGTCCCCTGATCGGCTTCACATCAGATTTACCGTGGTTAACAAAAGCATACATCGGGGAAACCGCAGAAAACAGGACAATATCGGGTGATATCGGAATGACGTCGGCAAGTGCAGAGGGTCGGAGACACATCGGGACATTTTTAACATGATCAGATATGTTAAGAATTTAGGTAACAACGGGTCACATTTCGTGACATTAGATACACGGCACTGACACCTGGACACATGGCATTGACGTTAGACATAACGCGCTGGCACCTGGACACATGGCATTGACGTTAGACATAACGCGCTGACACCTGGACACATGGCATTGACGTTAGACATAACGCGCTGGCACCTGGACAACATATATATGACGAGTAGGAAACAGAGCGGAGGGACGTCTGCGAGCAAATATCCCGGAAAATACACATAAAAATTCTCTAAAACATAATTGAAATAAAGAAACCATGGGCCACATTTATAGTTTGTGGTAATAACTTCCACCACGTCAGTATATCTTTGTGATGATCAACGTACAGTTAATTAAATGCCTGACCTCGCTCACTGAGAGAATCAGCACGATGTATAAATTGAACGCAAGCTGATGCGGAAATTTAATTGGATTGATTAGTTATCCCGTGCATCATAGAAGATAAGAGGATATCCCTCAGAAATGCCATATGTCAGTGTAGAACATCCTGTTTAATTGAGCCGAGGGTTCAAGTTTAGCCAAGGTATTTGGGTAACAGGAAGATCATCGACAAAGCTAGTACCATGAAGTCAATGGTTAATATTTTGGCAGTTTCCATGCATGACTAATTTTCTAAGTACGAGTAATTATGTTTTGTTATTAAGTGAATAATTCAATTTTAATGTTTAATTTAAATATCTATCGGTTACTTGAACGACTGAGCTGTTTTCTGAACAATTTCTCACAAATTGTCGTGGGAAATCGTCTCAGCAGTTATTCGTAGCAATCATCATAACAGACACACGAACATACAAACTAGACGACCATAGGTCGAGCGCTTGCCGGAAGTTGATATATAACATATAGACAGAGAGACAAGAAAAGAGGGGAACAAGTGAAAACAGTTATTTGAATGAGCAATGTCCTTGGACAGAGGAAACAGTAATACTTTTATGTATTAACGCTGATATTGAAAAGCCGCGGACGAACGGACAGATAGCCAGACAGAATATATTTCCTGGTTTTATTTTTCCTGTATGCCTTTTTAGAAGCATCGCTAAACAATGTAGACTCCAGAAAGACATGTCAGACCAAAGAACATTTTTGACGGTGTATGCAAAATTTACCTTATATGATCAATAATTAAAAAGCTGCTGCTTATTTCCTTTCAAATTAATGTAAGCGCCGAAAAGTACAGTTTCATTCAAACGGTGATCCGACTGTCATTTAGAAAACCTTTCCAAAACTGAAATTTTAAGTTTATATCAAAACCAAAATGTATATCGACATAAGAATAACCTGTGTTCAAGAGTTTCAATACGTATCTTATTATACACACAATCATTAATGTCTACGATCAGTTAGAAAAATTCTCTCTGAGTTGGATTTTCAAGTGAATTAACTTGAAGTAAAGACCTTTGGATTTTGTAGAATACAGGTATCTGTTGAAGTGACAAATAAACATTGCTAAAATAACTCGGTATCTTTACTATTGTCCTGTGCCTAACCAACCCGGACTTTCCTTTTTTTACAGATACTTTTTGAAAACGCGTATACTTCTTGATTGATTAAGTATAAAATGTATGAGCCTGAGCACTTTTAAACTTCTCGGCTGCATTAGACTGGTCATTGGCATCTCAGACATTAAGATAATTTATTATTTATATTAACTGCCTTTTATCATCGACCCAAAAAAAGTGTAAAGCCAAAACAAATATTACATTTGAAATTAGGTAAACATGAAATTAGCAAAACAAGGTGCTCTTTCGGTTTTGTGCTTAAAAATTATGTTAACCTCGTTTATTTTCTTCAAATAGTCAGTATGCTTTGGCAGTATAATACCTCCTTGACGTCGTATTTAACATGGTCTATACTGAACATGTAAAATATGAATAGAAAACATCAAACACTTGTATAAAAATAATACTTTATTACGTATCAAACACTGGTAAAGTGTCATGTAACCGCCTCAGGTGATCTAGACCTATCCTGCATGGTATGGTTTAAAAAATTAATAAAAGATACTTTCGTGTTAAAATTGTGGACGGTGTGTACAAAATTAAAATTGTATAATCAAATAAAAAAAACTACCGCTTAATTCCTTTCAGATTTTTGTAAAAGAAGAACCTGTGTTTAAGAGATTCAATACTAAACTTATTGTAAACACAATAATTATCGCCTACGAGTTTCATTTTTGTAATTTCTCTCTGAGTGGGACCATTCGGTGAAGGAAAGTGAAGCGAAAATCTTTAGATTCTGCTGAATGAAGGTATGGGTTGAGGTGACTGATAATCATATTGCTTTGTTCATTAAATATAACTAACGTAATTGCCAGTATTAAACAGTAATTTATTTATTTATTTATTTATAATACATATTTAACCAGGATAGCCTATTCAGCAAAAGCTGTTTTTCAATAGGGTCCTGGTCTAGATGATATAGATAAGTACACAGATAAAAAAGCAAATATGAAAGAACTGAAACTAAAATACATGCATACATAAAAAACAGTTATACATACATCGTTTAAAATGATCATAGAAAAAAAATTCTTAAATGATATACACGAATATTGAGTAAATAAATTTAAATAAGAGGCCTGACTAAAAATTAAAACATGTAAGATCATGATTTCACAATAAATATATTACATAACGACACAGAAAAGGCACCTGTGAACAAGCTATGAAAAATTATATGGCATAAATTGCTTGTACAATGATTTAAACTGGCAGAGACTGGTTGCAGATTTGACACTTACAGGTAAAGAATTCCAGTGGATGGGACCAGCATATGCAAGACTTGCTTTGAAGGATTCTCTGTTTGGTTTAGGTAATGATAAATTGAAGCCCTGGGAAAAACGAGTATTATATGCACTATTAACACGGTTGAACGTATGCGTAAGAGAGGGAGGGACATTACCAGACAAACATTTAAAGACCATTAAAGAAACAAAATATTGGTATCTCTGTTTAACATTCATCCAACCCAATGTTGCAATCAATGATGTAGAGGATATATTGGTATCATAAATTTTAGTAACAATTCTAGCAGCTCTATTTTGAAGTTTTTGGAGTTGTAATAAATACGTTTTGGAGGAATTACCCCAGACAGATATACAATAATCAATGTGACTCTGAATTAAGGCATTGTAAAGTGTGTTTAAGCTAAAGACATCTAAGGTTTTACTTAATCTGAAAAGGAGACCTAGTTTTGATACTATTTTGTCGCACACCAGTTGAATATGTTTTTTCCATGTAAGACCAGCGTCGATGATAACACCTAAAAGCTTTGTGTGTTCAACCGGCATCACTGTAATGTTATCCATGGAAATGTTCAGTTGATTTCCATTGGTTTTAGACTTGGGGCCAAATAATATGAATGATGATTTTTGGGGATTTATACTCAGTCGATTCTCTCTAAACCATTTAAGTGCAATTTCGAGATTTACTTGTAATGACTCTATAGCTTTAGCGGCTGAATTCGCTGAAGAATAAATTGAAATATCATCAGCATAAATGACGCATTTCTCACTGAGGAACATTGGAAGATCATTTAGATAAAAAAGGAAAAATATAGGTCCAAGGACAGTGCCCTGAGGGGTACCTATGTCCAAGGTGCGTGGTTCTGAAAGCAATCCATTAGAATAAACCACTTGCTTACGATTAGACAGGTAGTTTTCGAACCACATAAGCGGTATACCTTTTATGCCATAATCGCTCATTTTTGTAAGTAAGACAGTATGATCAAGGCTATCAAAACCTTTTTTTACATCGAGGAAACATGCGGCGGTAACATTATTGTTATTAAGACTGATTAAGCATTCGTCAATTATGCTGTGCAAGGCAAATGAAGTTGAACGATTAGGAAGATAAGCGAATTGTTTATCCGAAAACAGATTATTACTTTCAAAAAACGTAATGAGGCGCGATTTAACGAATTGTTCTATTATTTTTGGCACATGGCCTATAACTGAGATCGGTCGGTAGTTATTTGGATCATCCTTACATCCAGATCCTTTGTATATAGGAGTGATCCTAGCGGTCTTCCAATCTGCTGGAAACTCGCCGGTTTGAAGTGAGATGTTAAATATGTGGGCTAATGGAGCTGAAATATAAGGTGCGGCTATCTTAAGGAAAAATCCTGACATTCCCAGTATATCTTCTTTCATACTGGAGTTTACTTTCAACAACTGTGATAAAACAAATTGACTCGAAACTGAATTAAAATCAAAAGATTCCAAATTCGGGTTACCAATATGATCGCAAGTAAATATTGTTTTCGGAAATTTATTGTTAATATTTTTTCCAACAGAAGTAAAGTAATGGTTAAATTTATCAGGGTCAATCTTTCCGCTTTCTTTATTCGAGGAGGTTTTCGAAGGCAGTATGTGTTTTAAAGCTTTCCACACACAACCAGGGTTGGAGCCATTTTTTTGTATCAGCGTGGCATAATACTGGCTACGAGTGGATCTGATAAGATTTGTAACATAATTTCGCTGATGTCGGTACGCAGACCAGTCATTACTGTGATTTGTTCTTAATGCGTTCCGATGTGCATAATCACGCAAGTGAATCTCATTAAGTAAATCATTATTGAACCATTTATTTTCGCGAGCTTTGGTGCGACGTCGAATAAAAGGCGCGTTGTTATTAGAAATTCTCAGAAATTCATAGCGCCACATTTCCCAGGCTAAGTTTACATCAGAAAGTTGCATAATTCTTGAAAAAAAATTGGATTTCGATAATTCATCGATAAATTTGTTTTCATTGAATTTACGAAGGGTACGGTAATATCCGGATTTTGTTACTGTGACCCTAGGTGGTCTATTCAAAACGGTAGTCACAAGAAAATGATCACTTATACATAAAGGATGAACTTTCACATTTGAATGCATGCTAGGATGTGAAGAAAATATCAAGTCGATCATTGTAGAGGTGAGCTGAGTAATACGAGTAGGCTCTGTTACAAGTTGTTTAAGACCTAAGATTTTTTCGAGCAAGTCCAGTTTACTAGCAATATAAGTTTCAGAGCGTAAGCAGTCTACATTGAAATCGCCAAGTAATACAACATGTTTGAATGAGTTAAGGGCAGAAGCAAGTAAATCGAGTAATTCATCAATGTAACTGGAACTGGAATTAGGCGGTCTATATATAGAACCGATTAAGACCGGTTTTCTCCCCAAAATTATTTTAACCCATACACATTCAACGACATTTGAGTTTAAAGTGACCAACTCCGGTTTTAACGACGATAACACATACGTGAGAACTCCTCCGCCATGCCGATTCCTGTCTGATCTAAAAATCGTATAATCATCAATTTGTATCTCTGAATCAAAAACGTGGTTATCTAACCATGATTCTGTTAATGATAAAACATGAGGGTTTAAACTAGAACACAAGAGGCGAATCTCCTCTATTTTGGGTAGCAAACTACGAACGTTAAGATGACCTAATATGGTACCCTGGTTAGCTAGTCGATATTGCTTAAGATCAGAATATATACTTGGGTTTTGAGACAAAATAGAAGGAAGAGAGGGTGGAATTTCATTATCGGGTGTAATTGGTTTGGTGCTAGGTAATGCTTGATAAATATCTGATAAGTGAGAGCTTGTTTGTTCTGTAATACTAACGTTAGGACTTATAACCTGATCAGAGTACACATCCACTGAATTCCTTAGTAAATAATCATCTGTTATATGGATGTTTTTGTTTGATCTCCGTGAAAATTTTGAGATTCCATTAGGCTGTCTTCACTAGTGTACATCGATTTTTGAAAATATCGAACGCTAGAGGCAATTTGTCCGGTCATTGCAATTGTGCCGAATTTACTAAAGTGTATACCATCATATCGATAGTAAGACCTTTTCAAAGGTGGTGAGCAGTCACAAAATATGATATTCTCAAGGGATTCACATCTCTTTCTCAGTTCATTGTTTATAATGGTGATTTTTCTATTTACAATGCTGTCATGTAAATATTTAGGGATTGCCAAACTGACAATTTTACAGTTGGTGCTGCTTCTAGTGTTTTGCAGCATGTCAGTGTATTTGTTAACAAAGGTTAGGGTGTCATCACGATAAACGTTGTTTGTGCCTACTTGAACCACTAAACAATCATCATTTGACAAATCTTTTGCAGTTTTTGGTAGTTTGGACAAAGCATCATCAAGTGTGAGCCCACTAGTACTTAACACAGAAATTTTCTTGTCACATAAATGGTTAGCCACACTGGAATAGGAGTCTCTCACTAAGGAATCACCAAATATTAAGACACGACTTTTTGATTGAATATCAATAAGTCCATTTGTATTGACATAAGCGGAAGAACTTGACTCTGCTGAGCTTTGTAGACCAAGGTCTTCTGTAGGTGTTACTTTGTTAGTGTCACCATTTTTTTGTTTCTCTGCGTGATAAGGTACAGGGAAGGTCTCGTTCAAAGATGGCCAGTCGTCAAAAGGGGTGTTCGCTCTATTAGCAGAAGAATTATCACGTTTTCTGATAGTCCCAGTAGAGTGACGTCTTGAGTGGGATGATACAACTCCAGACCAGGCTTGTTTGTTTGATGAATCCTGCAGAGTTGTCGACATGTTAGGTCTCTCACTGGAGGTTTTGGATATACTATGGTTCAATTCTGCACATTTACAGGATTTGTCAGACAATTCTCGGAGGAGTTTTTCAGTAGTTGACTGTACTTTAAGACATTCATGTAATTCTTCTTTCATTAATTTGTTTTCCTGTCTGAGGGACTGAAGTTCACAAAGAATATGTTTAAGTTGCGTTGGGATGTTTCGGCAGTTTTTACAATTCCATATCAGGCCTTCATCCCCAGGCTGTATGTTCATACATGTCAAGTGAAACCAGTTGTTACAAGAACAACACCTGATCATCTCTCCCTGTGAGATATTGTTGTATTTACAGTTGCGAATATCACATATTAGATTGTTTTGTGAGTCATTTGTTGACGTATCAATGGTAATATCGCTGCTCTTGCACTGAGGAGAGGGGTTGTCAACATTTTGTGACGGAGCAGAGGTTTGGTTATTTTTGTTGCCATAAACGTTTGGCCATTTTTTATTGACATCATTGAAGAACTTAGGACTGATTAGGACAACCTGCGAGATCTTGCGAGTCGTTAGGATATGTCGTAGGACCTTTCAAGGACTGCCTACGATCTACAGGTCAAAGGTAATTATAACCTGTCACAAACCAGACGTAAATGTGACCAGGCCCTAAGTCAAGCTATATAAATCGAGAAGGTTCATATTATGTTGTCGGAATTTGTAGAATACCCTCCGTCATATATAATATATATCATCATTTTATTCCATACTTTGACAATATATTAGATCTTTTTATAGCATATTTAAATCAGTGTTTGTTATTTTTTTATCTTAAGAATGTAATTTACCATACAAATGCAGGTAAACAGACATACAGTGCATTATTTGAGATAGGCCAAAAGTCTGATTTGTTAAAGTGCTCTCCATTGCCAGTGTTAAACTTATGATACAGTTTCTCATTAGTATTCCTGAGTCTGACACCCTCCCCTTTTCTTAAACCTTTGATGCGCCCCTAAATAATTATTCGTCTGGGATAATGGACAAAAACCCTAATTTTCAATCAGCCTGTCAAGACGCTGACCATTATTAGCGGACTGATGTATATTACTGTTCAATACGCTATCCGTTACAGCGGACTGGTGAATATTACTGGTCAAGACGCTGACCTTTTTTAACAGACTGGTGAATATTATAGGTCAAGAAGCTGACCATTTTTACCGGACTGGTTTCTATGACTGAGTTGACGCTGATGTTGGTATGTTGAGTGATGCACAGAAACTTCGCCAGAGGGATGACAGTTATGTTAAAGTCATAGCGATGACAGTTAACGTCAGAATGTGTCACAAGTTTCCCTTTTGATTAGATCCTGTACATATATACACATGGGGGAACACAGAGAATAAGGCAAGTATTTCAAATGCAATGATTTAAGTCTTAGTTTTTTTCTTATTTTAAGGTCAATTGATGTGGAAAATGTAGAAAACCTGGCGAGGAATCATCATCGTTTTGCCCCGAATTGACGAAAGAAATCGACGAAACAAAGAAATGCCTCCCTCAATTATCGACGGAAAACACTTGTGCCAGCCACCAGATGGCGGGTTCGGTTGGGTGGTTGTGACGGCGTCATTTGCAAGTTCTCTGTTACATTTCATGTACGCCAACAGCTTCTCCTTGATGTACCTGGTCTACCAGGTAGTGTTTAAATCAAGCAAGGCCGTCACCGGTGTGGTCGGATCCTTACAGCTTTTCTCAATGGGGTTTGTTGGTAATGTATATTTGTATATTCTTAAACTGATAAAAACGATATAAAAAGACTTGGTTTTACTGTTTTACACAAGGTATTAACGAAAACTTACTGTAACTAAATATGATGTCTTTTTAGTTTGCCGCTTTACATGAAGGATCGCCCATAAAATAAAAATGCAATAATTATGTCGATTAATACCCTGTTACTTCAACGAATAAAGAATATAGACATATGCTTTTTTACTATATATAATATTACACTTGAAAACGATATTCATTCTGTAATTATAGTTTCACAGATACATTCAAGAAATGTGAAATGAACGTTAGTCAGAAATGAATTACGCAACATTTATTCGGCCAAATGTTTTAAACCTATCAAGTATCCTACACGTGTCATGTCCCATCTCCATACGCATCAAATCCCGTGATAACATATCGTTACACAAACACAGGAGATGCCTATTCATGCATTCTTGCACTCGGCATACATTCTTAAAAATGACTTAAAAAGTTAATTTTTTTTTATTTCCTTTTAATTTCGTGACTCCAGGGATTATAGCTGGGCCCTTGATGAATCGTTTTTGGATTTCGGTGGGTGGCGATAACAGGTGCTCTTCTGGTCTCGACTGGTTGTTTCCTGTCAGCATTTGCGTCGCACATCTCAGAGTTGTTTCTAACACATGGGTTACTAATAGGTAGGTAAAAAGGCCGGGCAGTTTTCACATCATTAAATGATTAATCATATACTATTAATTGAATTTAAATATTATAATCAATAACCCACGCTATGCAAATATGTGAAAGTCTGAAGCTGCTAGTGGTAGGTCGTTACTGATTGTTAAAGCATGTTCGATGATGAAATTAAGATCACCGATTATTAATGGCTTTTTTATCTATCCGCTATATACTAAAACATTAACCGAGTTTATTTAGTCTGACTATATAAAAAAGCAGGAAGTTCAAGGTAAAGGACGAGCTGTTGACGTCTGTTCTGTCCACAAGTTGTTCGCTCATTTGTGCCCCTCCTTTTAATATCTCTGACAGGGTAAAATTTGATTAACCTGTTAATTGGTCAACTTTGGATTTGCATACATAATTGTCAGTGATCGTTTATGTAAAAATGCAACGAATTGAATCGATTGTGATAGAAAACCATAATTTCATATAATCGATTAATAGGCCCACAACAAGTATTTCATTTAGAATATAAAAACATTTCCTAGGACGGAGTCATAATCATCCAAAACACTGCATCCTTTTACACATTGTAATGAACTCGATGTGTTGGCTAAATATAAAGGAACACCTCCGCCGGGATCCTGATTAAAGTTCCCTTTGTTCGTCACATTGCCGCTGTTTACGAAGGTAGTTCACAGTTGAGATTCAGAATAAAGCTAGTTCCCATTTAATAATTAATGTCCATCACACCATAGGATGCAGAGTACCATGTCACAGAGGATCTCAGAAACATAACTGTCTGTTATTAGGACCTTAGGTTTTTTTCTTCGTTCATAACAGTTTTAGTTAATTTGCTTTTATAAAAAGTAAACAAAGACATTACCAGCTATCCTACCCACCAGGACAAGAATTAATACCTCCCGGTGGATGTTTATATAACTAATATCGCGATTTACATGATTTATAGCTTAATCTGTACTACGTAGGCGAATTTGCGATTATATCTCGTTTAGAATATTTAAACTCTTCCTACCCATATTTTAAAGACTAAGTTGTTACAATTGGAATTATTTGATCCGTACAGAAATAATGATAAAATAAAGTAACAGACATATCTCCTTTCTTTTCAGGGCCAGGAATCGGACTAACCTTTATATGTGGAAGCGCAGCTGTACAGAAATGGTTCACCGCACGACGCCCCCTCGCGGCCGGATTTGCAATCCTTGGCCTCCAAGTTGGGAATACCCTGTGTGGACCTTTTACTTATGTATTAAACACGTCGTTTGGATGGCGTGAGACCTTGCTAATCTACTCAGCGATCACACTTCCAGTCACTATCGCCGCGGATTTTTTCCAAGAGGCACCATCGTCACTGACAGGCCGGGATGTGGAGCTTGAAGACGTATCCGCCCCGCTGATCGACGCTCCATTGTCCCAAGACGATAATGATAAACCAGTTTGAAAAATTTCGAGTTCGTAATGTTCTCCCTCGGGAGCATTTTTGTGACGTATGGTAATTTAGTAGTGCTCCTACACACCCCGAGTCGGGCGAAGCATTATGGAATATCCATGAAGCAGATACAAATTATACCGACACTTTCAGGAGTATGTCAGTGCCTTGGGGGTCTGGTAGGTGGCGTGGCAGGCAATTTCTGCCCATCGTGGCTGGTCGTCCACTTTGCCCTGGCTGCTGGCTGCGGCGGCGTCCTAACGATGGCACTCGTCTTTACGGATAATGACTTCCTGCCCTTGGCCGTGTTGATATCTTTGACATCAGTTACGATTGGTATATTCTTTTTAAGTCACTCACTAACAGTAATTATGAGGCAGGACTCTAGACTTTTGTCATAAAAAGGGATGCAGTTTTCTCAGAATATCTCAATTTTGCATTTGTTTGCTCTATGATATCCAGGGTCATGGCCATTGTCATGGGCAGAAGAGTGACCTTGACCTTATATAATGCCATTTTTAGTAGTTGATTTTTCCCCAGAAATATAATCACCTTTTTTTTCGAAACATGGGGTGCCCATTGATCCAACTCATCTAATTTGGATAATTGAATATTCCGTGTTTTCGCTATTCAATTGTATGAGAAACCCATACATGTAGCAAAATAAAAGTAGAAATCCATATTTTCAACTCTTAACAAAGCCAGAAGACAAAGTCTTTTAAAACTTTTATCCGATAGTGGCTTTGGCTTTTGACGTGGCGATAAATATGGAATACCTTCATATCTTTACAACATTTTCTTGGGGGAGGGGGGCACCTCTGTAGTACATCAATGGATACGGGCCTATGGAGTCTATGAAGTCTATTATGTAAGGGATTTATCATCAGATGACCTTAATAAACTTTGTCAAGTTCCTGGCGAAGTCCAGGCCTGAGAGAAGGTATCTTGAATTGAACCGATGTATCCAAGACAGTGTTTCTGTGTTTAGTAGACGTTCGCGAGACTATGCATTACGTTTCAATAGTCAATAGTTCAATGGTCTGTCTGACCGCGTTCACCGTGTACTGTGTTTAACAGGTCTGTGCTTCAGCACGAGGAACACGGTTTTGACGGAGCTTGTTGGTGTGACCCAGATCCATAGAGCAATCGGCGTCAACCTCCTGGCGCTGTCCGTCCCATTGTTAACGACTGTGCCCCTGGCAGGTAGTTATAAACATCCTTGTATTTTGTAAATACATGAAAGATAAGTAATTATGGCTCTTGCTTATAAAAACGTCCATGTATCATATTTAAATTATATAAATAACCAAAAAAGATTCAAGCATGTCAGAATATGATGAATAACTGGGTGCTAACTGAGACGTTACTTTTAGTAAATTCGTTAAGAGGGAGCACTGCGTTTACCTGCATACATGGTCAGTTCACTTACAAAATTCAAAAGATGACTTATCATTAAATTGTATTTACATGCACATCAGCTTTATAGGTTATGTTGGGACCCAGTTTGGTTGACATATTTTCCGTTAGGCAATATGAACTTGTTATCTTTTTTTCCAAATAAGCGAAAAAATAGCACCACTTTAGCTTTTACTTCTTGTTAAACTATTTCTTATCGAAATTAGATCAGTATAACGTTAAAAATTTAAAGTTAAACCTCTCTTTTTTGTCATAAGCAAATCAAACACGAACGGGTTTGTATAGTCAATGTTATGTTTCATTAACTAAGTATACAGACACATTGATCGTCGGATCAGTATGTAAGCTGTAGAAGGTGTCTGCTGTTTGGTGTACAGTTAATATTAACGACACTTTCCATTTCACTGTCTCATTCCATCGTTCCCAGATATATTACAATATTACACAGTAAATTTGAGAAAGCTTGGTCTCTTATTGCATTAAAACAATATTATGCGAAAAAGGTAATTATTATCTTTCAGTCATTTTTGTTTCACTATATTTTCATAGTGTTGCTTATCATATAATATCTCAAGGTTGAAGCAGCTATTAGGGCATGTACAGTCAACCAACTTTAATGTGTTCACCTTATGGACCTGCCAAACTGCCCGCTTTATAAAGGTGTCTTTTGATGAAGGCGATAGCCGCCAAAAAGTGTAAAACTAAAGTTAAACATAGAAAGCTTGAATAAAAAATATAAATAGGCGATTGGTAACCATGTTCAATCGGAACTCATCAGCCGAATTCGTATTCTAACCTCGGATGTACCAAGGGAGCAGCCAGATTGCCCTTGAAAGTAGTTTGGCAGAGAAGGTCAAGGCCCCGTCATCGGGCGATTTAAAACAAAACAACATTTAAAGGGACACGCTTTGTATGTAATTGATATTATTGATAATGATTAAGGAATATATTGGGAGAGACTTGCAGATTTCTTGTAATTCATATATGTTTTGCATTCATTTAAATTTGCCTAAATTTGCTGCATGAGGATAAAGTTGACGCCAGCTGAATTATTTCATTAAATCACTCTCGTGCGGATTCAATCTTCTAAAAACTGTGTGCGGTTAGATGAAATACCGTATTATAACGCCTTTTTAAAGTAGTTTAACAAATTTTGTAAATTTTCAATTATTCTTGCTTAATCAATGCTTTAACATGAAGTGAATTAAGGGTTGTTTTGTTATAACCGAGGTTGTTGTTCGCCGGACTTCCCATGCCTAGGGCATATCTTAGGGCCACTAGGGCCATAGATATATCCGAGCCTAATAAATGTCATGTATTTTCTTTACAAAATTAAAAACTGTCATCGAAAATAGATTTTGATCTCTAAACAAGTCATCACGAACATACGCACATTTACGTGTACGTGATTTACCTATATATTACCAGTACCGTAATGCTGGCATTGTTGATCGCTGTATTTACCTATATATGGTACAGCTGGCTCTAACCGGGAACTTAAGTTAAATCGTATTAACTACCTCCATAATTGTTCACTTCTTTGAGAGAGGTATAACCAAATTTTTTATAACGGTCACCTCAGCAATAAGTATTACATTAGTGGTTAACAAAGGTCAGTTTTTGCCAACCTCTCTGGTTATAACGGTCACAATTGTAATAATTAAAACAACAGCAACCACTTTTGTAATATGCATTTATTACAATAATGGTTGATGCTGCGCGGAATTTATCGCAGTTTCTTTGAAATTCTTGCAAACAAACAATCATTCCTACAAAGAAACCGTTTGTTATAGATGTTATTACCATAGTGACCTTTACTTAAATGGAGATCGCGCGAGCAACCACTATTTATAAATAGTCATAATTGTAATACACAAATATATTTAAAATGACGTAAGGATTGATTGCAGAATAATAAAAAAATATCAGCTATTTTAAATACAAATATAAAATCATACTGGCCCGGTCACTATTGTAAAAACGGTCATTATTGAATACAAAGATATGAAATATTTAAGTATTAAACAGGAAAGTTGAGACTTACTGCTTCTTGAGCAGTGAGACATACCCAAACAAAAATCATGCATACTAGAACATGTTAAATAACTGTCTGCTAACTGAGATGTTACTTAGAGTAGATTCGCAAAGAGGGAGTATGCCGAAAATGGTACACTTATCATGCATCCATGTATCTGTTCACCTGCATACATGGTCAGCTTACTTACATACATAGTAAGTTCACTCACATTCATGGTTAACTCTCAAAATTCGAAAGAAAACTTTTAACAAAATCAATAGATAGTTATATGCACATCACACTCATAGCTTATGAGTTGACGTACTTACTGTAAGCCAATATGAAATTTTATTGCTTGCCGGAAATCTTCGATTTCCGCAAGCATGTTGGTCAGTTCCGTATGTCCATTTGTCTTTTTGTTGCTTGCCGGAAATCTTCGATTTTTTTGTCGTTTTTTTTTTGTCTTTTTGTCTTTTTGTTTGTTGCTTGCCGGAAATCTTCGATTTCGGCAAGCATGTTCGTCAGTTGCGTATGTCTGTTTGTCTCTTTGTTTGTTGCTTGCCGGAAATCTTCGATTTCCGCAAGCATGTTCGTCAGTTGCGTATGTCTGTTTGTCTGTTTGTCTGTTTGTTGCTTGCCGGAATCAAAGATTTCGGCAAGCATATTACTCAGTTGCGTATGTCTGTTTGTTGCTTGCCGGAATCAAAGATTTCGGCAAGCATATTGGTCAGTTGCGTATGTCTGTTTGTCTGTCTGTCTGTCTGTCTGTCTGTCTGTTTGTTTGTTTGTCACCACTCTCCTGGCCACAATTTTGCCACAATAACCTTGAAACTTACAGGGATGTTGGAAAACATAATTTCTAGGTGCCCTATTGTTTTTGGTAAAAATAGGTCAAAGGTCCAGGTCAAGGTCGTCAAAACTTCTCAAAACGTTTTTTTCTTCATATCTTTGTGACTATTAGTCGTATCTACTTCAACAATAGCTCATTTTAATCGTCATTCCAAGGCCTGTCATCTGGTGTGTAGCTGACTCAAATTTGCCGTAACCATGGTTACAATTTTTTGGGGAAAATTCATGATATTCGAAAATAAGGGATCTTATTTTTCTAACTTTGTCAGTTTTAAAGCTAGAGTGATCTAGTTTTTTGCATCAGGTAGCATTCAACTAGTACTACAAGATTTTATTACAAGTCTTGCAGTATCTCGTAAAATATCTCGTGAAAAGAGATATTTCGAGATTTCATTCATCTTGCGCCAAAGGCCACATTATTGCAGGAATCTTTTTGAATCTGACATATCATAAGTCCTACACTAGTATCTTGAAATTGTTTTTTCATTTTTTGAATATGGCTGCTAGGGGGCGCTGCACACGACCCTCACACAGATATCATTACATTGGCCATATCTCTAAAACCCAAAGCCTCAATTACATAAACTATAGCTTATTTTTTCCCTCTGAGTCTTCTCCATAAACGGATAATGTCATCTGGTCTCAATGTTGTGTCACTGTGTCATTGTGTCCGTCTGTTTGTCAGTTGTCCTCAAATTCGCCTGCTTGCTTTTGCGTCTCACATATAGCATTCTACAGGCCACAGTTTTGAAAGAATCCTTTTGAAACTATTACATCTTAAGTCTTACACTAATATCTCGAAACGAATTTTTCATTTTCCGGATATGGCCGCTAGGGGGCGCTGAACTCGAACCTCTCCCAGCATATCATGCTTTTTTGTTTGTTTGTTTGTCATCAATCTCCTGACCACAATTTTGCCACAATAACCTTGAAACTTACAGGGATGATGAAAAACATAATTTCTAGGTGTCCTTTTGTTTCTGGCCAAAATAGGTCAAAGGTCAAGGTCAAGGTCGTCAAAACTTCTCAAAAGGGTTTTTTCTTCATATCTTTGTGACTATTAGTCGTATCTACTTCAACGATAGCTCATTTTAATCATCATTCCAAGGCCTGTCATCTGGTGTGTAGCTGACGCAAATTTGCCGTAACCATGGTTACGAATTTTGGGGGAAAGTCATGATATTTGAAAATAAGGGGTCTTATTTTTTCAACTTTGTCAGTTTTAAAGCTAGAGTGATCTAGTTGTTTGCATCAGGTAGCATTCAACTAGTACTACAAGATTTTATTACAAGTCTTGCAGTATCTCGTAAAATATCTCGTGAATAGAGATATTTCGAGATTTCATTCATCTTGCGTCAAAGGCCACATTATTGCAGGAACCTTTTTGAAACTGTCAAATCATAAGTCCTACACTAGTATCTCGAAATCGTTTTTTCATTTTTTGAATATGGCTGCTAGGGGGCGCTGCACACAACCCTCACACACATATCATTACATTGGCCATATCTCTAAAACCCAAAGCCTACATTACATAAACTATAGCTTATTTTTTCCCTCTGAGTCTTCTCCATAAACTGATAATGTCATCTGGTCTCAATGTTGTGTCACTTTGTCGGTGTGTCTGTCTGTTTGTCAGTTGTCCTCAAATTCGCCTGCTTGCTCTTGCGTCTCACATATAGCATTCTACAGGCCACAGTTTTGAAAGAATCCTTTTGAAACTATTACATCTTAAGTCTTACACTAATATCTCAAAACAAATTTTCCATTTTCCGGATATGGCCGCTAGGGGGCGCTGAACTCGAACCTCTTCCAACATATCATGCTTTGGCAATATCTCCAAAACTATAAACCTCAGTTACATAAACTGTAGCTTTTTTTCTTCCTTTGAGTCTTCTTCATAACCTGGAGAAGTCATCTGGACTCAATCTTGAGTCACTTTGTCAGTGTGTCCGTCTGTTTGTCAGTTGTCCTAAAATTCGCCTGCTTGCTGGTTCTTGCGTCTCACATATAGCATTCTATAGGCCACAGTTTTGATGAAATCCTTTTGAAACTATTACACCTTATGTCTTACACTAATATCTAGAAAATAAATTTTTCATTTTCCGGATATGGCCACAAGTGGGCGCTGCACACGACCGTCACACACATACCAATGTATTGGCCATATCTGTACACCCAAAGCCTCAGTTACATAAACTAAAACTTATTTTCTTCCTTTGAGTCTTCTGCATAACCTGATTAAGGCATCTGGTTTCAATCTTCTGTCACTTTGTCAGTGTGTCCATCTGTTTGTACGTTATCCTCAAAGTCGCCTGCTTGCTGGTTCTTACGCCTTACATATAGCATTCTACAGGCCACAGCTTTGACGGAATCCTTTTGAAACTGGGACATCTTATGTCATACACTAATAATACGAAACGCATTTGTCATCTTCGGAATATGTCCGCTAGAGGGCGCTACAGACGAACCTCCCAAGTATATAATTAATTCGCCATACCTCCAAAACTATAAATCTAAATTACATAAATTATAACTCATTTTCTTCCTTTGAATCTTCTCCATAACTAGGTAAAGTCATCTGGTGTCAATCTTGTCTCACAAAGTCAGTATGTCTGTCTGTTCGTCTTTTGTTGTCAGCTTTGTCTGCTTCCCTGTTCTTTTGTCTCATATGTCATTCTACAGGCCACATATTCTCAGCAATGTCCCTGAGAGTCATTCCATTAATAGAAAACCGACAATATGTACTGTCTGTCCGTCTGTGTTTCACTTCTGATTTCCGGCAAGCGTTCGACCTATGGTCGTCTAGTTTGTTTGTTTGTTTGTTTGTCACCACTCTCCTGGCCACAATTTTGCAGCAATCGACATGACCCTTACAGGGTTGATTGACAACCGAACACCCTGGAACCCTTTTGTTTTTGGTCAACATTGCTCCAAGGTCAAGGGTCAAGGTCACGACAGGTGTGGTTAACGGTTTTTGCACTATAACTTCGCCATAAATAGCCTTATCCACTTCTGCAATAGCTCATTTTTTTCGTCATCACCTGGCCTTTCTTTTGACATGTAGCTTTCTTAAATTTGCCGTTACCATGGTTACATTTTTTGGGCAAAAATCATGGAAATTGGAAATAACACGACCATTTTTTGTAACTTTGTCAATTTTTAAGCTACAGACGTCTGGTTTTGGTCATTATGTACCTTATAGGCAGCTAGACATGATAAAACTAAAAGTCTTGCCAAATCTCGCACCATTTCTCGTCAAACGAGAGTCTTCGAGATTTCATTAAATATGACCTACAGGTTGCATTTTTTTAACAATGGCTTTGAAATTGATATATTTTGTGTTATTTATAAATATCTCGAAATCAGTTTTTCATTTTTTGGAAATAGCCACCAGGGGGCGTGGTACCTGAAACACTGTAACATATCATTTTTCTGCAATATCTAAAATAATTTTAAACATGGCACAATTTTTATCGTTGTATCTTAAACTAGGAACATTGGCTTATTCCTCCGCACATGTAGCTTTGTGCTGCCGTTACCATGGTTACCAAATTTGTGGGTTAAACTTGACGATCTGAAAATATGCAGTTTTTGGCTTCTATCTCGGTTAATATTTATGTTTCAAGGGTCTAGTTTTTTGCATAAGGCTGCTTCCCCTTAATTCTAAGTCATCCAATTGCAAGTCTCGTCAAATTTCGCTCGGTTTATCGTCAAACGAGAAAAAACGAGATTTCACGGAAATGCTTATAACTCGGCGACTTTTACAGCTACACAGGTCTAGTTTTCGGCATTTCATTACATATGACCAGCTTGACACGCCAGAAAAGAAATCAGGCCAAATCTCGCACCATATCTCGTCAAGCGAGAAAAAACGAGATATCATGGAAATGCTTATAACTAGGCGACTTTTACAGCTACTCAGGTCTAGATTTGGCATTTGGTAACATTTGGCCAACTTGACATAGAAAAACTGCGATACTTGGTGAAATCTCGCACTATATCTGGTCAAATGTGGAAAAACAAGATTTCACAGAAATGCATATAAGTCGGCGACTTTCACGGCTAGACAGGTCTAGTTTTTGGCATTCATTAACATTTGGACGGCTTGACATGACAAACCTGCAAGACTGGCCAAATCTCGCACCATATCTCGTCAAACGATAAAAAAGGAGATTTCACAGAAATGCTAATAACTCGGCGACTTTTACAGCTAGACAGATGTAGTTTTCGCCATTTCATAACATTTAGAGAGTTTGATATTACAAATCTACAAGACTGGCCAAATCCTGCACCATATCTCGTCAAACGAGAAAACACGAGAGTACACGGAAATGCTTATAACTCGGCGACTTTTACAGCTAGACGGATCTAGTTTTCGCCATTTCGTAACGTTTGGCCGTCTTGACATAATAAAACTGCTCGTCTTGCCAAATCTCGTACTATATCTCGTCAAGCGAGAAAAAAAAATGATTTCACGTAAATGCTGATAACACGGCGACTTTTGCAGCTAGACAGGTCAAGTTTCCGGCATTTTGTAATATTTGACAAACCTGACATGACAAAACTGGAAATCTCGCCAAAGCTCGCACCATTTCCCGTCAAACGAGAAAACACGAGATTTCATGCAAATGCTTATAACTCAGCGGCTTTTATAGCTAGACAGGTCTAGTTTTCGGCATTTCATATCATTTGGCCAGCTTGACATGACAAACCTGAAAACGTCTCACTGCTTCTTGTCAAACGAGATTAACGGGATTTCATGAAAAAAATTTGAACTTGGTCCCTTTTACACTAGAAAGATATGCAGCTGTTAAAGGTCAGCATGCATAAATAAACATATTATCCGTTTCTGCTGCCCCCACAATGATGCTCATTCATATGACTGTTTCTACATGCACTCTCTGTCTATCTGTCTGTATCATTTCCATTTCCGGCAAGCGCTCGACCTCTGGTCGTCTAGTTTGTTTGTTTGTTTGTTTGTTTGTCACGACTCTCCAGGTCACACTTTTGCATCAATCAACTTGAAACTTACAGGCTTGATTGACAAACCGATTTCTAGGTGCCCTATTGTTTTTGGTCAACATTGCTTCAAGGTCAAGGGTCAAGGTCACGACAGGTATGGTTAACGGTTTTTGCACTATAACTTCGCCATAAATATGCTTATCCACTTCTGCAATAGCTCATTTTTTTCGTCATCACCTGGCCTTTCTTTTGACATGTAGCTTACTTAAATTTGCTGTTACCATGGTTACGCAATTTTGGGGAGAAATCATGGAAATTGGAAATAACACGACCATTTTTTGTAACTTTGTCAATTTTTAAGCTACAGACGTCTGGTTTTGGTCATTATGTACCTTATAGGCAGCTTGACATGATAAAACTAAAAGTCTCGCCAAATCTCGCACCATTTCTCGCCAAACGAGAGTTTCCGAGATTTCATTAAATATGACCTACAGGTCGCATTTTTTTAACAGTGGCTTTGAAATTGATATATTTTTTGTCATTTATAAATATCTCGAAATCAATTTTTCAGTTTTTGGAAATAGCCACCAGGGGGCGTGGTACATGAAACACTGTAACATATCATTTTTCTGCAATATCTAAAAAATTATTGAACGTGACACCATTTTTTTTGTGGTATCTGAAACTAGGAACATTGGCTTATTCCTCCGCACATGTAGCTTTGTACTGCCGTTACCATGGTTACCAAATTTGTGGGTTAAACTGGACGATCTGAAAATATGCAGTTTTTGGCTTCTATCTCGGTTAATATTTATGTTTCAAGGGTCTAGTTTTTTGCATAAGGCTGCTTCCCTTTGGTTCTAAGTCATACAATTGCAAGTCTCGTCAAATTTCGCTCGGTTTACCGTCAAACGAGAAAAAACGAGATTTCACAGAAATGCTTATAACTCGGCGACTTTTACAGCTACACAGGTCTAGTTTTCGGCATTTCATAACATATGACCAGCTTGACACGCCAGAAAAGAAATCAGGCCAAATCTCGCACCATATCTCGTCAAGCGAGAAAAAAACGAGATATCATGAAAATGCTTATAACTAGGCGACTTTTACAGCTACTCAGGTCTAGTTTTTGGCATTTGGTAACATTTGGCCAACTTGACATAGTAAAACTGCGATACTTGGCGAAATCTCGCACTATATCTGGTCAAATGTGGAAAAACGATATTTCACAGAAATGCATACAAGTCGGCGACTTTCACGGCTAGACAGGTCTAGTTTTTGGCATTCATTAACATTTGGACGGCTTGACATGACAAACCTGCAAGACTGGCCAAATCTCGCACCATATCTCGTCAAACGATAAAAAAGGAGATTCACAGAAATGCTAATAACTCGGCGACTTTTACACCTAGACAGATGTAGTTTTCGCCATTTCATAACATTTAGAGAGTTTGAAATGACAAATCTACAAGACTGGCCAAATCCTGCACCATATCTCGTCAAACGAGAAAACACGAGAGTACACGGAAATGCTTATAACTCGGCAACCTTTACAGCTAGACGGATCTAGTTTTCGCCATTTTGTAACGTTTGGCCGTCTTGACATAATAAAACTGCTCGTCTTGCCAAATCTCGTACTATATCTCGTCAAGCGAGAAAAAAAACATGATTTCACGTAAATGCTGATAACACGGCGACTTTTGCAGCTAGACAGGTCTAGTTTCCGGCATTTTGTAATATTTGACAAACCTGACATGACAAAACTGGAAATCTCGCCAAAGCTCGCACCATTTCCCGTCAAACGAGAAAACACGAGATTTCATGCAAATGCTTATAACTCAGCGGCTTTTATAGCTAGACAGGTCTAGTTTTCGGCATTTCATATCATTTGGCCAGCTTGACATGACAAACCTGAAAACGTCTCACTGCTTCTTGTCAAACGAGATTAACGGGATTTCATGAAAAAATTTTGAACTTGGTCCCTTTTACACTAGAAAGATATGCAGCTGTTAAAGGTCAGCATGCATAAATAAACATATTATCCGTTTCTGCTGCCCCCACAATGTTGCTCATTCATATGACTGTTTCTACATGCACTCTCTGTCTATCTGTCTGTATCATTTCCATTTCCGGCAAGCGCGTGACCTCTGGTCATCTTGTTTGTTGCTTGCCGGAAATCTTCGATTTCGGCAAGCATGTTCGTCAGTTGCGTATGTCTGTTTGTCTTTTTGTTTGTTTGTTTGTTTGTTTGTTTGTTTGTTTGTCACGACTCTCCAGGTCACACTTTTGCATCAATCAACTTGTAACTTACAGGCTTAAATAACAAACCAATTTCTAGGTGCCCTATTGTTTTTGGTCAACATTGCTCCAAGGTCAAGGGTCAAGGTCACGACAGGTATGGTTAACGGTTTTTGCACAATAACTTCGCCATAAATATGCTTATCCACTTCTGCAATAGCTCATTTTTTTCGTCATCACCTGGCCTTTCTTCTGACATGTAGCTTACTTAAATTTGCCGTTACCATGGTTACATTTTTTTGGGCAAAAATTGGAAATAACACGACCATTTTTCGTAACTTTGGCAGTTTTTAAGCTAGGCAGATCTAGTTTTCGGCATTTTGTTCCACATGACCAGCTTGACACGACAGAACTGAAAGTCACGCCAAATCTCGCGCCATATCTCGTCAAACGAGAAAAAACGAGACTTCGCGGAAATGCTCATAACTCGGCGACTTTTACAGCTGGACAGGTCTGGTTTTCGGCATTTCGTTCCACCAATCAAGCTTGACACGACAGAGCTGCAAGACAGGCCAAATCTCGCACCGTATCTCGTCAAACGAGAAAACACGGGATTTCACGGAAATGCTTATAACTCGGCCAGTTTTACAGCTAGACACGTCTGGTTTTCGGCATTTAGTTCCACTAGACCAGCTTGACACGACAGATATGCAAGTGCCGTTACCATGGTTATATTTTTTGGGCAAAAATCACGGAAATTGGAATTAAGACGACCATTTTTTGTAACCTTGTCAGTTTTTAAGCTAGGCAGATCTAGTTTTCCGCATTTTGTTCCACATGACCAGCTTGACACGACAGAACTGAAAGTCACGCCAAATCTCGCGCCATATCTCGTCAAACGAGAAAAAACGAGACTTCGCGGAAATGCTCATAACTCGGCGACTTTTAAAGCTAGACAGGTCTGGTTATCGGCATTTCGTTCCACCAAACAAGCTTGACACGACAGAGCTGCAAGACAGGCCAAATCTCGCACCGTATCTCGTCAAACGAGAAAACACGTGATTTCACGGAAATGCTTATAACTAGGCCAGTTTTACAGCTAGACACGTCTGGTTTTCGGCATTTAGTTCCACTAGACCAGCTTGACACGACAGATATGCAAGTCTGGCAAAATCTCGCGCCATATCTCGTCAAACGAGAAAACACGAAATTTCACGGAAATGCTTATAACTCGGCCAGTTTTGCAGCTAGACACGTCTGGTTTCCGGCATTTCCTTCCACATGACCAGCTTGACACGATAGATGTACAAGTCAGGCCAAATCTCGCACCCTATCTCGTCAAACGAGAAAAACACGAGATTTCACGGAAATGCTTATAACTCGGCGAGTTTTACAGCTGGACAGGTCTAGTTTTCGGCATTTTGTTTCACATGTCCTGCTGGACATGACAGAACTGAAAGTCAGGCCGAATGTCGCACCGTATCTCGTCAAACGAGAAAACATGAGATTTCACGGCATTGGTTATAACTCGGCAAGTGTTACAGATAGACACGTCTGGTTTTCGGCCTTTTGTTCCACTAGACCAGCTTGACACGACAGACATGCATGTCAGGCAAAATCTCGCACCGTATCCCGTCAAACGAGAAAACACGAGATTTCACGGAACTGCAGCTAGACAGGTCTAGTTTTCGGCATTTAGTTCCACATGATCCGCTTGACATGACAGAACTCCAAGTCCGGCACAAGCTCGCACCATTTCCCGTCAAACGAGAAAACACGAGATTTCATGCAAATGCTTATAACTCAGCGGCTTTTATAGCTCTACAGGTCTAGTTTTCGGCATTTCATATCATTTCGCCAGCTTGACATGACAAACCTGAAAACGTCTCACTGCTTCTTGTCAAACGAGATTAACGGGATTTCATGAAAAAATTTTGAACTTGGTCCCTTTTACACTAGAAAGGTCAGCATGCACAAATATACATATTATCCGTTTCTGCTGCCCCCACAATGTTGCTCATTCATATGACTGTTTCTACATGCACTCTCTGTCTATCTGTCTCTATCATTTCCATTTCCGGCAAGCGCGTGACCTCTGGTCATCTTGTTGCTTGCCGGAATCAAAGATTTCGGCAAGCATATTGCTCAGTTGCGTATGTCTGTTTGTCTGTTTGTCTGTTTGTTTGTCTGCACTCTCCTGGCCACAATTTTGCCACAATCACCTTGAAACTTACAGGGATGATAAAAAACATAATTTCTAGGTGCCCTATTGTTTTTGGTTAAAATAGGTCAAAGGTCAAGGTCAAGGTCACGACAGGTATGGTTAACGGTTTTTGCACTATAACTTCGCCATAAATAGGCTTATCCACTTCTGCAATAGCTCATTTTTTTCGTCATCACCTGGCCTTTCTTTTGACATGTAGCTTACTTAAATTTGCTGTTACCATGGTTACGCAATTTTGGGGAGAAATCATGGAATTTCCTGATATTTTTCAAATTTGCAGCAATCGTACTGATTCTGAGATATTTTATGTAACACAAGAATATCTCGAAATTGTTTTTTCAGATTTTGGAAATGGCCGCCAGGGGGCGTTGCAGATGAAAAAACATGAAAATTTGTTTTGGTGCTATACCTCCAGAACTATTAAACATTGGGCCATTTCCATCACAGCACCTTCAACTGGGGTCCATGGGCTTATTTTTGCGCATAGGTGCCAAAGTGCGCTATTGCCAGATTTCTCTATTTTTGGGGTAAAACTTTTGAATTTTGAAAATATGCAGTTTTCAGCTTCTAACTCTGTCAGTTTTTATGCTGGAGAGGTCAATTTTTTTGCATCTTGTAGCCCTTGGTGAGCTCTCGGTGATCCAATCAAAAATCTTGCAAAATCTCGCACCGTTTCTCGTCAAACGAGAGTCTTCGAGATTTCATTAAATATGACCTACAGGTTGCATTTTTTTAACAATGGCTTTGAAATTGATATATTTTGTGTTATTTATAAATATCTCGAAATCAGTTTTTCATTTTTTGGAAATAGCCACCAGGGGGCGTGGTACCTGAAACACTGTAACATATCATTTTTCTGCAATATCTAAAATAATTTTAAACATGGCACAATTTTTATCGTTGTATCTTAAACTAGGAACATTGGCTTATTCCTCCGCACATGTAGCTTTGTGCTGCCGTTACCATGGTTACCAAATTTGTGGGTTAAACTTGACGATCTGAAAATATGCAGTTTTTGGCTTCTATCTCGGTTAATATTTATGTTTCAAGGGTCTAGTTTTTTGCATAAGGCTGCTTCCCCTTGGTTCTAAGTCATTCAATTGCAAGTCTCGTCAAATTTCGCTCGGTTTATCGTCAAACGAGAAAAAACGAGATTTCACGGAAATGCTTATAACTCGGCGACTTTTACAGCTACACAGGTCTAGTTTTCGGCATTTCATAACATATGACCAGCTTGACACGCCAGAAAAGAAATCAGGCCAAATCTCGCACCATATCTCGTCAAGCGAGAAAAAAACGAGATATCATGGAAATGCTTATAACTAGGCGACTTTTACAGCTACTAAGGTCTAGTTTATGGCATTTGGTAACATTTGGCCAACTTGACATAGTAAAACTGCGATACTTGGCGAAATCTCGCACTATATCTGGTCAAATGTGGAAAAACGAGATTTCACAGAAATGCATATAAGTCGGCGACTTTCACGGCTAGACAGGTCTAGTTTTTGGCATTCATTAACATTTGGACGGCTTGACATGACAAACCTGCAAGACTGGCCAAATCTCGCACCATATCTCGTGAAACGATAAAAAAGGAGATTTCACAGAAATGCTAATAACTCGGCAACTTTTACAGCTAGACAGATGTAGTTTTCGCCATTTCATAACATTTAGAGAGTTTGATATGACAAATCTACAAGACTGGCCAAATCCTGCACCATATCTCGTCATACGAGAAAACACGAGAGTACACGGAAATGCTTATAACTCGGCGACTTTTACAGCTAGACGGATCTAGTTTCCGCCATTTTGTAACGTTTGGCCGTCTTGACATAATAAAACTGCTCGTCTTGCCAAATCTCGTACTATATCTCGTCAAGCGAGAAAAAAACATGATTTCACGTAAATGCTGATAACACGGCGACTTTTGCAGCTAGTTTGTTGCTTGCCGGAATCAAAGATTTCGGCAAGCATGTTGGTCAGTTGCGTATGTCTGTTTGTCTGTCTGTCTGTCTGTCTGTCTGTTTGTTGGTTTGTTTGTCTGCACTGTCCTGGCCACAATTTTGCCACAATCACCTTGAAACTTTAAGAGATGATGGAGAATTAAATTTCTAGGTGCCCTATTGTTTTTGGTTAAAATAGGTTAAAGGTCAAGGTCAAGGCCATCGAAAAACCTCGAAACCTTATTTTCCTCATAACTTGGTCAAAAATTGTCGTATCAACCTCATTCTAACCCCATTTTGTTCGTCTTTCCATTGCCCATATCCTGGTATGATCAACCTTGTCAGTATGTCTGTCTGTTTCAGGGTTGTTGTCAATTTTGTCAACGGCCTTGTTGTTCTTTCTGACATTTAGCACTCTCCATGCCACAATTTTGCCACAATCACCTTGAAACTTTCAGATATGATGGGCAACAAAAATTTAGGTGCCCTATTATTTTTGGCCCAAATAGGTCAAAGGTCAAGGTCGAGGTCATCAAAAGTATACAAAACGGGTTTTTCTTCATATCTTTGTAACTGTTAGTCGTATCTACTTGAACTATAGCTCATTTTAATCGTCATCCAATGGCCTTTCTTCTGGTGGGTACTTGACTCAAATTTGCCGTTTCAATGGTAACGCATTTTCGGGGAAAAATTATCATATTTGAAAATCAATGGACTAATTTGTCAGTTTTAATGCTAGAGAGGTCTAAATTTTTCCATTAGGTTGCATTCATTTAATACTACATGATTTTATTAAAAGTCTGGCAATATCTCGTAAGATAGCTCATCAAACGAGATATTTCGAGATTTCATTAATCTTGCCCTGGAGGCCATAGTTTTGCAGGAATTTTTTTAAAACTGATATATTTCAAGTCTTACCCTAGTATCTCAAATTTGTTTTTTTTTTCATTTATTTGGATAGGGCCGCTAGGGGGCGCTGGATGCGAACCTCCCCAACATATCATATTTTGGCCATATCTCCAACATTATAAGCCTCAATTACATAAACTATAGCTTATTTTCTTCCTCTGAGTCTTCTCCATAACCTGGTGTAGTCATCTGGTCACAATTTTGTGTCACTTTGTCAGTGTGTCTGTCTGTTTGATAGTTGTCCTCAAATTCGCCTGCTTGCTCTTGCGTCTCACATATAGCATTCTACAGCCCACAGTTTTGAAAGAATCCTTTTGAAACTATTACATCTTAAGTCTTACACTAATATCTCGAAACCAATTTTTCATTTTCCGGATATTGCCGCTAGGGGGCGCTGAACTCGAACCTCTCCCAACATATCATGCTTTGGCAATATCTCCAAAACTATAAACCTCAGTTGCATAAACTGTAGCTTTTTTCTTTCTTTGAGTCGTCTCCATAACCTGGAGTAGTCATCTGGACTCAATCTTGATTCACTTTGTCAGTGTGCCTGTCTGTTTGTCAGTTGTCCTCAAATTCACCTGCTTGTTGGTTCTTGCGTCTCACATATAGCATTCTATAGGCCACAGTTTTGACGGAATCCTTTTGAAACTATTACACCTTATGTCTTACACTAATATCTCGAAACAGATTTTTCATTTTCCGGATATGGCCACTAGTGTGCGCTGCACACGACCCTCACACACATACCCTTGTATTGGCCATATCTCTACACCCAAAGCCTCAGATATATAAACTATAGCTTATTTTCTTCCTTTGAGTCTTCTCCATAACCTGATTAAGGCATCTGGTTTCAATCTTCTGTCACTTTGTCAGTGTGTCCATCTGTTTGTCCGTTATCCTCAAAGTCGCCTGCTTGCTGGTTCTTACGCCTTACATATAACATTCTACAGGCCACAGTTTTGACGGAATCCTTTTGAAACTGGGACATCTCTTGTCATACACTAATAATACGAAATGCGTTTGTCGTTTTTTGGAATACGTCCGCTAGAGGGCGCTACAGTCGAACCTCCCAAGTATATCATTAATTCGCCATACCTCCAAAACTATTAATCTAAATTACATAAATTATAACTCATTTTCTTCCTTTGAATCTTCTCCATAACTAGGTTAAGTCATCTGGTGTCAATCTTGTCTCACAAAGTCACTATGTCTGTCTGTTCGTCTTTTGTTGTCAGTTTTGTCTGCTTGCCTGTTCTTTTGTCTCATATGTCATTCTACGGGCCACATATTCTCAGCAATGTCCCTGAGAGTCATTCCATTAGAAAACCGACAATATGTTCTTTCTGTCCGTCTGTGTTTCACTTCCGATTTCCGGCAAGCGTTCGACCTATGGTCGTCTAGTTTGTTTGTTTGTTTGTTTGTTTGTTTGTTTGTTTGTCACGACTCTCCAGGTCACACTTTTGCATCAATCAACTTGTAACTTACAGGCTTAAATAACAAACCGATTTCTAGGTGCCCTATTGTTTTTGGTCAACATTGCTCCAAGGTCAAGGGTCAAGGTCACGACAGGTATGGTTAACGGTTTTTGCACTATAACTTCGCCATAAATATGCTTATCCACTTCTGCAATAGCTCATTTTTTTCGTCATCACCTGGCCTTTCTTCTGACATGTAGCTTACTTAAATTTGCCGTTACCATGGTTACATTTTTTTGGGCAAAAATTGGAAATAACACGACCATTTTTCGTAACTTTGGTAGTTTTTAAGCTAGGCAGATCTAGTTTTCGGCATTTTGTTCCACATGACCAGCTTGACACGACAGAACTGAAAGTCACGCCAAATCTCGCGCCATATCTCGTCAAACGAGAAAAAACGAGACTTCGCGGAAATGCTTATAACTCGGCGACTTTTACAGCTAGACAGGTCTGGTTTTCGGCATTTCGTTCCACCAAACAAGCTTGACACGACAGAGCTGCAAGACAGGCCAAATCTCGCACCGTATCTCGTCAAACGAGAAAACACGGGATTTCACGGAAATGCTTATAACTGGGCCAGTTTTTCAGCTAGACACGTCTGGTTTTCGGCATTTAGTTCCACTAGACCAGCTTGACACGACAGATATGCAAGTGCCGTTACCATGGTTACATTTTTTGGGCAAAAATCATGGAAATTGGAAATAACACGACCATTTTTTGTAACTTTGTCAGTTTTTAAGCTAGCCAGATCTAGTTTTCGGCATTTTGTTCCACATGACCAGCTTGACACGACAGAACTAAAAGTCACGCCAAATCTCGCGCCATATCTCGTCAAACGAGAAAAAAGAGACTTTGCGGAAATGCTTATAACTCGGCGACTTTTACAGCTAGACAGGTCTGGTTATCGGCATTTCGTTCCACCAAACAAGCTTGACACGACAGAGCTGCAAGACAGGCCAAATCTCGCACCGTATCTCGTCAAACGAGAAAACACGGGATTTCACGGAAATGCTTATAACTGGGCCAGTTTTACAGCTAGACACGTCTGGTTTTCGGCATTTAGTTCCACTAGACCAGCTTGACACGACAGATATGCAAGTCTGGCAAAATCTCGCGCCATATCTCGTCAAACGAGAAAACACGAAATTTCACGGAAATGCTTATAACTCGGCCAGTTTTACAGCTAGACACGTCTGGTTTCCGGCATTTCCTTCCACATGACCAGCTTGACACGATCGATGTACAAGTCAGGCCAAATCTCGCACCCTATCTCGTCAAACGAGAAAACACGAGATTTCACGGAAATGCTTATAACTCGGCGAGTTTTACAGCTGGACAGGTCTAGTTTTCGGCATTTTGTTTAACATGTCCTGCTGGACATGACAGAACTGAAAGTCAGGCCGAATGTCGCACCGTATCTCGTCAAACGAGAAAACATGAGATTTCACGGCATTGGTTATAACTCGGCGAGTGTTACAGATAGACACGTCTGGTTTTCGGCATTTTGTTCCACTAGACCAGCTTGACACGACAGACATGCATGTCAGGCAAAATCTCGCACCGTATCCCGTCAAACGAGAAAACACGAGATTTCACGGAACTGCAGCTAGACAGGTCTAGTTTTCGGCATTTAGTTCCACATGACCCGCTTGACATGACAGAACTCCAAGTCAGGCACAAGCTCGCACCATTTCCCGTCAAACGAGAAAACACGAGATTTCATGCAAATGCTTATAACTCAGCGGCTTTTATAGCTCTACAGGTCTAGTTTTCGGCATTTCATATCATTTGGCCAGCTTGACATGACAAACCTGAAAACGTGTCACTGCTTCTTGTCAAACGAGATTAACGGGATTTCATGAAAAAATTTTGAACTTGGTCCCTTTTACACTAGAAAGATATGCAGCTGTTAAAGGTCAGCATGCATAAATAAACATATTATCCGTTTCTGCTGCCCCCACAATGTTGCTCATTCATATGACTGTTTCTTCATGCACTCTCTGTCTATCTGTCTCTATCATTTCCATTTCCGGCAAGCGCGTGACCTCTGGTCATCTTGTTTGTTTGTTTTTTTGTTTGTTTATCTGCACTCTCCTAGCCGCAATGTTGCAGCAATCGACATGAAACTTACAAAGATGATTGACAACCCAAAGTCCTGGAAACCTATTCTTTTTGGTCAACATCGCATCATTGTGAAGGTCAAGGTCATGGAAAGTATACAATACAGTTTTTGCTCCATAACTTTGTAACAAATGGTCGTAGCCACTTAAACCATAGCTTGTTTTATTTGTCATTCCATGGCCTTTTATGTGATGGGTACCTGACTCAAATCTGCCGTTACCATGGTTACGCATTTTTGGGTTAAAACTTGATAATTTAAAAATAGTTAAATTATCATGCTACATTTTCTATCTTTGTCAATTTTAAGCTACAGACGTCTGGTTTTGGTCATTATGTAGCTTATAGGCAGCTTGGCATGATAAAACTGAAAGTCTTGCCAAATCTCGCACTAGATCTGGTCAAACGTGAAAAAACGAGATTTCACGGAAATGCTTATTACTCTTTTTAAGCTAGACCGGTCTGGTTTTTGGCATTTCGTAACATTTGCCAGCCTGGCATGAAACTGCAAGACTGGCCAAATCTCGCACCATATCTCGTTTAACGAGAAAAAACAAGATTTCGCGGAAATACTTATAACTCGGCGACTTTTACAGCTACACAGGTCTAGTTTTCGGTATTTCGTAACATTTTGCCAGCTTGACATGATAAAACTACAAGTCTCGTGAAATCTCGCACTATATGTTGTCAAACGAGAAAAAAGATTTCACGGAAATGCATATAACTCGGCGACTTTTACAGCTACACAGGTCTAGTTTTCGGCATTTCATAACATATGACCAGCTTGACATTCCAGAAAAGAAATCAGGCCAAATCTTGCACCATATCTCGTCAAGCGAGAAAAAACGAGATATCATGGAAATGCTTATAACTAGGCGACTTTTACAGATACGCAGGTCTAGTTTTCGGCATTTGGTAACATTTGGCCAACTTGACATAGTAATACTGCGAGACTGGCCAAATCTCGCTCTATATCTGGTAAAATGTGGAAAAACGAGATTTCACAGAAATGCATATAAGTCGGCAACTTTTACGGCTAGACAGGTCTAGTTTTTGGCATTTCATAACATTTGGACGGCTTGAAATGACAAACCTGCAAGACTAGCCAAATCTCGCACCATATCTCGTCAAACGATAAAAAAGGAGATTTCACAGAAATGCTAATAACTCAGTGACTTTTACAGCTAGACAGGTCTAGTTTTCGGCATTTCATAACATATGGCCAGCTTGACATGACAAATCTGAAAACTTCTCACTGCTTCTTGTCAAACGAGATTAAAGGGATTTCATGGAAATGTTTGAACTTGGTCCCTTTTACAGTAGAAAGGTATGTAGCTATTCAAGGTCAGCATGCATACATAAACGTATTATTCGTTTCTGCTGCCCCCACAACGTTGCTCATTCATATGACTGTTTCTACATGCACTCTCTGTCTATCTGTCTGTATTATTTCCATTTCCGGCAAGCGCGTGACCTCTGGTCATCTTGTCTCTTTGTCTATTGTCTTGTCTTTGTCATCTTATTTGTATGCAAATTAAATATGGTGTAATCCATGTCGATGCACAGTTAATATAAACGTCATTTTGCATTTCACTGTTTCATCGTTACAAGCCTTCGTGCACAATATAACACAGAGTAAGTGTTAAACGACTAGGCCTCTCGTTGAATGAAAATACTATTTACCATATCAGTATTAACCATTCGATCATCTTTCAAAATATTATGTAAAACAAGTCGGTAAATCGGAGCTTTAAAATAACTCTATGACAGGCATGTATGGACGTCATTAAATTAATTCTCATATAAAATTGTGTTTCAGGATGGATATACGACGTGACCGGTGACTACAACATTCCGTATTATCTAATGGGAGGCATGCAGGTGGTCGGGGGCATAATGATCGGAATATACCAGCAAAGTTACAAAGTAAACGCATGGCAACCTTCACGGCCAGGTCTGCAACGCATAAATGACCGACCTTGATAAATAATTTCCTTCCAATGGACATTGAATGAAACAGAACCTATGTGTGGAAATTACTCGTGCGCTAGGTATCATTTATGCATACAACCATCTATTCTGAAGACATACGAAGCAAGATGAAATTTTAAGGCGTATGAACACAACAGGCTCATAATAATATAATTTTCTTCTTATCAGATTTTTCTACCCAATTTGAACAAACTCCATGATAATGTCCTTTATTGTCTCTCGACCAGTAAAATTCTCAAGAAAGAGATCGCCCTTTCGCTTTTGAAGCAAATTATCTCGAGTACACAGAAACCAATTTAATGTGGGAACCTGTGCGACCGAGCCCAGCTGCCAGCCTTATGAAAGTGTCCACTAAATGGAGGTTATGGCCGCAAAATAAAGCGTAAAACTAAAGGTAAACAAGCATTCCCACGGCAAAATGTATAGGCAAAAGGATGTAGTAACTCCCATGCATAAGGACGACGCTTTTTAAAACATCTGTATATACATGTATATTATAATTGACTTTTGTCACGCATCTCCCCCACGGCGTCTTCTAGGATATGCACGTTTCTGGTGTGAACTGTCGGGAATAATACCATGTATGTCCATAAAGTGCCATTTCTCATTTTTTCACCTTAAGTATTGAGATAATTTCCTTTATTTTTCCAAGGGGTGATTGACGCGCCACCTGACGTCGGTTTCGATTGTGTATTTGGACAAAAGAGCAGTTTGTTATACTCTGAATTTTTAGTTCTTTCGAGAGTATCAACAAACAATTTTTATTATATTGATAAAATACGTGCTAATTATGTTTTCTAAATAAACTTTTATTTATCTGTTGCATATTAATTTACATATTCTCATTTGGCATGTTATTCCTATGTATTTCTATGACCTGTGCAATAAAATGTTAACCCTTTTACAGGTAGGTTATTGTGTTATCTATTGATATTAAAACATGTTAGCCAGTCTTTGTTATATGATAGTCGTCGAAACGGGGGTGAAACTAAACCAGTCATTTACAGTTTCAGTTCTAATAAACTTAGGGGAGCGGCAGCTGATTCGGAATGGAAGTTCAATATTGAAACACATATAAAACAGAATGGATGATCACTCGTCATGTGCTGCAAAGCTGGCATCCCTACAAAATAATGACGACTGCTTATCAACGGCCCTGAGCAGGGTCTCTGGGAGTGTCAGTAATCAGGCATCGTGACAACACGGTTACGTTGGATACACCGCTATGGTTTTGACGTCAGACGTACCACGCGGACACCTGGTCCATAGGGCAGAGACGTTTAACACACCGCGCTGACACCTGGTCGACACATGAGTGACATCGGGACAGCACATCGGAGCATAGATTCCGGCGATCTAAATGTAGAATGAAAATACTCTCGAGAATAATTGAAATAAAGACTCCATCGGCCACATTTTCAGAGTGCGGTAATTACTGCCACCATATCAATATATATTTGTGATGTTCAACGTGTATTCAATTAAAATGCCTCACTTCTTTTACTGAATGAATCAGGACGAAATGTTAATTGAACGCAAGTTGGTGCGGACATTAAATTAGATTATTAAGTAAGCTCATGGTTCATAGCTGTGTTTCTCTCGGAAATGGTATATATCAGTGTAGAACATCCTGTTTCATTGTCGGTTCAAGTTTAGCCAAGGTATGTGCTAACATGGCTTACAGGAAGACAATCAAAAAGGCTAGTAGCATGAAGCAAATGGTTAATATTTTGACAGTTCCCATGCATGACTGATTTTATTGATATAAGTAAGTAATGTTTTGTAATTAAGTGGATTCAAATATTAATAGATAACTTGAACGACTGAGTGTTTCTTAAACTTGTCGGAAAAGGTTTATTTTATGGTCAACCTAAATGGCACGCAGTAGAATGCAAACCTCCGCCTAGTCTAAACATTCGTACCCAATCCATCGGTCACTCTGTGATGAAGTCTTTCCTACCTTATGTTCAACTGATCCACAATGTGTCGTAGGAAATGACCTCAGCAGTTAATCATGGTAATCATGTAAACAGACACACGAACATATAAACAATCAGGGGCGGATTCAGGATTTAGGAAAAGGAGGGGTCCAACCCAGGAGGCAAAACCGGAAAAAAGTCCCCAGGTCCGGTAAAGGGGGATTAAGGCCACAAAATTGTTCTGAAACCCTTTTAAATAAGATCCCCCCCCCCATAGATCCGCTTCTGGTACGGGTGATAACAAATGACAATCAAAGATAATCACTGACAGGGGGATTAAGAGACCACACATGCATGTATTGTACTCGACGCTTATTTGGCTTTTGCACGTGGATCTTGTTAAAATATCCCTGGTGCATTACTGCGGTCACCCTCAGTATCTTTACTACTGTGTAATGTCCCACCGACCAGGAGACTTTTTTTTTAGATACTGTTTGAAAATGTGTACACTTCTTTAATGATTTAATACAGAAAATGTATAGGGGCCGGAGGACCTTGCAACATTTATACTTCATTAGACTTGTCATTGGCATCTTAGACATTAAGATCATTTATTATTTGTGTTCCTATTCTTCTATTTTCTAATGACAAAAGAGTGTAAAGCCATCAAACATTTTAACTGAAACTAAAGTCATCATGAACTTAGCAAAACAAGTAGGTATTTGCGTTCACCTGCCGACTTGATTAGAGTACTTAGGACTGGTTATGACTACCTGCAAATTTTTGCGAGGCGTTGGGAATTGTCGTGGGACCTAAGTCAAACTATATATATATAGGAAAAAGTCAAAGTTAGGTTTTCGGAATTTATAAAATACCCTCCGTCCTTGACAGTATGATTGATTTTCTTTTTGCTATATTTAGATTAATATTTGTAAAATATGCTTGTCTTACGAATAATATCATCTTAGGCGATGAGTATTTACAATATTAATGTATTCATAAATTTTGTATTTCTTTCAAAGATGGATCTGAAAAAAAATTCGAGGACAAACAGTGCATTAATTTAGAGGCCAAGAGTTTGTTTAATTCTTCCTGGAGGTATAAATGCTCTTCATTACCAGGTTCAAACTTTATTTTTTTTCGTTTCTCATTTGTGTTGACACCCTTCCCTTTACCAAACCCATGGATGCGCACCTGAGTAATAATTTAATTCGTCTGGCACAATGGACAATAATCCTGTACTGTTTTATTAACCTGTCCAGACGCTAAACATTTTAAGCGGACTGGTTTATATAACTGAATGAAAGCTGAAATTTGTGTATTAAGGGAATCACACCAAACTGAGCCAGAGAGATGTTAAGTGTCACGTTAAAGTCATAATGATGAGAGTTAAGTCCCAGAAAATGGTACAAGTTTCCCTCCTCATTAGACTGTGTACGTATTCAAGTAAAAGGAAAATACAGAGAATAATGCCAGCATTTAAATTGAAATGATTAAAGTCTTGTTTTTTTCTAATTTTAAGGTCAGTTGATGTAGAAAATGTAGAAAACTAGGAAAGGAATTATCATCGTGGTGCCCCGAATTGACGAATAAACCGACGAAACAAGGAAATGCCTCCTTCAGTTTTCGACGGAAAACACTTGTACCAGCCAGATGGCGGGTTCGGTTGGGTGGTTGTGACGGCGTCATTTGCAAGTTCTCTGATACATTTCATGTACGCCAACAGCTTCTCCTTGATGTACCTGGTCTACCAGGTAGTGTTTAAATCAAGCAAGGCCGTCACCGGTTTAATCGGATCCTTACAGTTTTTCACGATGGGGTTTATTGGTAATGAATGTTTGCATATTCCTAAACAGAATAAGCTGAAATCCGAAAGACGGAAAATTACTGTGACTAATGTCATTTTAACTGTATTGCTGTACACTTGGCATAACCTCATTAAAAATACAATATTCATGCCAATTAATGTGTAAATTGTTATCTTCACCCTAATTAAATAATATAGTCCTAGGCCTATTATGATATCACTGTCGACAATATATTATCACGCGCTTACAAACGAGGTTCTTCTTGTAATAATAGTTTCCTATAACCACACAGGGTATATGAAATAAACCCTCTTTCAGGAATAAACTAGGCAACATATGATTTGCCAAGTGGGTAACATAAATGTTACTTTATCCTTAACAAAAATTTGCTTACACGAATTTTGATTATCATATTGATATGTTTGACTTACATTGTACATGTGTCCCATCTCCGTATGCAGTACTTCATGTGATCAAAAACTGTTACACCCAAACAGGAGGTTACTACTCATGCATTTTGCATGTATTTTCAAAATAATTAAAAAAGTAAACTTTTGTTTTGTTATTTGTTTTTTATGTTTTACTTCAGGGATTATAGTTGGGCCCTTGACAGACCGTTTTGGTTTTCGGTGGGTAGCGATAATAGGTGCTCTTATGGTCTCGTCAGGTTGTTTCCTGTCAGCATTTGCGTCGCACATCTCAGAATTGTTTCTAACCCATGGGTTACTAATAGGTAGGTAAAAAGGCCCGGCAGTTTTTACATAATTAAATGATTAGTGATATAATAAATGGATTTTTTAAAATTTATAACACATTCCGTGCAAATGTGCAAAAGTATAAAGGTGCGTAATATATAAACGTTATTAACATTTCTACCGAGTTAATTCCGTTTGACATCAAGCGGAAAGGTCGAGGTAAAGGACGAGCTATTGACGCTTGTTCGCTACACAAGGTTAAGTTTTAGGATTAAATTGTTTTGTTGGATAATAAGACGTATTTCCATTTGCATACATAATCGTTAGGGATCGAGTTTGTAAACTTGCAAAGAATTTAATTCATCATGAAATAAAACGACAAAACCACCACTAAAAAATACTTCATGCAAAAAAAATTCCTAGAACTGATTAATAATAATCAGAAACATTGAGTGAATTGAGAGATTGTAATGACCTAGATGTGTAGGCTGTACCTGCATTAATATCCCCGCTGGAATCGTGATCAAAGTTCATTTTGTTCCACATCTTGCCGCTGAACGACACAGTGTTCATTTGAGATTTAAAATAAAGCTGGCCTCTATTTTAAAATGTATGGCCATCTTACCATAACATTGTATGATGATACATAGTATCCAAGAAACTTATTTGTTACTTGTATCTTACTCTTGCTCACCGTTCATAACATTTAAGTAAATTTGCTAACATACAAAGTAACTGTCAAGAAAACTAGCCAACTAACCCACCAGGACATATAGTAATACCTCCTGGTGGAGGTTTATTCAAATAATATTGCGATTTACATGATTTATAACTTAATCTGTACACGTAGACGAATTACACCTCATTTAAAAAATCCAAACTCTTTCTACTCAATATTTCTAAGACGAAGTTGTTATAATTGGAATTATTTGTTCCGTGCAGAGAAAATAATTATAATTAACTGAAGTAACCTACAAATCTCCTTTCTTTTCAGGGCCAGGAATCGGACTAACCTTTATATGTGGAAGCGCAGTCGTACAGAAATGGTTCATCGCACGACGCCCCCTTGCAGCCGGTTTTGCATTCCTTGGTCTCCCAGTTGGGGTTACCCTGTGTGGACCTTTTACTTATGTATTAAACACGTCGTTTGGATGGCGTGAGACCTTGCTAATCTACTCAGCGATCACACTTCCAGTCACTATCGCCGCGGATTTTTTTAAAGAGCCGCCATCGTCACAAAGAGACCGGGATGAGGACCTTAGAGACGTGTCCGCCCCGCTGATCGAGGCTCAATCCTCGACAGACGATGATGATAAACCAGTTTTTAAAAACCTCAAGTTCGTAATTTTCTCCCTGGGGAGCATACTATTAACGTATGGTAATGTAGTGGTGCTCCTACACACCCCCAGTCGCGCGAAGCATTATGGGATGTCCATGAAACAGATACAGATCATACCGACTCTTTCATGGGGTATGTCAGTGCCTGGGCGGTCTGATAGGTAGCGTGGCAGGCAGTGTCTGCCCATCATGGCTGGTCATCCACTTTGCCCTGGCTGCTGGCTGCGGCGGCGTCTTAACGATGGCATTCGTCTTGACGGATAATAACTTCCTGTCCTTGGGCGTGTTGATCTCTTTGACATCAGTTACGATTGGTATGTTCCATTTAAGACACTAACTAACAGAAATTATGAGGCAGGTCTCTCAAGATTTGTGTCATAAACAAGTATTCAGATTTTACAAAAATTTTGCATTTATTAGATCTATTATATCCAGGGTCATGGCCAAGGTCATGGGTAGAGGAATGACCTTGACCTTAAATAATGCCGTTTTGAGTACGAATTGAAAATTTGATAATCCCCATGAATAAAATCATCTTTTTTTCGAAATGTGGTTTACCCACTGTTTCGAATCATCTAATTTGGATATTTAATTATTTTACGTTTTCGCTGTTTTATTGTATAAGAAACCAATGCATCTTGCAAAATAAAAGTAACAATACATATTTTTAACTCTAAACATAGCCAGAAGACAAAGTCTTTTGTCTGATAGTGGCTTTGGCAGTATATTTTATAAAATTTGTAAATGTAAATTTGACGTGGCCATAAATGTGAAATAGCTTCATATCTTGACAAAAAGTTTTTTTAGGGCAACCTCTGTAACACATAAATGGGTACGTGCCTATAAAGTTTATTATGTAAAGAAATATTATCGAGCTTTTAGAACATTTAAAAAACAATATTAGGCAATAGTTATCGAATTTATCATCAGATGAACTTTATAGACTTTGTTAGAAGGTATCTTGAATCGCGGTTGATGTTACCGATGTATCTAAGACAGTGTTCCTGTGTTTAGTTTACGCATTACGTTTCAATAGTCAGTATGAATGGTCTGTCTTACCGAGAGGTTCACGTTGTCCTGTGTTTAACAGGTATGTGCTTCAGTACGAGGAACACGGTTTTGACGGAGCTAGTTGGTGTGACCCAGATTCACAGAGCAATCGGTGTCCACCTTCTGGCGCTGTCCGTCCCAATGTTAACGGCTGTACCCCTGGCAGGTAGTTATAACACTAAAACAATAAATACCGCACTCATGTTGTATATTTAATGTTTATAAACGTCCATGAATCTAACATTAATTAAATATAACCAAAAAAGATTAAAGCATGTCAGAATATGTTGAATATCTGGGTGCTAACTGAGACGTTACTTGGAGTAAATTCGTAAAGAGGGAGCACTCCTTTCACCCACATACATGGTCAGTTCACCAAAAAAAAAGTGGTATTTACATGCACATCAGCTTTATAGGTTATGGTGGGACCCCCTTTAGTTGACATATTTTCTGATTGCCAATATGAAATGTTATCTTTTTTCCAAATAAGCGAGAACATTGCACAATTTAATTTTTTTAATTAATTTTTTTTGGCAAACTTTTTCTTAACAAAATTAAAAAGTATAAAGTAAAAAAAAAATCAAATTAAATCTCTTTCAACTTTTTTTTGTTAAGCAAACACTTCAACGGGTTTGTATACTTAATGAAATGTGACAACTTTCAGCAACTAAGTATACAGACACATTGGTCATCTGATGGGTATGTAAGCTGTAGATGGTGTCTGCTGTTTGATGTACAGTTGATATTAACGTCATTTTCCATTTCCCTGTTTCATTCAATCGTTCCCAGATATCGTGCACAATAAGAAAAACAAGAAGCTTTAAATCGGAGAAACTTTTAAATATCCCTATGACATGCATGTGGTCATCATTGAAAATATCCTCATGTATAATTGTTTTGCAGGATGGATGTACGACGTAACCGGGGACTACAACATTCCTTATTATGTAATGGGAGGTATGCAGGTGGTCGGGGGCATAATGTTGGGGATTATACCAGCAAAGTTACAGAGTTGACCCATGGTAACCTTCATGGCCAGGTCTTCCAAAGTTACGACGCACAGGTGACCGATAAATGTTGTAATAAATGTTTCCCTCAGACTATCTCTTTAAGTTGTGTTTGGTTGTTGAAAAAATCTCAGGCCACACGGACCCTCTATGTGGAAAACACTTATGTACATGGCCATTGTTACGCCTGTTGGCATATTATACGCCACAGACACATACGTTCTATAGTTACAAGACACGGTAATAATAACGTTATTTTCCATTGCACTGTTTCAATACACGACAGCGCCTCTTGTTCCATAAAAACATGTCAGCACAGATAATTCCACCATATTTCTGCTCAGAGGTGGAACAGTGCAAGTCCAACGGCCGCTGTTATTATGGAAATTGTCCACACAGGCCCTATATGCGGAAACTACTCATATGCATGCCCATCTTTACCCCTGTTGGCATCTACGCCGCGGATACATGTGTTCTGCATTTACAAAGCAAGATGAACAGTTTTGCGACGTACCCGCACGTAAACATTAAGCATTCAGGCCGCAAAAAAAGTAATTTTTTTTCTTTTAGTCATTTTTTCACTATATTTGAACAGTGTTGCTTATCCATATTGTCTCAAGGCTGAAGCGGGTTTTAACGTATATACAGTCAACCCACTTTAATGTGTTAACCTTAAGGATCTGTCAAACTGCCCGCATTAGGCCTATAATGGTATATCTACTAATAAAGGCGAAAGCCGCCAAAAAAAAAGTTTAAACTAAAGTTCAACATTGAATGAGAAACCGTTGAATGAAAAAAAAATACAATAGGTGTTTGTTAGCCATGTTCACTCGGAACTCCTCGGCCGAATTCGTATTCTTACTTCGCAGCCATATTGCCCATGAAAGTAATTCGGCAGAGAGGTCAAGGCCGCGTCATGGGCGATAAAAAACCAACATTTAAATAGAAACGCTTTGTATGTGATTGATATTATTGATTACGATTAAGGATTATATGGCGAGAGACTCGTAGATTTCTTGTAAATCGTGTTATTTTACGTTGCGGTAATTTCGCCTTAATTTGCTGTATGAGGATAAAGTTGACGCCAGCTGGTACGCTTTCTGGCGTGAAGATTACTCTCGTACTGTTTCACCCTTCTGAAGACGCGATGCGGCAAGATGAAATATCTTATTATAGCACTTATAAAATGTCTTCTTGTTTGCTCAATGCTTCAGAATGAAGTTAACTGAAGGTTATTTAGTTATAAACCCAGGTTGTTGTTCGCCGTACTTCCGTTGCAGAATATACCAATGTCCTTAGCATATCCTTGGGCCACTAGGGCCATATATATAGATACATCCGAGCCTAATATCGAGTGTCTCGCGAGATAAGGCGAGATGCCATATTGTGCACGTAATGATATAATGTGTAACATAATTGTTACTCATACAAATCTACAGCATTACTACTGCATGAGGTTCCGCCAAAGAAAGATAGAAAAGTATGAAATTTTTTTTATCAGAGATATTGCTTACAATTTCAACTTTATTTTTAAACTATAAAAACCACAATAAAAACTAGCAACAGCAAAATGATTACTTGGTTCCTTCTAATTTATTATTAGTACTCATCGTTCAATTACTTCAGATAAATCAATAACAGGATTTAGAACATTAACATGAGACGATGCTTTAAATGTGAATATTGATTTCCACACTGCAGGCCGTTTTACAGATAACATGTGTGTCCAAATGAGCTAAACATTATACAAAATATAAAAATACTGACTGTCCAAATTAGCTAAACATTATACAAAATATAAAAATACTGACCGTCCAAATAAGCTAAACATTATAAAAAATATAAAAATACTGACCGTCCAAATGAGCTAAACATTATACAAAATATAAAAATACTGACTGTCCAAATTAGCTAAACATTATACAAAATATAAAAATACTGACTGTCCAAATTAGCTAACCATTATACAAAATATAAAAATACTGACCGTCCAAATAAGCTAAACATTATACAAAATATAAAAATACTGACCGTCCAAATGAGCTAAACATTATACAAAATATAAAAATACTGACTGTCCAAATTAGCTAAACATTATACAAAATATAAAAATACTGACCGTCCAAATAAGCTAAACATTATACAAAATATAAAAATACTGACTGTCCAAATTAGCTAAACATTATACAAAATATAAAATACTGACTGTCCAAATGAGCTAAACATTATACAAAATATAAAAATACTGACTGTCCAAATTAGCTAAATATTATACAAAATATAAAAATACTGACTGTCCAAATCTGTCCACTATATATAGAAGTGCCGGCTGTACGTCCCTACCCTCATTTGTGTGTGAGTATGTGTGTGTGCACAAGTATATACGTGTACGAAAGGCATACAAAAAATGTATTGATTTTTATGCTGTTGTATGCATCGTTTTAACAATTAAAGCTAACTTTCTGCCTGATGTTGAAAATGTCATATATTTTCTTTCGAAAAGTAAATTTTCATCTAAAATAGATTTTGATCCTGAAACAGGTTATCTCGGACATTTACGTGTACGTGATTTGCCTAAATATCACCGGCACCGTATATATATATATATATATATAATGCTGACATTGTTGTTTTCACGTATCTGGGGTACAGCAGGGAACTTAGGCCTCATCATATTGATTACCTCCATAATTGTTCACTTCTTTGAGAGAGGTACAACCACTTTTGTAATAAGGTCACCTCAGCAATAAGTATTATATTGGTGGTTAACAAAGGCCAGTTTTTGCCAACTCTCTAAAGTGACCTTTACTCTGTGAAGACCGCGCTGAGCAACCACTATTATAATGAAGTTCATAATTGTTATACATAAATGTTATTTATATATACAATGACGCAAGGATTGATTGCAGAATAATAAAAGTATCAGTTCTTTTAAATACAAATATACTTTGAAAAGGTCACTAATGAATACAAACATAAAATATTTATATATTAAACATGGAAGTTGAGACTTCTTCTGAAGAAGTGAGACAAGGGGACGCTGATTAATATTACAATAGTGACCGTTATAAATAGTGGATGCTCGACGCGTTTCTTTTATAATAAAGTTCCTAAATAAAAGAAAATAATTGAACATATGTATATAAAAATATTGAAATTTAAACATGAAAGTTGAGATTGATTGCTTCTGAAGCAGTGAGACATGAATAAGGGGCTGGTGGTTATTATTTTACGATAGTGACCGTTATTATACGTGTTTGTTCCAGGCAAACTATGTGACCAGACCTGTCAGGCAAATGACTGATGTTATGTGGTTCTGTAGAGACGTTAATGACGTCGGGGGTCCTACAGGTTACCGGTTGTTAGGACACAGGAGAACACAGGGCGACAATCGAACGGTGAGCGTTGAAGCATATCACCACGGAAGACAACAGACAAACATGGACTTTTATATTAACTGGAACTTGTTTATGTTGTGAACGGTATGACGTCACGTCGTGTACAGCTTTAAAAGCATCACCTGCCCGATCCCGTGTGGGCTGCAATTATTATTTGAACTGTCGTGGTGCTCGCCAGGCATGGTTTTGGACATTTGAACTTTTTTTCGTTTGCGGATGGACTTTTTTTATTGTGAACGGCTCCTACGCAGCCCCAGGGGCCGTACCTGCACTTGTACTCGCATTCGCATTATGTGATTTATTGATTAGAGGCACGCCTACTACACTTCATTTTGAGCTAAGTATTCTATAATATGGGTGTCTCACTTGGACAGACTTTTATGTGAACAAAACATTTTCTATTCTTCCTCCAGTTGAGTTGGTTGCGTGTGGAACCCGGTTGAAAGTTTAGTTACACGTAGCACTTATCAATAAGGAACATGGTATTTCAGATAAAAACTAAAATGTCCAAGGATTACGTGTCATGCAGGTTTGATGACTCAGTATTTTCATGAAATGCTAGTAGTGTATCAAGTATTAGTACTATAAAAACGTCATACGCACATGTAAGTGTAACCACGCAACATTTTTTTCATAATAAGAAGAGATACAAGTTAGTCTCACAGTCGGCTCCCTTCAGTAATTACACTCTACCTAAATTTAATTAAAAACCAGGGACTTGTTATGCTCTGAGTAGGATGAAGTATTTCAACTTAGATTCAAAGCAAATGAACATAATACAAAAACGACTGCGAATTAACGATACATCATTACGTTATGTGGTAAAAACAGGCTTTTAATGTTAGGCAGAACATCGTCTGACGAGATTTTCTGACCATGCGTAACTCGAAACTTTCGTTATTTACCTCTCGTTCGCAAATACCTCAAAACTGTCGTAAATTTAATGGACGGTAAGAACAAGGCCAAGTATCTTCAGATGTAATTTAGGCGGATTCAACGTGACATTTCTTAGACCGTGTGTAACGGCATGTATATTAAGTAACCACTCCTTTCAATTATTTATATGTCCCTATACAGGACTATAAGTCAATTTATAATTCAGAGCATGATATAGGGTGTGTGATGAATGTCCGGAAATTAAGTTATATTCCTAAGTCGTTTATTCTTATATCTAATTGAAAACCCGAATCCAGATTTTTAAATATTTGAACTCCTTCCAAAATAAACAGGACATGCTTTCAGTTTTTTTTTATTTACGTGTTTTCCTTGGAAGACATCATCATAAAAGATAACATTATATGTTTTACCTATTATGTTCACCAATATATTTGCTTCGCTACCTAGCAACTACTGAACCTTTTGTGGCATGGGCAGTGCCTTGCATTACCTATTATCACTACAATCCATGTAAAATAAATTTAAATTAGGTTATATCCTTTTAACCTTATACACCTATTGCATATATATATGTATGTAAGTATATATACAGTGTAGGTAAAGATTAAGAATGACGTCATGATACCACTTATTATCATGTAGGTATAAACGTGTGTATGTATATAAAAGACATTTATATACAAGTATTTTTTATGTAATACACAATTTAGTACTGCAAGTGAATGAAAATTTAATTAAGCGTGACATATAGTGCAACAACGGAAGGAGAAAACAAAGTGCAGTATAATATTTTATTGGAGCATATTGCTTATGCAGTCTATCGGTCAATTATCCTTTCAGGGGTAAAAGTTAGAAATGCAGAAAACATTCATATCTATTAACCCATTTATTATAAAAAAAATGTCATATAGGCCCGGGCATGTTGTGTAATAATGACTTAGTCATAACGTTTAATGTTGTTTCGTGACTGAAATGACTTTAATGACTGAAATCTTTAAGCACTTCACAAAATGCCTGATTTCACAGTTTGCCTGTAACATATATATATATATATATATATAGATATATATATATATATATACATATATGTGTATATATATGTATATATATATATATATATATATATATATATATATATATATATATATATATAAGAAATACTTTTTAACAACTGATCGCATTAAATAAAAAAAAATCTAATCTACCTATGATTGCCTACCTCCCAGGTAAAATTATAAATTGTTAAATACCGTTATCATTTATTTTAATATCTTGATATGAGGAATATATCATACTAACTGAAACAGTATATATGGTCCCAGATAATATCACTTAACTTAAATTTATCTCGGTTATAATACACTAATTCACAAATAATTTTTTTCTTAGGTATCGTCTAAATAAATTTGTGGTACTTCGTCTTTTCGTTGCAAGTGCCCCGTATGAGTCCGCCAGATTCATTAGATATATGTCCAACCTTGCCCCTGTTTGGTGGTAGAGATTTAATATCAAATAGGCCTACAGGTGCTACGTGTATACGCTCCTCCAAATAAGCTTTACGTTGCTTCCTGCGTGCGTGTCATGCAAATATATTAATCCGATTCTTTAATGGTTCAATAAATGTTTCCAAGAATGAATTGAAAGCACCGTAACTTGCAAAGGAAATCAAATGTCCTCGTAAGATCAATACTTCCCAGTATTTTGTTGACCTACAGACCTCATGTTTGCACACCCCAGGCTGTAGCTGTTGACCTACAGACCTCATGTTTGCACACCCCAGGCTGTAGCTGTTGACCTACAGACCTCATGTTTGCACACCCCAGGCTGTAGCTGTTGACCTACAGACCTCATGTTTGCACACCCCAGGCTGTAGCTGTTGACCTACAGACCTCATGTTTGCACACCCCAGGCTGTAGCTGTTGACCTACAGACCTCATGTTTGCACACCCCAGGCTGTAGCTGTTGACCTACAGACCTCATGTTTGCACACCCCAGGCTGTAGCTGTTGACCTACAGACCTCATGTTTGCACACCCCAGGCTGTAGCTGTTGACCTACAGACCTCATGTTTGCACACCCCAGGCTGTAGCTGTTGACCTACAGACCTCATGTTTGCACACCCCAGGCTGTAGCTGTTGACCTACAGACCTCATGTTTGCACACCCCAGGCTGTAGCTGTTGACCTACAGACCTCATGTTTGCACACCCCAGGCTGTAGCCGGCTTCATATTTGCAAAAGTGTATATAGAGTTGATTCGACAGAAGTCCTTTTGTGTCTTGTGAAAACAGTGACGTGTTAATTCAGCTCTGTGTGATAGCATTTTGTTACCGGATGTATTGACTGATGTACGTTTAAATGACAAGCACATTTTATGAGGATCTGTTAACAGTGCGGAAATCCGTTTTATCTAGCTCTCCGGGCTTTTTCGTCCCGAATGTATAAAAAAAGGGTTTTAAGTAGAGCGCATGTCACCGCAAGGTGAACACAAACCAAACTGCATGGATCAACGTTTAACAGACTCGGCACTAATATTTAATAAGGTCTACCTTTTCCTATGGCTCCTATGTCAAGACGTATATATTCACCCATATATAACTTGTTTAGTTTAACATTTAGGCCATTAAAATAAAATGAAGTAGAAGACTTTTCTTGGCTAATCAAACAATGAGCTGCTAGAACGAAGCTTGCTCTGTTCATGTAACAAGAGAAAACAACAATTTCCGTAACCGCCTAGAGCAAACATTACGAGGATTAATATACAAAGGTTAACTGTTTCCAACGTATCTTGAGAACTGTATAAATGTCCGAGGAACCATTTGATCTGCATTGCTGCTATTATGACATAGATAATTAAAATCCAGTATTATTTAAATATAATTTATTACTTAAACTGCTATAACATATCTACCATCACGATGTCAACCAGAAGGGATACACATGGCCCCTGGCTTCTCCATCATACACCTGGTTCTATAAATGTATCAGGTAACAGAATACTATTTACTTCAATTAAAATGGAATGTCTTTTCACGAGTTTAAGTCTTGGAGCGTAATATATGTCAGCTCGTAATGTGATTATTGTACTATCACTATTACTATCGGCTGTTCCCAGGCATACCTGTTTTCTTAAAATTATAAAATTATTTACCATTAAATTCAATGCTGGAATGAAAAATATTCCATTATATGTGATGCAGCGTGAAAGTAAAAGAATGACTTTAACTAGTGTACATGTATATTGGATATGAAATTATTTTCTTCGAATTTGTGCAAATAAGCTTTTTTTTTCTTATTTGATCAAGAAAAGTTTTAATGAACCTCCCCCCGCCCCCCCCCCCCCCCCCCCCTCCGATTGAAAACCGTCCCCTTCTCTCCAGCGCTTCCCCTCATACATGAACGGAAATTACTTTGTTTACTCACAGCGGAACAAAACAAGGCAACCAGATTAAATGTGCATATATAACTTGGTTCCCAGTATACCTTGCGTGGAGCTGTGTGCAATAGATATGTTTGAACCAGGACTCTGTGCATAGGAATAAAGTGTTCGATCAACCGTGGTTTCAGCTAAAATAACTAGATATTATAGGAAACAGTAGTAACACACTCCGAGAGGCAACACAACAGCACTGTGTCATGCAAGAAATAGATGAGGTAACCGTTATCTGTTGTTTGGTAATCACATACTAACACAATCAGCACTGTTTTACATTACTTAAATCGGAACACTGTGATACCTGTTTCCAGTCTCCATCTAAGAACTATGTCACGCCTACTTGGGTCACATTCGCCTCTTGCACAAGTTAACTTTTGAAAAAAGGACATCCATAAGTTATTGCTTGCCGGAAATCTTCGATTTCGGCAAGCATGTTCGTCAGTTGCGTATGTTTTGTTGTTTTGTTTGTCACGACTCTCCAGGCCACACTTTTGCATCAATCAACTTGAAACTTACAGGCTTGATTGACAAACCGATTTCTAGGTGCCCTATTGTTTTTGGTCAACATTGCTCCAAGGTCAAGGATCAAGGTCACGACAGGTATGGTTAACGGTTTTTGCACTATAACTTCGCCATAAATAGGCTTATCCACTTCTGCAACAGCTCATTTTTTTCGTCATCACCTGACTTTCTTTTGACATGTAGCTTACTTAAATTTGCCGTTACCATGGTTACATTTTTTTGGGGAGAAATCATGGAATTTCATGATATTTTTCAAATTTGTAGCAATCGCCCTGATTCTGAGATATTTTATGTAACATAAGAGTATCTCGAAATGGTTTTTTTCAGATTTTGGAAATGGCCGCCAGGGGGCGTTGCAGATGAAAAAACATGAAAATTTGTTTTGGTGCTATACCTCCACAACTATTAAACATTGGGTCATTTCTATCACAGCACCTTAAACTAGAGTCCATGGGCTTATTTTTGCGCATAGGTGAAAAAGTGCGCTATTGCCAGATTTCTCTATTTTTAGGGTAAAACTTTTTTTGTTTGTTTGTTTGTCACGACTCTCCAGGCCACACTTTTGCATCAATCAACTTGAAACTTACAGGCTTGATTGACAAACCGATTTCTAGGTGCTCTATTGTTTTTGGTCAACATTGCTCCAAGGTCAAGGGTCAAGGTCACGACAGGTATGGTTAACGGTTTTTGCACTATAACTTCGCCATAAATAGGCTTATCCACTTCTGCAATAGCTCATTTTTTCGTCATCACCTGGCCTTTCTTTTGACATGTAGCTTACTTAAATTTGCCGTTACCATGGTTACATTTTTTGGGCAAAAATCATGGAAATTGGAAATAACACGACCATTTTTTGTAACTTTGTCAATTTTTAAGCTACAGACGTCTGGTTTTGGTCATTATGTACCTTATAGGCAGCTTGACATGATAAAACTGAAAGTCTCGCCAAATCTCGCACCATTCCTCGTCAAACGAGAGTCTTTGAGATTTCATTAAATATGACCTACAGGTTGCATTTTTTTAATAATGGCTTTGAAATTGATTTATTTGTGTTATTTATAAATATCTCAAAATCAGTTTTTCATTTTTTGGAAATAGCCACCAGGGGGCGTGGTACCTGAAACACTGTAACATATCATTTTTCTGCAATATCAAAAATAATTTTAAACATGGCACAATTTTTATCGTTGTATCTTAAACTAGGAACATTGGCTTATTCCTCCGCACATGTAGCTTTGTGCTGCCGTTACCATGGTTACCAAATTTGTGGGTTAAACTTGACGATCTGAAAATATGCAGTTTTTGGCTTCTATCTCGGTTAATATTTATGTTTCAAGGGTCTAGTTTTTTGCATAAGGCTGCTTCCCCTTGGTTCTAAGTCATTCAATTGCAAGTCTCGTCAAATTTCGCTCGGTTTATCGTCAAACGAGAAAAAACGAGATTTCACGGAAATGCTTATAACTCGGCGACTTTTACAGCTACACAGGTCTAGTTTTCGGCATTTCATAACATATGACCAGCTTGACACGCCAGAAAAGAAATCAGGCCAAATCTCGCACCATATCTCGTCAAGCGAGAAAAAAACGAGATATCATGGAAATGCTTATAACTAGGCGACTTTTACAGCTACTCAGGTCTAGTTTTTGGCATTTGGTAATATTTGGCCAACTTGACATAGTAAAACTGCGATACTTCATATATGCGGGGAACTGTCGGTTTTTCAGACTAATCTATGGGATTCTTTGCTACCATTGCGCAGAGCCCGGCACAACGCGCACTCAGCATCCACTCATCTTGCTACTATTATGCGCTCAAAGGCTATTGAGCGCAAAGTGCGCGGTAGCAAATAGCAGTCGCACAGTAGCATTTGCTACCCTTGCGCTTTGCTTGCCACATCGCGCAATGAGCTGCAACTGGATCGCTACCATCAGACACAAACCGCCTCATACGCGCAAACTGCGCGGTAGCAAATCAGAACTGCGCGGTAGCAAATGGCTGTCATCGCAATGCGCATTGTGCGCGGTAGCAAACAGACCTGCGCGGTAGCAAGTTGCTTTCAGCTCCTATGCATGGGGACTATGTCTTTGCGATCGCAAATTCTGCGACTATTAACGTTGTGCAAGTCTTTACTGTCAGAGGTCGCTCGGACACGACCACTCAAAGCAATATGCGCGGTAGCAATTAACTGTCGCAAAGTAGCAAACAGATGTGCGCGTTAGCAAATGCCATGGGTCATATTCAGCTGCGATCGCAATGCGCAATGTGCGCGGTAGCAAACAGACCAGCGTGGTAGGACGTTGTTGTTGCCTGCTACCATGGGGACTGAATTTGCGATCGCAAATTCTGCTATTGTAAACGTGTTACAAGTATTTGCTGCTAGGGGTCGCTCGGACCCGACTATTTAAAGCAATATGCGCGGGAGCAATTAACTGTCGCAAAGAAGCAAGTACATATGCGCGGTAGCAAGTGGCATCGACCATTTTTAGCTGCGATTGCAATGCGCAATCTGCGCGGTAGCAAATCAGATATGCGCGGTAGCGAGAACCTCAGGGAGGCTATCTATTGCGATCGAAACTTTTGATGCTATAGTTTCAGTCCAATCTTTGTAACCATAGGTCGACCGGATAGGCCTGCAACAAGCTTTGCACTAGGCGCGTAAGGAATTAGTAGTCGCATTGACCTGCGCAGTAGCAGGGTTTACTGGCCATATTAACTAGCGACAGCAAAGCGCAATGTGCACGGTGGCTAAGACACCTGCGAAATAGCAAGTTCTGTTACTGACTAATCATAGACATAATTCTTGAACAATATAGGCTACAGTTCATTGCATTTTTTTTTATTCAATAACTAATGATGTATTAATATTTAATTTTGAAAAATAAAACCTTTGTCGCCCTTCTCTTACAAAATCTTCTAGGTTTGAACTTATTTATATTAACAGGATTACAAAGTAGCCATTGGCTAATAGACATGCTCTTCTGTAAGCATGTATAACATGTTAACAATGACGATCACAACATATAAACATATACGCATAAGGTGACTTTTAAGCATAAGGTGACATATATGCACGTGCTAAAATATATACAAAATAATATAGGCGACAAATAATCTTACAGAATGACTAAACATTAACTGACGTGAAAACAATATAGCAGGATAACCGTTTACTATATTCTGCACTAGAAGCGGGTTCAAGATATAAGTGGTGAGGCACTCTGGTATATATACATTGTATCACTTAAAAAAGTTTTGTTTGTGTATAATAAACCGTGTTAAGGCTATGCGTATCTTATCTCTTTGAAAGTCTGATGCGGGAATTCTCATATGTAATATGAACTCTTTCACTTTTCGTTTTCAGTTTTAGTTGTAGGGTCAAGTCTGATACAAAAATTTACATCGTATTTTTCTTCGTCAAATGCTGTTTCAATGAACATGAACATGTCGGATCGATTTCGGACGTACCTTGAACATTGTAATAAACAGTGTTGGGTGCTTTACTTCAGCTGCAGTATACAGTTACATATTGGGCTCTCCGTTTTCCCGGTTTTCAATAAGTACGTACTGAGTCATGGGACGAGCTTCGAATCTATTGATAATTATCTCTTCTTTTCTGACGGAAAAATAGAAACATGTGCCTCCTGGTTTCTTGGTTTTGAATAAATTAATTTTCAGGGCGCGCTCGAAAAAATTAAAACAATTAATCTTTCTTATTTCAATGGGCAATTTATTCCATATTTTACACGAACTTGGCAAAAAAGATTTTTTTATTGTTCATTTAGCATAGGTGGTACAATGTGTTGTTTTTATTTCGTAGATTATAAGAGTTGGAATCGTCGCGCCCCCTGGAATTAGTTTCCTCTAGTAAATTGGCGATAGCTTATTGACCATTTTTGAAAATGTGAGAAATATTTCGAAATCTCTTCTTAAGGACAGTTGAGGCCAATGCAGCTCATCCTACATTTTGTTCGAGTAGCTGTGATTAAAGCGCCGGTGCAGATACGTGCGGCTCTTCTCTGTATGCTTTCTACTTGATTAGTTTCTTTCGCTGTGCAGCTCTTATATACTTGTAACCCGTATTCTAAAACAGCAAGAAACATTGTTTTGTACAACCGTTCCAGTATTTTCATAGTCATGTTGAATTTATAATATTTTAAAATGGCATTTTTTGGAAGTTTTAAGACCAAAAATTATTATTTTGTTCGAACAATGACAAGTCTTTTGTTAGTATATCCCCGAGGTGTTTTACGCTGTTCATGTCATTCAGTTTGAAGTCATCAAAATACAGCAGTGGATGAGTATTGTACGAATTTTACTTGACAAACATATAACTTTAGTTTTCGTTGGGTTCATTTGTAAATGCCATTTCTAAGCCCACTGGCTCAAGCGCTGCAAGTCACTGTTGAGAGAATCTGCTGAATCGTCCGGGTTGTCAGTAACAGAATATATACAGGTGTCATCAGCTTACATTTTAATATTATTTTTTATGTGCAATTCACTATCGCTAACATAAACAAGAAACAAGAGTAGTCCCAGTATAGAACCCTGCGGCACACCTGAAAATATATATATATATTAACTATTTGACTCTGAGCCCTCTAGAACTACGCATTGTTTACAATTAGTTAAGTAGCTTTCAATAAATTTAAACAGAGACCCTGTTCTTCTGAAGCATTCTACTTGCTTCTATGCTGGTCGAGGCATAGAAGTCGGCTTACGTGACCCCATTAAATTGATGTACCGATTTCAAATTACCCCCCGTTCAGATTACCGGGGGGGGGGGGGGTAATCTGAAATCGATTTCAGATTACCCCCTCCAATTTCAGATTACCCCCCCCCCCCCCAATTGATTAATTATGATTATTTAGATGCTTATCTTAACTACATTACCTTAAGTAACCTGAAAACAACAACAAAAAAACAACAACTACTTCTACTAGTACTACTACTTTTTATAATAATAACAATAGAAAAAATAGCGATGATAATTATTATCATCAAATTTTCATTATACCTGTAATACAAAAGGTACAAAACATTCTCTCTCCATTTCAATTATAAATACACCAACTATTAATGAAACATACAGTCTTGCACATTAACTGGGTATGATAATTACATCCATAATTTAAATGCTATCTTTCGTGATCATGAAGTACGGCAACTGGCAAGCATACTGCAGCTATCTTCCTGGCTTGTTTAGTGAGGTCGTTGAAGTCGGACATTAGGTTTGTACCTGGAAAAATGGTAGACAGTTTATTTTGGTTTTTATTCGAAACAATTACTTCTTTGGAAAGACAAAATAAAAAACCCCCTAAAATTCGATCGGAGGAAATTTTGACGAATTTAAATTATAAAAATATGACATAAAAAGTCCCGTAATTTGTCATGGTAGAAGAACAATTTATACATAATTTATCGCGTGTTATATGTATTTTTAATATGTCGTGTCTCTATGTTGTAGTTGCCCACTTGAATGGTTTTCCTTCTTTTATTTTAACATAAATCAATGTTTAACATATAAAATATATTTATTTTAGTGTTCTAAAGCCACTGATTATTGATAATTTTTAATTTTAGACCGCTGAATCCATTAGTGAGAGAGAGAGAGAGAATATTTTTTAAGACATAAAAGTAAAGCATCCATACAAAATATATTCAATATGTTTGTCAATATTTTTGTTTTAATTATGTCTAGGGACTGTTGTTAAGGATTTTAATGCGCCGACACAACAGCCCCCTGTGCATGAAACATGGAGAGAGAGAGAGAAAATGTACATAAATATGGTGGTTAAATGATTATACATTCTTAATATTTGAGACTATATGTTTTGATGAGGAATTGGCAACAAACTCGGATGATTTAAAACTTGAATTACTGAAATTATAGATTGTTATTGGTAAAAGCTAATTTTTTATGGCTTAGACTAATTCTCGTTTCGTTCGTGTGTCATAGTCCTTGTTGAAAAATTAAATATTTGTAAATATTTGGATACTGATTCATGGCAGTAATTATAGTCAAATTTTAATATATTTAGTCTGAAGATGTCGTTAATTTTTAGGATTTTTAATAATTTAACAATCGGTTCACTGTTGGCATTGTATTTGCTATTTGTGATAATTCTTATAGCTTTTTTTGGAGTGAGTCCATCTCGTGTGTGAACAGAATTCGTCCCCAGGCTTCAACCATTTATTTCACGTCTGATGTGAAACTTGGGAGTTTCAAGTAACCTATTACTGACTGCGAAAATAATAAAAAAAGAGATAAAATGATATACAGTGAAACCCCTCTGGGGAAGACATTCACGGGACTGGACAATTTGTTCGTTGTAGCGGGGTGTCCGCCCCAGAGGGAGTCGGGCCCAGGAAGTCCGGCTGCGGCAACATGTCGGAGACTCAAGTATTGGATTTTATCAACCATAAACACCGGTATTTTTCCTTTAATATTAAACCTTAATTATATGTTACAGCCCGTCAAAACAAAGCTGAAAAAAGTTCAACTTTCTCCGCTTTGCAGCGCCGCAAAAGTGCTCAGCCGTTTATTTGCAGCGCTTTGCGGCGCAGGGCAGCGTTCGGTGTGGCCTGGCCTTAATGGGGTTTAAAAAGTAGTAAAAACGCTCCGTCGGCCCAAAATGTGTCCGTTAGGTGTCCGCCTGCAACCCGCGGTTTCACTGTATCATAAAGCGAATAAGTGTCACACACACACACACACACACACACACATATATAGGATATAGACGTGAATGTACCTTGTTCCTTGTAGCAATATGTGATGTGAATATAGATTTCATTAATAAAGAGGAAAGTCAGTATCATTTTCCTATTATCGCTTACATGCACCTGCTTTTCATTGAAGTACTGACGTGCATGCGTATAAACATTTCTAATCAAGTCGTTAAAGGCAAAACAACGAATATACAATGCATTTATTTTTATAAATCATCAAGGTTATATTTGAACTTTGATTCATATTCCTATTCGTTAGCAATCAGTGTTTTACATCGATACGACCGATACAGCATGCAACGCATTTCGGTTATCGTATCGATGTCGCGTATCGATTCGTATCGATATTTCGATATATTGATACAGCCCTAGTTTCTATCTTACAAATTGCCTGCAATTATAAATGAATACACCTGCCAAGTTAATTAAAATGGGATGTGAGTAACTTTTTGAGATAATACGTGTCACGAAGAGGTTACGGACAGAGAGACCCATGTACGGCCCGACGGAGCTGACCACTATATCACCAGCCAGATGAGGATGTGGTAAATAAATATATCTGGAGCGGTGATCTCCTAGCTACTTACACAAAAAGTAATCATATCAGCTTGATCGGTGAGGGGGACAATCTGAAATGTAGGGGGCTAACCTGAAATCAGGTTCAGGCTACCCCCGGGGGTAATCTGAAATCGATTTCAGATTAATGGGGGGTAACCTGAGAGGGGGGGGGGGCGTAATCTGAAGTCCTTGCATCGGTATAAATATCATGACAGAGTGCAAATATTACATTAATGTCAGAATCGTTCTTATATGAATCTTCTGTTTATACACAATATTGCACATTTATTTTGGGGTTGGTCACATGTTTGTCTGTAAAACTTTCTCCATTAATTCATATTTGGTGATTAGCATTAGTTCTAATTCTGATGAACATCCAACACTTTCAGGATTAGAACTGTCCAGATTTCATTCCAATGTCCTGATTTCAGGTACTTATGCATTACTCTATAATAATTTATATCTCGCAGAAATTCTATATGTTTATATTTATAATATAAAGTCACTGATTCATGTGTGATGCATTTGCTGTTCACTTCTCTTACTTCATTGCATTGCTGTTGTCCGTTCCATCTATGTCTCTACATGTTATATTAAAATATTAAGGTATCCTGTAGCCTGGATGCATATATTAATAGTGACAACGACTTACTGGAGTATTCACACCTGAAGGGTTAGGGTAACCCGTATCCCAGATATACCTTATATTAATACTTCCTGGAGTATAGTCTGATGGGTGATTTAAAATTTGAAGGGTTAGGGTAAACCGTATCCCAGATATACCATTTATTATTAGTTAAAAAGACTTATTCGAGTATTTCAAGTTTGAAGGCGGAGGTTAACCCGTATCTTGCATTTAGCATATATTAATAGTGACAAACACTCCAGTATTCATGCATAAAGGGTTCAGGTAACCCTTATCCTAGATTCAGCACATTTTAATAGTGAACAACACTTACTGGAGTATTTAATGGCAGAAGGGTTTGAGTAACCTATATCCCGGATATAGCATATATCACCAGTGAGGAGCACTGACTGGAGTATTTCATGTCTGTAGGTAAGGTTACCTGTATCCTTGAACAGCATATATTAATATTTACTAACAATATCTCTATAGTATTTTATGTCGAAGATTAAGGGTCAGCCTGTCTGTAATATACCATATATTAACAGTGATAAACACATTGGTTATTTCTTGTCTGAAGGGTTAGGGTAACCCATAACCGTATAAAGCGTATATTACTGCCCAAAAACAATTTTTGCAGTTCATCAATTGCTAAATATTTATTGTGCTAAAAAAACTCAACTCGCATCCCCTTCTTTAAACTTTTATTTTACATACAGACCTCATTCAATTTTTATACTCATTATCATCATGACTTAATTAATATGCAATCTCCCTGCTATGTTTTTGACTTCTTCATAGGGCCAATGATATAAATGTCTGTAATATATACAGTACATGACCCGCTCCATTTATATTAACACATACAATGGTTTAAAATATTCATAAGTTTCTTTACATCACTTCCACTAACACATATAGCAGTAACTCATCTTTTTTTTAAATAGTAAGATGTTTTTGCCTTGGCATTTGCCACAGTATCCATAAAAATTATTTGCTCTACTTCTTGGCTTGCCCCCCCCCCCCCCCCCCAAACTATATTTACATCCTCACACTAACCACATATCCACAACAATAGGGTATTATATTATGCCGCTCATACAAACACCTTATAATGCAGTGTTTCTCTGACGTGTCCTTCTGATCCTAGGATAGTTTTATTTAATTACTCCACTTTTTTAATGACAGATTTTTATTTATTTTTTTTGCTTATTATTGTCAACAGATGCCCAATTCTCTATCCAATTGAGAAAATTTACAACAGATAACACATTACATTCATGATGTAAGAAATCTTTCTGTACAGTTTGTGTTTTGCAAAAATCATATGCATACAAGGCTAATATATTGCAGATGGGTTCACTACGTGTTACATTAAGGACAACTTGCAACATGACTCCTGTGTGATGCACTTAGTTTAATATCCCTTTTATTGAAGATGAGCTTAGATACCAAAATTGTGCTTAATAATGTTCCAAAGTCAGTACCAAAATTATTGGTAAATCTTGGACCATAAGATAAGGCTACATTCAACATTCTCAGGAGAGACATTTTATAATGCTCTGGATCAATGCTACTGCTCTGTCATCACCCCAATGTCGATTGAACATGGGTGTTCCTAGCATGTACTGCCTCTTGCAACAACCATATTTCATGTCCGAAGGGTTAGGGTAACCCGTTTCCCGGATATAGAACACTTACTGGAGTATTTCATGTCCGAAGGGTTAGGGTAACCCGTATCCCGGATATAGCATATATTAATAATGACAAACACCTACTGGAGTATTTCATGCCCAAAGGGTTAGAAACCCGTATTCCGGATATAGCATATATAAGTGACAAACACTTACTGGAGTATTTCATGCCCGAAGGGTTAGGGTAAACCGTATCCCGGATAAAGCTTATGTTAATAGTGACAAACACTCACTGGAGTATTTCATGCCCGAAGGGTTAGGGTAACCCGTATCCCGTATATAGCATATATTAATAGTGGCAAACACTTACTGGAGTATTTCATGCCCGAAGGGTTAGGGTAACCCGTATCCCGGATATAGCATATATTAATAGTGACAAACACGGGGGTATTTAATGCCCTAAGGGTTAGGGTGACCCTTATCCTGGATATAGCATATATGAATAGTGACAAACACTTACAGGAGTATTTCACGCCCGAGGGTTCGGGAACCCTTATCCTGGATAGAGCATATATTAATAGTGACAAACACTTACAGGGGTATGTCATGCCCGAAGGGTTAGGGTAACCCGTATTCCGGATATAGCATATATTAATATTGACAAACATTACTGGAATATTTCATGCCCAAAGGGTTAGGGTAACCCGTATCCCGGATATAGCATATATTAATAGTGACAAACACTTATGGAAAATTTCATGCCCGAAGGGTAAACCTAACCCCTAACCCGGATATACCATATATTTATAGTGACAAACATTAATTGGAGTATTTCATGTACAATGTGTAAGGGTAACTCGTATCCCGGGTAAAGCATATATTATGATTGAAAACACTTACAGGATTATTTCATGCTCGAAGTTTTAGGGTAACCCGTATCCCGGATATAGGATACATTAATAGTGACAACCACTTACTAGAGGAATTCATGTCCGAAGGCGTAGTGTCACCGTATCCAGCATATACCATATATTAAGAGTGACAAACACTTACTGGAGTATTTCATGCCCGAAGGGTTAGGGTAACCCGTATCCCGTATATAGCATATATTAAAAGTGACAAACACTTACTGGAGTATTTCATGAACGAAGGGTTAGGGTTATCCGTATCTCAGATATAGCATACACTAATAGTGACATACACTTACTGGAGTATTTAATGCCCTAAGGGTTAGGGTAACCCTTATCCTGGATATAGCATATATGAATAGTGACAAACACCTACAGGAGTATTTCACGCCCGAGGGTTCGGGAATCCTTATCCTGGATAGAGCATATATTAATAGTGACAAACACTTACAGGGTTATGTCATGCCCGAAGGGTTAGGGTAACCCGTATTCTGGATATAGCATATATGAAAAGTGACAAACACTTACAGGAGTATTTCACGCCCGAGGGTTCGGAAACCCTTATCCTGGATAGAGCATATATTAATAGTGACAAACACTTACAGGGGTATGTCATGCCCGAAGGGTTAGAAACCCGTATTCCGGATATAGCATATATAAGTGACAAACACTTACTGAAGTATTTCATGCCCGAAAGGTTAGGGTAACCCGTATCCTGGATATAGCATATTTTAATAGTGACAAACACTTATAGGAGTAAGTCATACCTGAAGGGTTAGGGCAATCCGTATCCCGGATATAGCATATATTAATAGTGACAAACATTACTGGAATATTTCATGCCCAAAGGGTTAGGGTAACCCGTATCCCGGATATAGCATATATTAATAGTCACAAACACTTATGGAAAATTTCATTCCAGAAGGGTAAACCTAACCCCTAGCCCGGATATACCATATATTTGTAGTGACAAACACTAATTGGAGTATTTCATGTACAAAGTGTAAGGGTAACACATATCCCGGATAAAGCATATACTGATAGTGACAAAGACATACTGGAGTATTTCATGTCCTAAGGGTTAGAGTAATCCGTACCCCGGATATAGCATATATTATTATTGAAGAACACTTACTGGAGTATTTCATGCCCGAAGGGTTAGGGTAACCCGTATCCCGGATATAGCATATATTAATAGTGACAAACACGGGGGTATTTAATGCCCTAAGGGTTAGGGTGACCCTTATCCTGGATATAGCATATATGAATAGTGACAAACACTTACAGGAGTATTTCACGCCCGAGGGTTCGGGAACCCTTATCCTGGATAGAGCATATATTAATAGTGACAAACACTTACAGGGGTATGTCATGCCCGAAGGGTTAGGGTAACCCGTATTCCGGATATAGCATATATTAATATTGACAAACATTACTGGAATATTTCATGCCCAAAGGGTTAGGGTAACCCGTATCCCGGATATAGCATATATTAATAGTGACAAACACTTATGGAAAATTTCATGCCCGAAGGGTAAACCTAACCCCTAACCCGGATATACCATATATTTATAGTGACAAACATTAATTGGAGTATTTCATGTACAATGTGTAAGGGTAACTCGTATCCCGGGTAAAGCATATATTATGATTGAAAACACTTACAGGATTATTTCATGCTCGAAGTTTTAGGGTAACCCGTATCCCGGATATAGGATACATTAATAGTGACAACCACTTACTAGAGGAATTCATGTCCGAAGGCGTAGTGTCACCGTATCCAGCATATACCATATATTAAGAGTGACAAACACTTACTGGAGTATTTCATGCCCGAAGGGTTAGGGTAACCCGTATCCCGTATATAGCATATATTAAAAGTGACAAACACTTACTGGAGTATTTCATGAACGAAGGGTTAGGGTTATCCGTATCTCAGATATAGCATACACTAATAGTGACATACACTTACTGGAGTATTTAATGCCCTAAGGGTTAGGGTAACCCTTATCCTGGATATAGCATATATGAATAGTGACAAACACCTACAGGAGTATTTCACGCCCGAGGGTTCGGGAATCCTTATCCTGGATAGAGCATATATTAATAGTGACAAACACTTACAGGGTTATGTCATGCCCGAAGGGTTAGGGTAACCCGTATTCTGGATATAGCATATATGAAAAGTGACAAACACTTACAGGAGTATTTCACGCCCGAGGGTTCGGAAACCCTTATCCTGGATAGAGCATATATTAATAGTGACAAACACTTACAGGGGTATGTCATGCCCGAAGGGTTAGAAACCCGTATTCCGGATATAGCATATATAAGTGACAAACACTTACTGAAGTATTTCATGCCCGAAAGGTTAGGGTAACCCGTATCCTGGATATAGCATATTTTAATAGTGACAAACACTTATAGGAGTAAGTCATACCTGAAGGGTTAGGGCAATCCGTATCCCGGATATAGCATATATTAATAGTGACAAACATTACTGGAATATTTCATGCCCAAAGGGTTAGGGTAACCCGTATCCCGGATATAGCATATATTAATAGTCACAAACACTTATGGAAAATTTCATTCCAGAAGGGTAAACCTAACCCCTAGCCCGGATATACCATATATTTGTAGTGACAAACACTAATTGGAGTATTTCATGTACAAAGTGTAAGGGTAACACATATCCCGGATAAAGCATATACTGATAGTGACAAAGACATACTGGAGTATTTCATGTCCTAAGGGTTAGAGTAATCCGTACCCCGGATATAGCATATATTATTATTGAAGAACACTTACTGGAGTATTTCATGCCCAAAGGGTTAGGGTAACCCGTATCCCGGATTAGCATATATTAAATGTGACAAACACTTATTTGAGTATTTAGGTCCGAATGGTTACGGTAACACCTATCCCGGATTAGCAAATATCAAATGTGACAAACACTTACTGGATTATTTCATGCGGGAAGGGTTAGGGTAACCCGTACCCCTGATATAGCATATAATAATAGTGACAAACACTTTCTCGTGTATTCATGCCTGCAGGGTTAGGGTACCCGTGTCTCGGTCAAGTATATATTAATAGTGACAAACAATTACTGTTGTATTTCATGCTCGAAGGATAAGGTTATTCCGTATCCCGGATGTAGCATATATTAATAGTAACAAACAACTACTGGAGTAGTTCATGCAAAATAGGTTAGGGTCACCCTTATCCCGGATATAGCATATATATATTAATAGTGACAAACACTTACTGGAGTATTTTATGCCAGAATGGTAAGGGTAACCCATATCTTTGATTAGCATTTATTAAATGTAACAAATACTTATCCGGGTATTTCATGCGTGAAGGGTTATGGATCCCCATATCCCGGATATATATTATATTAATAGTGACAAAAACTCGAGTATTTCATGTCCGAAGTGTTAGGGTAACCCCTATCCCGGATATAGCATATATTAATAGTGACTAACACTTATCGGAGTATTTTATGCTCGAAGGCTTAAGGTAACCCGTATCCGGATATAGCATATATTAAGGGCGTCAAACACCTACTGGAGTATTTTATGCCCAAAGGTTTAGGGTTACCCATATCCTGGATAAAGCATAAATTAATAGTGACAAACACTTCCTGGAGTATTTCACGCCCGAGTGATAGGGAACCCTTCTCCTTGATAGAGCATATATTAATAGTGACAAACACTTAAGGTTGTATGTCATGCCCGAAGGGTTAGGGTAACCCGTTTTCCGGATATTGCATATATTATAAGTGACAAACATTACTGGAATACTTCATGCCCGAAGGCTAGGGTAACCCGTATCACGGATATAGCATATATTAATAGTGACAAACTCTTACAGGAGTAAGTCATGCCTGAAGGGTTAGGGTAACCCGTATCCCGGATATGGCATATATTAAAAGGGACAAACACTTACTGGAATATTTCATTCCCGGAGGGTATACCTAAACCGTATCACGCAAATACCATATATTTATAGTGACAAACACTTATTGGAGTATTTCATGTACAAAGTGTAAGGGTAACTCATTTCCCGGATGAAGCATATACTGATAGTGACTAAGACATACTGAAGTATTTCATGTCCTTAGGGTTAGAGTAACCCGTACCCCGGATATAGCATATATTATTATTGAAGAACACTTTCTGGAGTTTTATGCCCGAAGCGTTAGGATAACCCGGATCCTGGATATAGCATATATTAATAATGACATACACTTACTGGAGTATTTTATGCCCGAAGGGTTAGGGTTACCCGTATCCTGGATATAGCATATAATAATATTGACAAACACTTACTGGAGTATTTCATGCCCGAAGGGTTAGGTAACCCGTATCCCGGACATAGCATATATTAATAGTGACAAACAGCTACTGGATTATTTCAAGCCCGAAGGGTAAGGGTAACCCGTATCCTGGATATAGCATATATTAATAATGACAAACACTTACTCGAGTATTTCATGTCCGAAGGGTTAGGGTAACCCGTAACCTGGATATAGCATATATTAATAGTGACAAACACTTACTGGAGTATCTCATGCCCGAAGGATTACGGTAACCCGTTTTTACCATATATTCATAGTGGCAAACACGTACTGTATTAGGGTAACCCGTATCCCGGATATAGCATATATTAATAGTGACAAACACTTACTGGGGTATTTTATGCCCGAACGGTTAGGGTAACCCTTATCCTGGATATAGCATATATGAATAGTGACAAACACTTACAGGAGTATTTCACGCCCGAGGGTTAGGAACCCTTATCCTGGATAGAGCATTTATTAATAGTGACAAACATTTAAAGGGGTATATCATGCCCGAAGGGTTAGGGTAACCCGTATTCCGGATACAGCGTATTTTCTAAGTGACAAACAATTACTGGTGTATATCATGCCCGAAGGATAAGGGTAAACCGTATCCCGGAAGTAGCATATATTAAAAGTGACAAACACCTAATGGAGTATTTCATGCAAAATAGGGTAACCCGTGTTCCAGATATAGCATATATATTTTAGTGGTGATAAGCACTTACTGGAGTATTTTATGCCAGAATGGTAAGGGTAACCCATATCCCGGATAGGCTCAAAGTGTTAGGGTAACCCGTATCCTAGATATAGCATATTTTAATAGTGACAAAAACTTATAGGAGTAAGTCATACCTGAAGGGTTAGGGTAACTCGTATCCCGGATATAGCATATATTAATAGTGACAAACATTACTGGAATATTTCATGCCCGAAGGGTTAGGGTAACCCGTATCCCGGATATAGCATATATCAATAGTGACAAACACTTATGGGAAATTTCATTCCCGAAGGGTAAACCTAATCCCTAACCCGGATATACCATATATTTATAGTGACAAACACTAATTGGAGTATTTCATGTACAAAGTGTAAGGGAAACTCGTATCCCGGATAAAGCATATATTATTATTGAAAAACACTTATTGGAGTATTTCATGCCCGAAGGGTCTCAAACACTTACTGGATTATTTCATGCTCGAAGTGTTAGGGTAACCCGTTTCCCGGATATAGCATATATTAATAGTGACAAATACTTACTGGAGTATTTCATGTCCGAAGTGTTAGGGTAACACGAATCCCGGACATGGCAAATATTAATAGTGACAAACACTAACTCGAGTATTTCATGCCGAAAGGTTAGGGTAACCCGTATCCCGGATATAGCACATATTAATAGTGACAAACACTTACTGGAGTATTTCATGTCCGAAAGGTTAGGGTAACCCGTATCCAGGATATACCATATATTATTAGTGACAAACACCTACTTCAGTATTTCATGTCCGAAGTGTTAGGTTAACTCGGATCCCGGATTTAGCATATATTAATCGTGACAAACATTACAGGAGTATTTCATGCTCGAAGGAGCAGATATCACTAGTGAGAAACACTGACTGGAGTATTTCATACCCTAATGGTTAGGGTAACCCTTATCCCGGGTATATCATATATTAATAGGGACAAACACTTACTGAGGTATTTCATGTCCGAAGGCTTAGGGTAACCCGTTTCACGGATATACTATAAGGACATCTTGTAAAATGTCACCAGTGTCACGCTCTATAGTATTCAATGCCCGAAGGGTTAGGGTTACACATATACGGATATGTTAGGAGACCTGTGAAACGCACTTACTGGAGATAGGCGGGAAACTGCCCGTAGCGGCAGTCTTGACACTTTTTATGGTAGCAAATTCCTGACACTTTTTTTATGGTAGCAAATACCTGCTTTTTGCGCGGGCAATTCATCGGAACCCTCTGGTAGCGCGCTCTGATATCCACTACCCCAGGCGGCAGTCTTGTCACTTTTTATGGTAGCAAATAGCAGCTATTTGCGCGTGCGACGCATGAGGCCCCTCTGGCAGGCTGCTCTCATATCTACTCCCCCTTGGCGGCAGATATGACACTTTTATGGTAGCAAATAGCTGCTATTTGCGCTTGCAACTTATGGGGGCCTCTCTGTCAGGCCGCTCTTATAACCACTCCCCCTGGCGGCAGTCTTGGCACCTTTAAAGGTAGCAAATAGCTGCTATTTGCGCGTGCGATTCATGGCGCCCCTTCGGCCTCTGGCAGCCCGCTCTGATATCTACTCCCCCTGGCGGCAGTCTTGACACTTTTATGGTAGCAAATAGCTGCTATTTGCGCTTGCGACTCATGGGGGCCTCTCTGTCAGGCCGCTCTCATAACCACTCCCCCTGGCGGCAGTCTTGGCACCTTTAAAGGAAGCATATATCTGCTATTTGCGCGTGCTATTCATGGGCCCCTTCGGCCTCTAGCAGCCCGCTCTGATATCTACTCCCCCTGGCGGCAGTCTTGACACTTTTATGGTAGCAAATAGCTGCTATATGCGCTTGCGACTCATTGGGGCCTCTCTGTCAGGCCGATCTCATAACCACTCCCCCTGGCGGCAGTCTTGGCACGTTTAAAGGTAGCAAATTGCTGCTATTTGCCCTTGCGACTCATGGGGGCCTCTCTGTCAGGCCGCTTTCATATCCACTCCCCCTGGCAGCAGTCTTGGCACCTTTAAAGGTAGCAAATAGCTGCTATTTGCGCGTGCGATTCATGGGGCCCCTTCGGCCTCTGGCAGCCCGCTCTGATATCTACTCCCCCTGGCGGCAGTCTTGACACTTTTATGGTAGCAAATAGCTGCTATTTGCGCTTGCAACTCATGGGGGCCTCTCTGTCAGGCCGCTCTCATAACCACTCCCCTGGCGGCAGTCTTGGCACCTTTAAAGGTAGCAAATAGCTGCTATTTGCGCGTGCGATTCGTGGGGCCCCTTCGGCCTCTGGCAGCCCGCTCTGATATCTACTCCTCCTGGCGGCAGTCTTGACACTTTTATGGTAGCAAATAGCTGCTATTTTACGCTTGCGACTCATGGGGGCCTCTCTGTCAGGCCGATCTCATAACCACTCCCCCTGGCGGCAGTCTTGGCACGTTTAAAGGTAGCAAATTGCTGCTATTTGCCCTTGCGACTCATGGGGGCCTCTCTGTCAGGCCGCTTTCATATCCACTCCCCCTGGCAGCAGTCTTGGCACCTTCAAAGGAAGCATATAGCTGCTATTTGCGCGTGCGATTCATGGGCCCCTTCGGCCTCTGGCAGCCCGCTCTGATATCTACTCCCCCTGGCGGCAGTCTTAACACATTTTATGGTAGCAAATAGCTGCTATTTGCGCTTGCGACTCATGGGGGCCTCTCTGTCAGGCCACTCTCATAACCACTTCCCCTGGCGGCAGTCTTGGCACATTTTATGGTAGCAAATAGCTGCTATTTGCGCGTGCGATTCATGGGGCCACTTCGGCCTCTGGCAGCCCGCTCTGATTTCTACTCCCCTGGCGGCAGTCTTGGCACATTTTAAGGTAGCAAATAGCTGCTATTTGCGCGTGTGATTCATGGGGCCCCTTCGGCCTCTGGCAGCCCGCTCTGATATCTTCTCCCCCTGGCGGCAGTCTTAACACATTTTATGGTAGCAAATAGCTGCTATTTGCGCTTGCGACTCATGGGGCCTCTCTGTCAGGCCGATCTCATAACCACTCCCCCTGGCGGCAGTCTTGGCACGTTTAAAGGTAGCAAATAGCTGCTATTTGCGCGTTATAATTATGGGGCTCCCCGGCCTCTGGCAGCCCGCTCTGATTTCTACTCCCCCTGGCGGCAGTCTTGGCACATTTTAAGTTAGCAAATAGCTGCTATTTGCGCGTGCGATTCATGGGGCCCCTTCGGCCTCTGGCAGCCCGCTCTGATATCTACTCCCCCTGGCGGCAGTCTTGACACATATTATGGTAGCAAATAGCTGCTATTTGCGCGGGCGACTCATAGGGGCCTCCCTGTCAGGCCACTCTCATAACCACTCCCCCTGGCGGCTGTCTTGGCACATTTTAAGGTAGCAAATAGCTGCTATTTGCGCGTGCGATTCATGGGGCCCCATCGGCCTCTGGCAGCCCGCTCTGATATCTACTCCCCCTGGCGGCAGTCTTGACACTTTTATGGTAGCAAATAGCTGCTATTTGCGCTTGCGACTCATGGAGGCCTCCCTGTCAGGCCACTTTCATAACCACTCCCCCTGGCGGCAGTCTTGGCACATTTTAAGGTAGCAAATAGCTGCTATTTGCGCGTGCGATTCATGGGGCACCCTCTGGCAGCCCTCTCTGCGTCCACTCCTCCTGGCGGCAGTTTTGACACTTTTTATGGTAGCAAGTAGCTGCTATTTGCGCTTGAGACTCATGGGGGCCCCTCTGTCTGTCCAGTCTCATGTCCGCTCCCCCTGGCGGCAGTCTTAAAACTCAATGCGATGCAACTAAAAATTTTACCTCGTCCTAATTTTTTAGGGTAGCAAATAGCTGCTATTTGTGCGTGCGATTCATGGGGGCCCCTCTGTCTGCCCGCACTCATGTCCACTCCCCCTGGCGGCAAACTTAACTCTCAATGCGATGCTACCAGAACTTTTACCCCCTCCTAAATTTTTTAGGGTCGCAAATAGCTGCTATTTGGGCGTGCGACTCATGGGGCCCCTCTGTCTTTCCACTCTCATGTCCACTCCCCCTGGTGGCAGTCTTGACATATTTTATGGTAGCAAATAGCTGCTATTTGCGCTTGCGACTCGTGGTGACCCCTCTGCCAGGCCGCTGAGATCTCTTCTCCCCCTGGCGGCAGTCTTCACAACTTTTGTGGAAGCAAATAGCTGCTATTTGCGCGTGCGATTCATTGGGCCCCTGTGGCAGGCTTTGAGATCTCCACTCCCCCTGGTGGCTGTCTTAACACTCCATGCGCTGCTACTATTATTTTACTCCCTCCTAATTTTTTAGGGTAGCAAATAGCTGCTATTTGCGCGTGCGATTCATAGGGCCCCTGTGGCAGTCCTGTCTCTTGTCCACTCCCCCTGTCGGCAAACTTAACTCTCAATGCGATGCTACCAGAAATTTTACCCCCTCCTAAATTTTTTTGGGTAGCAAATAGCTGCTATTTGCGCGTGCGATTCATGGGGCCCCTGTGGTAGTCCTGTCTCTTGTCCACTCCCTCTGGCGGCAATCTTAACTCTCAATGCGATGCTACCAGAAATTTTAACCAGTCTTAAATTTTTTAGAGTAGCAAATAGCTGCTATTTGCGCGAGCGATTCATGGGGGCCCCTCTGTCTGCCCGCTCTCATGTACACTCCCCCTGGCGGCAGTCTTAACACTCAATGCGATGCTACTACATATTTAACCCCTCCTAAATTTTTTAAGGTAGCAAATAGCTGCTATTTGCGCGTGCGATTCATGGGGCCCCTGTGGTAGTCCTGTCTCTAGTCCACTCCCCCTGGCGGCAATCTTAACTCTCAATGCGATGCTACCAGAAATTTTACCCCCTCCTAAATTTTTTAGGGTAGCAAATAGCTGCTATTTGCGCGTGCGATTCATGGGGGCCCCTCTGCCTGCCCGCATTCATGTCCACTCCCCCTGGTGGCAGTCTTAACATATTTTATAGTAGCAAATAGCTGCTATTTCCGCTGGCGACTCGTGGTGTCCCCTCTGCTAGGCCGCTGAGATCTCCTCTCTCCCTGGCGGCAGTCTTCACAACTTTTATGGTAGCAAATAGCTGCTATTTGCGCGTGCGATTCATTGGGCCCCTGTGGCAGGCTTTGAGATCTCCACTCCCCCTGGTGGCAGTCTTAACACTCCATGCGCTGCTACTATTATTTTACTCCCTCCTAATTTTTTAGGGTAGCAAATAGCTGCTATTTGCGCGTGCGTTTCATAGGGCCCCTGTGGCAGTCCTGTCTCTTGTCCACTCACTCTGGCGACAATCTTAACTCTCAATGCGATGCTACCAGAAATTTTACCCCCTCCTAAATTTTTTAGGGCAGCAAATAGCTGCTATTTGCGCGTGCGATTTATGGGACCCCTGTGGTAGTCCTGTCTCTAGTCCACTCCCCCTGGCGGCAATCTTAACTCTCAATGCGATGCTACCAGAAATTTACCCCCTCCTAATTTTTTTAGGGTAACAAATAGCTGCTATTTGCGCGTGCGATTCATGGGGCCCTTCTGTCTGCCCGCTCTCATGTACACTCCCCCTGGCGGCAGTCTTAACTCTCAAGGCGATGCTACCAGAAATTTTACCCCCTCTTAAATTTTTTACGGTAGCAAATAGCTGCTATTTGCGCGAGCGATTCATGGGGGCCTCTCTGTCTGCCCGCACTCATGTCCACTCCCCCTGGCGGCAGTCACAACGCTCAATGCAATGCTACTATAAATTTTACCCCCTCCTAATTTTTTGGGTAGCAAATAGCTGCTATTTGCGCGTGCGACTCATGGGGGCCCCTCTGTCTGTCCACCCTCATGTCCACTCCCCCTGGTGGCAGTCTTGACATATTTTATGGTAGCAAATAGCTGCTATTTGCACTTGCGACTCGTGGTGACCCCTCTGCCAGGCCGCTGAGATCTCCTCTCCCCCTGGCGGCAGTCTTCACAATTTTTATGGTAGCAAATAGCTGCTATTTGCGCGTGCGATTCATTTGGGCCCCTGTGGCAGGCTTTGAGATCTCCACTCCCCCTGGTGGCAGTCTTAACACTCTATGCGCTGCTACTATTATTTTACTTCCTCCTAATTTTTAGGGTAGCAAATAGCTGCCATTTGCGCATGCGATTCATAGGGCCCCTGTGGCAGTCCTGTCTCTTGTCCACTCCCTCTGGCGGCAATCTTAACTCTCAATGCGATCCTACCAGAAATTTTACCCCCTCCTAAATTTTTTAGGGTAGCAAATAGCTGCTATTTGCGCGAGCGATTTATGGGGCCCTTCTGTCTGCCGGCTCTCATGTACACTCCCCCTGGCGGCAGTCTTAACACTCAATGCGATGCTACTACATATTTAACCCCTCCTAAATTTTTTAAGGTATCAAATAGCTGCTATTTGCGCGTGCGATTCATGGGGCCCCTGTGGCAGTCCTGTCTCTAGTCCACTCCCCCTTGCGGCAATCTTAACTCTCAATGCGATGCAACCAGAAATTTTACACCCTCCTAAATTTTTTAGGGTAGCAAATAGCAGCTATTTGCGCGTGCGATTCATGGGGCCCCTGTGGCAGTCCTGTCTTTAGTCCACTCCCCCTTGCGGCAATCTTAACTCTCAATGCGATGCTACTACATATTTAACCCCTCCTAAATTTTTTAGGGTAGCAAATAGCTGCTATTTGCGCGTGCGATTCATGAGGCCCCTGTGGTAGTCCTGTCTCTAGTCCACTCCCCCTGGCGGCAATCTTAACTCTCAATGCGATGCTACCAGAAATTTACCCCTCCTAAATTTTTTATGGTAGCAAATAGCTGCTATTTGCGCGTGCGATTCATGGGGGCCCCTCTGCCTGCCCGCACTCTTGTCCACTCCCCCTTGCGGCAGTCATAACGCTCAATGCAATGCTATTATAAATTTTACCCCCTCCTAAATTTTTAGGCTAACAAATAGCTGCTATTGGCGCGTGCGATTATTGGGGCCCCTCTGTCTGTCCACTCTCATGTCCACTCCCCCTGGTGGCAGTCTTGACATATTTTATGGTAGCAAATAGCTGCTATTTGCGCTTGCGACTCGTGGGGACCCCTCTGCCAGGCCGCTGAGATCTCCTCCCCCCCTGGCGGCAGTCTTCACAATTTTTATGGTAGCAAATAGCTGCTATTTGCGCGTGCGATTCATTTGGGCCCCTGTGGCAGGCTTTGAGATCTCCACTCCCCCTGGTGGCAGTCTTAACACTCCATGCGCTGCTACTATTATTTTACTCCTTCCTAATTTTTAGGGTAGCAAATAGCTGCTATTTGCGCGTGCGATTCATGGGGGCCCCTCTGCCTGCCCGCACTCATGTCCACTCCCCCTGGCGGCAATCTTAACTCTCAATGCGATGCTACCAGAAATTTTACCCCCTCCTTAATTTTTTTGGGTCGCAAATAGCTGCTATTTGCGCGTGCGATTCATGGGGCCCCAGTGGCTGGCCGCTCTCATTTCACTCCCCCTGCCGGCAACCTTAACATTAATGCGATGCTTCTATAAATTTTATCCCCTCCCAATTTTTTTTAGGGTACTACAGGCTGCCAACGTTTCCAGCAACCCCCCCCCCCCCCGGCACTAATGAGAAACTGCCTGCGAAAAATCGAAAAGTCCCATAAGCTTAACTACAGGCCGCTACCGAAAACCGACAGTTCCCCGCCTATCTCCGATACTTGGCGAAATCTCGCACTATATCTGGTCAAATGTGGAAAAACGAGATTTCACACAAATGCATATAAGTCGGCGACTTTCACGGCTAGACAGGTCTAGTTTTTGGCATTCATTAACATTTGGACGGCTTGACATGACAAACCTGCAAGACTGGCCAAATCTCGCACCATATCTCGTCAAACGATAAAAAAGGAGATTTCACAGAAATGCTAATAACTCGGCGACTTTTACAGCTAGACAGATGTAGTTTTCGCCAATTCATAACATTTAGAGAGTTTGATATGACAAATCTACAAGACTGGCCAAATCCTGCACCATATCTCGTCAAACGAGAAAACACGAGAGTACACGGATATGCTTATAACTCGGCGACTTTTACAGCTAGACGGATCTAGTTTTCGCCATTTCGTAACGTTTGGCCGTCTTGACATAATAAAACTGCTCGTCTTGCCAAATCTTGTACTATATCTCGTCAAGCGAGAAAAAAACATGATTTCATGTAAATGCTGAAAACACGGCGACTTTTGCAGCTAGACAGGTCTAGTTTCCGGCATTTTGTAATAATTGACAAACCTGACATGACAAAACTGGAAATCTAGCCAAAGCTCGCACCATTTCCCGTCAAACGAGAAAACAAGAGATTTCATGCAAATGCTTATAACTCAGCGGCCTTTTATAGCTAGACAGGTCTAGTTTTCGGCATTTCATATCATTTGGCCAGCTTGACATGACAAACCTGAAAACGTCTCACTGCTTCTTGTCAAACGAGATTAACGAGATTTCATGAAAAAATTTTGAACTTGGATATGCAGTTGTTAAAGGTCAGCATGCACAAATAAACATATTATCCGTTTCTGCTGCCCCCACAATGTTGCTCATTCATATGACTGTTTCTACATGCACTCTCTGTCTATCTGTCTCTATCATTTCCATTTCCGGCAAGCGCGTGACCTCTGGTCATCTTGTCTTTCTGTTCATACGTTTTCTTTTGAAATGCACATGCATAAGTTATATTCCAGCAGTGGTGGATCCGGAGGGGTCGCCCGCGGCGCGCGCCCCAAGTTGAGCTGTTACATCTTTTCTGTTAAAGCTGTTATTTCTTTTCTCATTTATTCTTGATTAATTCTTATTTTTCATATTACTGTTTATACCCTAGCAATTAGATTATTACGCTATCCACACAGTTTATTGTTTTTTATTCATGAATTGGGGATATTAATGAACAACTGTCTGAACTTCTCCGTTAAGATTGCTAGCATTCCAGGCTTAGTAAATTTATTTTAAAAATTCCAGAGTCATGTTTTTATGGCTGGGATAAGGGTCGGCCGTGCAAATTTTCACCGCTTTTCGGCTGATATTCAAACTCACGAACCTTGCTGTGATGTGTCCTGTGCGCTACCTAAGCGCCGAGGCCGGTAAAACTCAAAGTTTTACATTAGACTTGAACATATCAATCATTGTAACACGAGGATTACATTTAAAAGATGATATTTTGCAAGTTATAAATGGAGATGCGCATTTTCACCATTGACATCAACATGTTACACTTTATAAACATGTTCCAGTTTATATCCTAAATTGAAAAAAAAATATCTTATTAAACATTAAAAGAATTGGTTGTTTTCGCACTTGCAAAGACATGGTGAGAGATCTGACACTGTGAGGTCCCCAGGCTTCAAACTCATCCAAGATTTTGGTAGGAACAATCAGTCTTTCAAATTTGGGAGGTAAAATATCCAACCCTTCAAAAGTCATCGCGTTTACAAGACTAACTATAATTTGGCTGATTTGACCTTGAAGATATTTGTCAAGGTCACCAGCTTCGAATTCATTCGAGAAGTTTGTAGAAACAATCGGTGTACCAAATTTGAGGACAAAATGTGAAATACTTCAAAAGTTATGGGTTACAAAATAATTTTCCATTTTGGCAGATTTGACCTTGAAGAATAAGGTCAAAGGTCACTGGGTTTCGAACTTGTCCGAGATTTCAGTAGGAATCATAACTGTGTCAAATTTCGACGGACAATATGCAGCCTTTCATGAGTTATCGTGTAAACAAAATAACCCACAAAATTTGACATTTCGGCAGATTTGACCTGGAAGATGAATGTCAAGGTCACCGGTCTTCAAACTCCTTCGAGAATGTTGTAGGGACAATTTGTGTACCAAAATGGAGGACAAAATTTGAAAAAAAAATCCCAAGTTATTGGCTTCATTAAAAAAATTAAAATTTCGGCAGATTTGACCTTGAAGATTTACGTCGGAACAATCAGTTTTAAATTTCGGAGGAAAATATGCAGCCCTTCAAAAGTTATTACGTTCACAAGATATACTACAAAAATTAACATTTCGGCAGATTTGACCTTGAAGAATAAGGTCAAGGTCTCGTGCGAGATTTTGGTGGGAACCATCAGTGTTTAAATATTTTTAGGAAAATATGCAGCCCTTCAAAAGTTTTCGCGTTCACAAGATACCCAACAGACGACGACGAGTACTGACCACGACAGACGACGACGGCATTGAAAACATGTTTCCCGGGGGGGGGGGGGGACATAAATTTGCATAGCATATATTTATGTTTATTATATATTTGGGCTATATAATATCAAATATTAAATATTCTAAAGAAACTATATATATATATATATATATATATATATTTATATATAGAAAAAATAATTTGAATACGTTTTTGCAATAATTCAAACCATAATTCATGAAATATTTTTAAAGACATGTTTGACTGGTAAATTTATTTAATATATACATAATAATTTAACAAACCTTTAATATGTCTTCATATTTTACAGGAGAAATAAACAAAGCGTTGGTTTATTGTGTCTGTCTCTACTTAGTTTAATAAAAAGAAGTGAAGAAAAAAAAAATAGACTTCTTCAAAGTATGTGTACCCTAAGTTACCCTTTAGAATAGTATTGGCTTATCACAAGCCATCAAACTACTGAGATGTGTTGCTGGTTAATTTTTTTCAGTCATAATCTGCTAATTAGCTGAAACTAAGACCATTCAGGTCAAGGGAGTAAAGGGGTAATCTAACCGATGTGGCTTTAGGTTCAGGATGTTCATTGAGATCTAGAAATAGCCAGAGCCTTGTTTCTTATCGCAATGATCAACCCATTATGCTGTGACCAAACAGGGATTTGACCAGCCAGTGGTCAATGTCAGTTACATTTAGACAGCACATGGAGTTACAAGTAGATAAGGAGTCCACCTTAGGCTTTGAGCAGTTCCAGGTCAATTGAGTCACCTACAGAGCAAGCTGTAGCCACACACTGTCTATTACAAGATCAAAGATAAGGCCTTGCTGCACTCCCAGCCATATTATGTAATATGTGAGACCTGACACAAGTACCGGGTTACAGTCCATATACAACATCAGGCCAGGTAACTTTATACAAAGTTATGACCAGCTCCCATTGCAAGGACAATTGTTTGAAGTCTAGATTTCAGGTTAAGGATGCATCATCTATTTTGTATAACAAATTGACGTTATACCTAGAAAAGTCACATTTGCATAGTGTTGTTTAAACTAGTGTAAGGGGTCAACGGGAATAAATTAATTTTTTCAAAATTATCTGTTCATATTACTATTTTTACAACACCTTAAAACATTTTATACAAAATACTAATTTCTTCATATGATAGTTTCTTTTAAGTATAATTTTATATTCATGTTTTACTGAACTGCAAGATCATCAACCCGCAGCCGGCCCCGCCCCGCACAGACTTCATTTAGGCCCGCCCGCCCTGAACTTTCTTAGATGTAGCCCGCCCCGCTCCGCAAAGATTCCTATGCGGGGGCCCGCGGGCTGCGGGCTAAAACCCGCTCCGCGCAGGGCCCTAGTGTGGACACCTTACCACCGTGTAAAGGAGGAAGGGTTCGAAGGGGGGGGGGGGGGTGGTTATAGTCTGATATCACCGACGTAGTCAGTCTCATCCGACTTTACACTTTGCCTTCCTGGTCTTTCGGGCCTGTTCATTCTTGTAGCTTTTCTCGGCTCCCCGGGGAGCATACAACCTTAGCAGCCATACCAGCGGCTAGAAGGTTATTCGTTCTTCATTTGCCTCCTCCGATGACCAGTACCCATTCAATCCTGGGTCGAGAGAGCGCACCCTTGTGTTAAAGACTTTGTCTAGGAGTCTCAGCGCAGACGGCGTAAGGTGTTAGGTGTCACATGTCACATTACCGCAAGCTTTCCGTGTCGGAAAAAGTTGAAACCCGGTGATGTTTTTATAATAAGGAAAATACTTTTACCTATTAATCTAATATCCTGATTATGTACCTACACTGGATCACAAATTTCCTATTGTTGTCAAATAAACTTACAAGTGGGCCAACCTTTAAGATTCATAACAGAAGGGATATTGCAAGTAGATGTCCGTTGAACCATAAATATTGCAGGCAGAGGTTGGTAAACTCAGGGATAATAGAGACAGAGGAACGTAACCTTAAGAATAATGGGAGACAGAGGTTCGTAAGCTCAGGGATAATGGTGACAGAGGGTCGTAACCTGAGGGGTTATGGAAATAAGGGTTGGAACCTCAGGGGTTATGGAGACAGAGGTTCGTAACCTCAGGGATCATGGAGACAGAGGGTCGTAACCTTAGGGATCATGGAGACAGAGGGTCGTAACCTCAGGGATCATGGAGACAGAGGGTCGTAACCTTAGGGTTAATGGAGACAGAGGGTCGTAACCTAAGGTGTTATGGAGACAGGGGGTCGTAACCTCAGGGATAATGGGGACAAAAGGTCACAACCTTAGGGGTTATGGAGAGAGAGGGTGGCAACCTTAGGGATTATGGAGAGAGAGGGTCGTAACCTCAGGGATAATGGAGACAGAGGTTCGTAACATCAGGGTTACTGGAGCCAGAGGGTCGCAACCTTAGGGTTATGGAGACACAGGGTCGTAACCTCAGGGATAATGGAGACAGAGGTTCGTAACCTCAGGGTTAATGGAGACAGAGGGTCGCAACCTTAGGGGTTATGGAGAGAGAGGGTGGCAACCTTAGGGGTTATGGAGAGAGAGGGTCGTAACCTCAGGGATAATGGAGACGGAGGTTCGTAACCTCAGGGGTTAATGGAGACAGAGGGTCGCAACCTTAGGGGTTATGGAGAGAGAGGGTGGCAACCTTAGGGGTTATGGAGAGAGAGGGTCGTAACTTCAGGGATAATGGAGACAGAGGTTCGTAACCTCAGGGTTAATGGAGACAGAGGGTCGTAACCTAAGGGGTTATGGAGACAGAGGGTCGTAACCTCAGGGATAATGGAGACAGAGGGTCGCTACCTTAGGGATAATGGAGACAGAGGGTCGTATACATAGGGGTTATGGAGACAGAGGTTCGTAACCTCAGGGGTAATGGAGACAGAGAGTCGTAACCTTAGGGATAATGGAGACAGAGGGTCGTAACCTCAGGGATAATGGAGAGAGAGGGTCGTGACCTCAGAGATAATGGAGAGAGAGGTTCCTAACCCCAGGGATAATGGGCGACAGATGGCCGTAACCTCAAGGATAATGGAGACAGAGGGTCGTAACCTCAGGGATAATGGAGACAGAACATCACGATCCATTTCAGATTATTTTTATTGTCAGAGACGCCAAGCCGAAGCTCCCCCATCAAGCTCTAGAGGAACAACAATGCAACCTGACACTGGCACCTTCTTGAGGAGTGACAGGTTGCATCCGTCTGAAGCCGGTATTGGAGCCGGATGTAATTATTTATAATTACCCTTCTAGCGATTTGAGGTTGAAGAATATTAAATTAAATTAAATTAAATAATTACTGGATGTTACTCTTTCTTAGGAGTATTTTATATATTCTTTGTTTCAGTTGTTAATGAGTTCCAGATCCTAAATTAACGTGCACATTACGTCTGTATAAAGAGACAGAATACAGTTATTGATGACAAACATAACGGAAATCTTGTTTCAATTATTCCCAGTCTAATGACGTGTTTTAGCACAGTTTATTCCTGCAGAAAGCTAAGAGAGGCTGAACATATCATAATTAATATTGATTCATTTTGGTATTAAACGACCAGATATGTATGCTTATCACCAATCTGTCCATTGTTAACTTATTTAGATGTCACTTGGGTCTAATACACGGCAACATCCATTTTCTAAGAGCAGCCGAAATAATTTTTAAAATAATATTTTGAATACATCAGGTCTCCCTGGTAGACGCAGAAAACAAAGAACCAGATAACCTCGGGCATGCACAGGATCAACTTACAACGGAGACCCAGAGAGAGTCAGGCCTGAGATATAGAAAGAAATCTGAGGGTTCAGGATCGGGCATGGGTGCCCCCAGAGTTGTCACACTTTTCTTTACTGGGTTCATTCTTGTATCTTGGGGTACATCATCCGAAACGGCAAACATTACAAATAAGGCTGCTTGTAGACCCCGCTTAATTTTAGCGTGTGTTCAGGCAGACAGTTAAGTGGTAGGCAGGCTGTTCTTTAGTAGATAGACAGTTCATAATAGGCAGACAGTTACCTTAAAAGCAGAAAGGTCACTGGTAGGCAGACAGTCAAATGGTAGGCAGGCAGTTCACTAGTGGAAGGCAGACAGTGTATAATAGGCAGACAATTCACTAGTAGACAGGCGGTTCACTGGTAGACAGACAGTTAAGTTGTAGGCAGACAGTTCGCTAGTAGGAAGACAATCGGTCCATAATCGGTAGACAGTTCATTGGTATACAGACAGTTCACTACTAAGCAGACAGTCCTTAAAAGGCACACAGTTTACAAGTGGAAGGTAGAGAGTTCACTCGTATGCAGACAGTTCAGCTGTAGGAAGGCAGATAACTGGTAGGCAAGCAGTTTACTAGAAGACAGACAGTCTGTAATAGGCAGACATTTCATTAGTAGACAGACGGTAACAGTAGGCAGATAGTCCAATAGTTGACAGACAGTTAAATAGTAGGCAGACAATTCTCTGGCAGACAGACGGTCAGTCAGTAGGCCAACGCTTCAGTGGTAGGCAGACAGTTCACTAGCCGACAGACAGTCCACCAGTAGGCCGACATTTCAGAGGTAGGATGACATACAACCAGCAGACAAACAATCCACCTGCAGGCAGACACTTCAGTGGTAGACAAACAGCTTACTAGCAGACAGACGGTCCACTAGTAGGCAGACACTCAGGTGGTAGGCAGACCGTTCACTAGCAGACAGACGGTCCACCAGTAGGCCGACACTTCAGTGGTAGGCAGACACTTCACGAGCAGACAGACAGTCCACCAGTAGGCACACACTTCAGTGGTAGACAAACAGTTTACTAACAGAAAGACCGTCCACAGTAGGCCGACGCTTCAGTGGTAGGCAGACAGTTCACTAGCCGACAGACGGTCCACCAGTAGGCCGACATTTCAGAGGTAGGATGACAGATAACTATCAGAGAGACAATCCACCAGCAGGCAGACACTTCAGTGGTAGACAAACAGTTTACTTGCAGACAGACGGTTAACTAGTAGGCAGACACTCAAGGGGTAGACAGACAGATCACGAGCAGACAGACAGTCCACCAGAAGGCAAACACTTCAGTGGTAGACAAACAATTTACAACCAGACAGACGGTGTACCAGTAGGCCGACACTTCAGTGGTAGGCAGACAGTTCAGGAGCAGACAGACAGTCCACCAGTAGGCAGACACTTCAGTGGTAGACAACCAATTTACTAGCCTGCAGACGGTCCAACAGTAGGCAGACACTTCAGTGGTAGGCAGACAGTTCACGAGCCGACAGACATTCCACCAGTAGGCAGACACTTCAGTGATAGACAAACAGTTTACAAGTAGATAGACAAGTCACCTGTAGGCAGACACTTCAGTGGTAGACAAACAGTTTTACGAGGAGACAGACGGTCCACTAGTAGGCACACACTCAAGTGGTCGGCAGACAGTTCACGAGCAGACAGACAGTCCACCAGTAGGCAGACACTTCAGTGGTAGACAAACAATTTACAACCAGACAGACGGTCCACCAGTAGGCAGACACTTCAGTGGTAGGCGGACAGTTCAGGAGCAGACAGACAGTCCACCAGTAAGCAGACACTTCAGTGGTAGGCAAACAATTTACAACCAGACAGACGGTCCACCAGTAGGCCGACACATTAGTGGTAGGCAGACAGTTCACGAGCAGACACACAGTCCACCAGTGGCAGACACTTCAGTGGTAGACAAACAATTTACAACCAGACAGACGGTCCACCAGTGGGCAGACACTTCAGTGGAAGGCGGACAGTTCAGGAGCAGACAGACAGTCCACCAGTAAGCAGACACTTCAGTGGTAGACAAACAATTTACAACCAGACAGACGGTCCACTAGTAGGCCGACACTTTAGTGGTAGGCAGACAGTTTACGAGCAGACAAGACAGTCCACCAGTAGGCAGATACAGTGTATTAGCAGATAGACGGTCCACCAGTAGGGAGACACTTCAGTGGTAGGCAGACAGTTAACTAGCAGACAGGCCGTCCACAGTAGGCAGACACTTCAGTGGTAGACAAACAGTTTACTAGTCCGCAGATGGTCCATCAGTAGGCAGACACTTTAGTGGTAGACAACAGTTTACTAGCAGACAGACCGTCCACAGTAGGCCGACACTTCAGTGGTAGACAAAGAGTTTAAGAGCAGACAGACCGTCAACAGTAGGCCGACACTTCAGTGGTAGACAAACAGTTTACTAGCCTGCAGACGGTCCATCAGTAGGCAGACATTTCAGTGGTAGACAAACAATTTACACCCAGACAGACGGTGTACCAGTAGGCCGAGACTTCAGTGGTAGGTACACAGTTCAGGAGCAGACAGACAGTCCACCAGTAGGCAGACACTTCAGTGGTAGGCAGACAGTTCACGAGCAAAGATACAGTATACCTGTAGGCAGACACTTCAGTGGTAGACAAACAGTTTACTAGTAGACAGACAATTCACCAGTAGGCAAACACTTCTGTGGTAGACAGACAGTTTACGAGCAGAAAGACCGTCCACAGTAGGCAGACACTTCAGTGGTAGGCAGACAGTTCAAGAGAAGACAGACCGTCAAAAGTAGGCAGTCACTTCAGTGGTAGACAAACAGTTTACTTCCAGACAGACCGTCCACAGTAGGCCGACATTTCAGTGGTAAACAAAGAGTTTAAGAGCAGACAGACCGTCAACAGTAGGCAGACACTAGATTGGTAGACAAACAGTTTACTAGTAGACAGACAATTCACCAGTAGGCAGACGCTTCAGTGGTAGACAAACAGTTAACTAGCAGAGAGACGGTCCATCAGTAGGCAGACACTTCAGTGGTAGGCAGACGGTTCACTGGCAGACAGACAATCCACCAGTAGGCCGACACATCAGTGGTAGACAAATAGTTTACTAGCAGACAGACCGTCCACAGTAGGCCGACACTTTAGTGGTAGACAAAGAGTTTAAGAGCAGACAGACCGTCAACAGTAGGCCGACACTTCAGGAGTAGACAAACAGTTCACTAGCAGACAGACGGTCCATCAGTAGGCAGACATTTCAGTGGTAGGCAGACGGTTCACTAGCAGACAGACACTCCAGTGGTAGACAAATAGTTTACTAGCAGACAGACCGTCCACAGTAGGCCGACACTTCAGTGGTAGAGAAAGAGTTTAAGAGCAGACAGACCATCAACAGTAGGCCGACACTTCAGTGGTAGACAAACAGTTTACTAGCCTGCAGACGGTCCATCAGTAGGCAGACACTCCAGTGGTAGGCAGACAGTTCACTGGCAGACAGACAATCCACCAGTAGGCCGACACTTCAGTGGTAAACAAACTGTTCACGACCAGACTTACGGCCCATCAGTTGGCAGACACTCCAGTGGTAGACAGACAGTTCAGGAGCAGACAGACAATCCACCAGTAGGCCGACACCTCAGTGGTAGACAAATAGTTTATTAGCCCGCTGACGACCAACCAGTAGGCGGACACTCCAGTGGTAGGCAGACAGTTCACTAGCAGACAGACAATCCACCATATGCAGACACTTCAGTGGTAGACAAAACAGTTCACGAGCAGACAGACGGTCCACCTCAAGACAGACACTTCAGTTATAGACAGACGGTTCACTGACAGAAAGACAATCTACAAGTAGACCGACACTTCAGTGGTAGACAAACAGTTTACTAGCAGACAGACGGTCCAACAGTAGGCAGACACGTCACTGGTAGACAAACAGTTTACTAGTAAACAGACAATTTACCAGTAGGCAGACACTTCTGTGGTAGACAAACAGTTTACGAGCAGAAAGACCGTCCACAGCAGGCAGACACTTCAGTGGTAGGCAGACAGTTCAAGAGAAGACAGACCGTCAAAAGTAGGCAGACACTTCAGTGGTAGACAAACAGTTTACTAGCAGACAGACCGTCCACAGTAGGCCGACACTTCAGTGGTAGACAAAGAGTTTAAGAGCAGACAGACCGTCAACAGTAGGCCGACACTTCAGTGGTAGACAAACAGTTTACTAGCCTGCAGACGGTCCATCAGTAGGCAGACACTCCAGTGGTAGGCAGACAGTTCACTGGCAGACAGACAATCCACCAGTAGGCCGACACTTCAGTGGTAGACAAACTGTTCACGAGCAGACTTACGGTCCATCAGTAGGCAGACACTCCAGTGGTAGGCAGACAGTTCACTGGCAGACAGACAATCCACCAGTAGGCCGACACTTCAGTGGTAGACAAACAGTTTACTAGCCCGCTGACGACAAACCAGGAGGCATACACTTCAGTGGTAGGCAGACAGTTCACTAGCAGACAGACGGTCCACCTCTAGGCAGACACTTCAGTGGTAGGCAGACAGTTCACGAGCAGACAGACAGTCCACCAGAAGGCAGACACTTCAGTGGTAGACAAACAATTTACAACCAGACAGACGGTGTACCAGTAGGCCGAGACTTCAGTGGTAGGTAGACAGTTTAGGAGCAGACAGACAGTCCACCAGTAGGCAGACATTTCAGTGGTAGACAAACAATTTACTAGCCTGCAGACGGTCCACCGTTAGGCCGACACTTCAGCGGTAGGCAGACAGTTCACGAGCAAAGAGACAGTATACCTGTAGGCAGACCCTTCAGTGGTAAACAAACAGATTACTAGTAGACAGACAATTCACCAGTAGGCAGACGATTCAGTGGTAGGCAAACAATTTACAACCAGACAGACGGTCCACAAGTAGGCCGACACTTTAGTGGTAGGCAGACAGTTCACGAGCAGACAAGACAGTCCATCAGTAGGCAGACACTTCAGTGGTACGAAAACAGTTTACTAGCAGACAGACAATCCACCAGTAGGCAGATACAGTGTATTAGCAGATAGACGGTCCACCAGTAGGGAGACACTTCAGTGGTAGGCAGACAGTTCCCTAGCAGACAGGCCGTCCACAGTAGGCAGACACTTCAGTGGTAGACAAACAGTTTACTAGTCCGCAAATGGTCCATCAGTAGGCAGACACTTCAGTGGTAGACAACAGTTTACTAGCAGACAGGCCGTCAACATTAGGCCGGCGCTTCAGTGGTAGGCAGACAGTTCCCTAGCCGAGAGACGGTCCACCAGTAGGCCGACATTTCAGAGGTAGGATGACAGATAACTAGCAGACAGACAATCCACCAGCAGACAGACACTTCAGTGGTAGACAAACAGTTTACTTGCAGACAGACGGTCCACTAGTAGGCAGACACTCAAGTGGTAGGCAGACAGTTCACGAGCAGACAGACAGTCCACCAGAAGGCAGACACTTCAGTGGTAGACAAACAATTTACAACGAGACAGACGGTGTACCAGTAGGCCGAGACTTCAGTGGTAGGTACACAGTTCAGGAGCAGACAGAGAGTCCACCAGTAGGCAGACACTTCAGTGGTAGACAAACAATTTACTAGACTGTAGACGGTCCACCGTTAGGCCGACACTTCAGTGGTAGGCAGACAGTTCACGAGCAAAGAGACAGTATACCTGTAGGCAGACACTTCAGTGGTAGACAAACAGTTTACAAGTAGACAGACAATTCACCAGTAGGCAGACACTTCTGTGGTAGACAGACAGTTCAGGAGCAGACAGAGAGTCCACCAGTAGGCAGACACTTCAGTGGTAGACAAACAATTTACTAGACTGTAGACGGTCCACCGTTAGGCCGACACTTCAGTGGTAGGCAGACAGTTCACGAGCAAAGAGACAGTATACCTGTAGGCAGACACATCAGTGGTAGACAAATAGTTTAAGAGCAGACAGACCGTCAACAGTAGGCAGACACTAGATTGGTAGACAAACAGTTAATAGTAGACAGACAATTCACCAGTAGGCAGACGCTTCAGTGGTAGACAAACAGTTAACTAGCAGAGAGACGGTCCATCAGTAGGCAGACACTTCAGTGGTCGGCAGACGGTTCACTGGCAGACAGACAATCCACCAGTAGGCCGACACTTCAGTGGTAGACAAATAGTTTACTAGCAGACAGACCGTCCACAGTAGGCCGACACTTTAGTGGTAGACAAAGAGTTTAAGTGCAGACAGACCGTCAACAGTAGGCCGACACTTCAGGAGTAGACAAACAGTTCACTAGCAGACAGACGGTACATCAGTAGGCAGACATTTCAATGGTAGGCAGACGGTTCACTAGCAGACAGACACTCCAGTGGTAGGCAGACACTGCAGTGGTAGACAAACAGTTTACTAGCAGACAGACGGTCCATCAGTAGGCAGACATTTCAGTGGTAGGCAGACGGTTCACTAGCAGACAGACACTCCAGTGGTAGGCAGACACTGCAGTGGTAGACAAACAGTTTACTAGCAGACAGACGGTCCATCAGTAGGCAGACACTTCAGTGGTAGGCAGACGGTTCACTGGCAGACAGACAATCCACCATATGCAGACACTTCAGTGGTAGACAAAACAGTTCACGAGCAGACAGACGGTCCACCTCAAGACAGACACTTCAGTTATAGACAGACGGTTCACTGACAGAAAGACAATCTACAAGTAGGCCGACACTTCAGTGGTAGACAAACAGTTTACTAGCAGACAGACGGTCCAACTGTAGGCAGACACTTCACTGGTAGACAAACAGTTTACTAGTAAACAGACAATTTACCAGTAGGCAGACACTTCTGTGGTAGACAAACAGTTTACGAGCAGAAAGACCGTCCACAGCAGGCAGACACTTCAGTGGTAGGCAGACAGTTCAAGAGAAGACAGACCGTCAAAAGTAGGCAGACACTTCAGTGGTAGACAAACAGTTTACTAGCAGACAGACCGTCCACAGTAGGCCGACACTTCAGTGGTAGACAAAGAGTTTAAGAGCAGACAGACCGTCAACAGTAGGCCGACACTCCAGTGGTAGGCAGACACTGCAGTGGTAGACAAACAGTTTACTAGCAGACAGACGGTCCATCAGTAGGCAGACACTTCAGTGGTAGGCAGACGGTTCACTGGCACACAGACAATCCACCATATGCAGACACTTCAGTGGTAGACAAAACAGTTCACGAGCAGACAGACGGTCCACCTCAAGACAGACACTTCAGTTATAGACAGACGGTTCACTGACAGAAAGACAATCTACAAGTAGGCCGACACTTCAGTGGTAGACAAACAGTTTACTAGCAGTCAGACGGTCCAACTGTAGGCAGACACTTCACTGGTAGACAAACAGTTTACTAGTAAACAGACAATTTACCAGTAGGCAGACACTTCTGTGGTAGACAAACAGTTTACGAGCAGAAAGACCGTCCACAGCAGGCAGACACTTCAGTGGTAGGCAGACAGTTCAAGAGAAGACAGACCGTCAAAAGTAGGCAGACACTTCAGTGGTAGACAAACAGTTTACTAGCAGACAGACCGTCCACAGTAGGCCGACACTTCAGTGGTAGACAAAGAGTTTAAGAGCAGACAGACCGTCAACAGTAGGCCGACACTTCAGTGGTAGACAAACAGTTTACTAGCCTGCAGACGGTCCATCAGTAGGCAGACACTCCAGTGGTAGGCAGACAGTTCACTGGCAGACAGACAATCCACCAGTAGGCCGACACTTCAGTGGTAGACAAACTGTTCACGAGCAGACTTACGGTCCATCAGTAGGCAGACACTCCAGTGGTAGGCAGACAGTTCACTGGCAGACAGACAATCCACCAGTAGGCCGACACTTCAGTGGTAGACAAACAGTTTACTAGCCCGCTGACGACCAACCAGGAGGCATACACTTCAGTGGTAGGCAGACAGTTCACTAGCAGACAGACGGTCCACCTCTAGGAAGACACTTCAGTGGTAGGCAGACAGTTCACGAGCAGACAGACAGTCCACCAGAAGGCAGACACTTCAGTGGTAGACAAACAATTTACAACCAGACAGACGGTGTACCAGTAGGCCGAGACTTCAGTGGTAGGTAGACAGTATAGGAGCAGACAGACAGTCCACCAGTAGGCAGACATTTCAGTGGTAGACAAACAATTTACTAGCCTGCAGACGATCCACCGTTAGGCCGACACTTCAGTGGTAGGCAGACAGTTCACGAGCAAAGAGACAGTATACCTGTAGGCAGACCCTTCAGTGGTAAACAAACATATTACTAGTAGACAGACAATTCACCAGTAGGCAGACGATTCAGTGGTAGGCAAACAATTTACAACCAGACAGACGGTCCACCAGTAGGCCGACACTTTAGTGGTAGGCAGACAGTTCACGAGCAGACAAGACAGTCCATCAGTAGGCAGACACTTCAGTGGTACACAAACAATTTACAACCAGACAGACGGTGTACCAGTAGGCCGAGACTTCAGTGGTAGGTAGACAGTTCAGGAGCAGACAGACAGTCCACCAGTAGGCAGACATTTCAGTGGTAGACAAACAATTTACTAGCCTGCAGACGGTCCACCGTTAGGCCGACACTTCAGTGGTAGGCAGACAGTTCACGAGCAAAGAGACAGTATACCTGTAGGCAGACCCTTCAGTGGTAAACAAACAGAATACTAGTAGACAGACAATTCACCAGTAGGCAGACGATTCAGTGGTAGGCAAACAATTTACAACCAGACAGACGGTCCACCAGTAGGCCGACACTTTAGTGGTAGGCAGACAGTTCACGAGCAGACAGACAACCCACCAGTAGGCAGATACAGTGTATTAGCAGATAGACGGTCCACCAGTAGGGAGACACTTCAGTGGTAGGCAGACAGTTCCCTAGCAGACAGGCCGTCCACAGTAGGCAGACACTTCAGTGGTAGACAAACAGTTTACTAGTCCGCAAATGGTCCATCAGTAGGCAGACACTTCAGTGGTAGACAACAGTTTACTAGCAGACAGGCCGTCAACATTAGGCCGGCGCTTCAGTGGTAGGCAGACAGTTCCCTAGCCGAGAGACGGTCCACCAGTAGGCCGACATTTCAGAGGTAGGATGACAGATAACTAGCAGACAGACAATCCACCAGCAGACAGACACTTCAGTGGTAGACAAACAGTTTACTTGCAGACAGACGGTCCACTAGTAGGCAGACACTCAAGTGGTAGGCAGACAGTTCACGAGCAGACAGACAGTCCACCAGAAGGCAGACACTTCAGTGGTAGACAAACAATTTACAACGAGACAGACGGTGTACCAGTAGGCCGAGACTTCAGTGGTAGGTACACAGTTCAGGAGCAGACAGAGAGTCCACCAGTAGGCAGACACTTCAGTGGTAGACAAACAATTTACTAGACTGTAGACGGTCCACCGTTAGGCCGACACTTCAGTGGTAGGCAGACAGTTCACGAGCAAAGAGACAGTATACCTGTAGGCAGACACTTCAGTGGTAGACAAACAGTTTACTAGTAGACAGACAATTCACCAGTAGGCAAACACTTCTGTGGTAGACAGACAGTTTACGAGCAGAAAGACCGTCCACAGTAGGCAGACACTTCAGTGGTAGGCAGACAGTTCAAGAGAAGACAGACCGTCAAAAGTAGGCAGTCACTTCAGTGGTAGACAAACAGTTTACTTCCAGACAGACCGTCCACAGTAGGCCGACATTTCAGTGGTAGACAAAGAGTTTAAGAGCAGACAGACCGTCAACAGTAGGCAGACACTAGATTGGTAGACAAACAGTTTACTAGTAGACAGACAATTCACCAGTAGGCAGACGCTTCAGTGGTAGACAAACAGTTGACTAGCAGAGAGACGGTCCATCAGTAGGCAGACACTTCAGTGGTAGGCAGACGGTTCACTGGCAGACAGACAATCCACCAGTAGGCCGACACATCAGTGGTAGACAAATAGTTTACTAGCAGACAGACCGTCCACAGTAGGCCGACACTTTAGTGGTAGACAAAGAGTTTAAGAGCAGACAGACCGTCAACAGTAGGCCGACACTTCAGGAGTAGACAAACAGTTCAATAGCAGACAGACGGTCCATCAGTAGGCAGACATTTCAGTGGTAGGCAGACGGTTCACTAGCAGACAGACACTCCAGTGGTAGGCAGACACTGCAGTGGTAGACAAACAGTTTACTAGCAGACAGACGGTCCATCAGTAGGCAGACACTTGAGGAGTAGACAAACCATTCACTAGCAGACAGACGGTCCATCAGTAGGCAGACACTTCAGTGGTAGGCAGACGGTTCACTGGCAGACAGACAATCCACCAGTAGACAGACACTTCAGTGGTAGACAAATAGTTTACTAGCAGACAGACCGTCCACAGTAGGCCGACACTTCAGTGGTAGAGAAAGAGTTTAAGAGCAGACAGACCATCAACAGTAGGCCGACACTTCAGTGGTAGACAAACAGTTTACTAGCCTGCAGACGGTCCATCAGTAGGCAGACACTCCAGTGGTAGGCAGACAGTTCACTGGCAGACAGACAATCCACCAGTAGGCCGACACTTCAGTGGTAAACAAACTGTTCACGACCAGACTTACGGCCCATCAGTTGGCAGACACTCCAGTGGTAGACAGACAGTTCAGGAGCAGACAGACAATCCACCAGTAGGCCGACACCTCAGTGGTAGACAAATAGTTTATTAGCCCGCTGACGACCAACCAGTAGGCGGACACTCCAGTGGTAGGCAGACAGTTCACTAGCAGACAGACAATCCACCATATGCAGACACTTCAGTGGTAGACAAAACAGTTCACGAGCAGACAGACGGTCCACCTCAAGACAGACACTTCAGTTATAGACAGACGGTTCACTGACAGAAAGACAATCTACAAGTAGACCGACACTTCAGTGGTAGACAAACAGTTTACTAGCAGACAGACGGTCCAACAGTAGGCAGACACTTCACTGGTAGACAAACAGTTTACTAGTAAACAGACAATTTACCAGTAGGCAGACACTTCTGTGGTAGACAAACAGTTTACGAGCAGAAAGACCGTCCACAGCAGGCAGACACTTCAGTGGTAGGCAGACAGTTCAAGAGAAGACAGACCGTCAAAAGTAGGCAGACACTTCAGTGGTAGACAAACAGTTTACTAGCAGACAGACCGTCCACAGTAGGCCGACACTTCAGTGGTAGACAAAGAGTTTAAGAGCAGACAGACCGTCAACAGTAGGCCGACACTTCAGTGGTAGACAAACAGTTTACTAGCCTGCAGACGGTCCATCAGTAGGCAGACACTCCAGTGGTAGGCAGACAGTTCACTGGCAGACAGACAATCCACCAGTAGGCCGACACTTCAGTGGTAGACAAACTGTTCACGAGCAGACTTACGGTCCATCAGTAGGCAGACACTCCAGTGGTAGGCAGACAGTTCACTGGCAGACAGACAATCCACCAGTAGGCCGACACTTCAGTGGTAGACAAACAGTTTACTAGCCCGCTGACGACCAACCAGGAGGCATACACTTCAGTGGTAGGCAGACAGTTCACTAGCAGACAGACGGTCCACCTCTAGGCAGACACTTCAGTGGTAGGCAGACAGTTCACGAGCAGACAGACAGTCCACCAGAAGGCAGACACTTTAGTGGTAGACAAACAATTTACAACCAGACAGACGGTGTACCAGTAGGCCGAGACTTCAGTGGTAGGTAGACAGTTCAGGAGCAGACAGACAGTCCACCAGTAGGCAGACATTTCAGTGGTAGACAAACAATTTACTAGCCTGCAGACTGTCCACCGTTAGGCCGACACTTCAGTGGTAGGCAGACAGTTCACGAGCAAAGAGACAGTATACCTGTAGGCAGACCCTTCAGTGGTAAACAAACAGATTACTAGTAGACAGACAATTCACCAGTAGGCAGACGATTCAGTGGTAGACAAACAGTTAACTAGCAGAGAGACGGTCCACCAGTAGGCCGACACTTCAGGAGTAGACAAACAGTTCACTAGCAGACAGACGGTCCATCAGTAGGCAGACATTTCAGTGGTAGACAAACAGTTCACTAGCAGACAGACGGTCCATCAGTAGGCAGACACTTGAGGAGTAGCCAAACCGTTCACTAGCAGACAGACGGTCCACCAGTAGGCAGACACTTCGGTGGTAAACAGACGGTTCACTGGCAGACAGACAATCCACCAGTAGGCCGACACTTCAGTGGTAGACAGACTGTTCACGAGCAGACTTACGGCCCATCAGTAGGCAGACACTCCAGTGGCAGACAGTTAACTTGCAGACAGACAATCCACCAGTAGGCCGACACCTCAGTGGTAGACAAACAGTTTACGAGCAGAAAGACCGTCCACAGCAGGCAGACACTTCAGTGGTAGGCAGACAGTTCAAGAGAAGACAGACCGTCAAAAGTAGGCAGACACTTCAGTGGTAGACAAACAGTTTACTAGCAGACAGACCGTCCACAGTAGGCCGACACTTCAGTGGTAGACAAAGAGTTTAAGAGCAGACAGACCGTCAACAGTAGGCCGACACTTCAGTGGTAGGCAGACAGTTCACGAGCAAAGAGACAATATACCTGTAGGCCGACACTTCAGTGGTAGACAAACAGTTTACTAGCCTGCAGACGGTCCATCAGTAGGCAGACACTCCAGTGGTAGGCAGACAGTTCACTGGCAGACAGACAATCCACCAGTAGGCCGACACTTCAGTGGTAGACAAACTGTTCACGACCAGACTTACGGCCCATCAGTTGGCAGACACTCCAGTGGTAGACAGACAGTTCAGGAGCAGACAGACAATCCACCAGTAGGCCGACACCTCAGTGGTAGACAAATAGTTTATTAGCCCGCTGACGACCAACCAGTAGGCGGACACTCCAGTGGTAGGCAGACAGTTCACTAGCAGACAGACAATCCACCATATGCAGACACTTCAGTGGTAGACAAAACAGTTCACGAGCAGACAGACGGTCCACCTCAAGACAGACACTTCAGTTAAAAACAGACGGTTCACTGACAGAAAGACAATCTACAAGTAGGCCGACACTTCAGTGGTAGACAAACAGTTTACTAGCAGACAGACGGTCCAACAGTAGGCAGACACATCACTGGTAGACAAACAGTTTACTAGTAAACAGACAATTTACCAGTAGGCAGACACTTCTGTGGTAGACAAACAGTTTACGAGCAGAAAGACCGTCCACAGCAGGCAGACACTTCAGTGGTAGGCAGACAGTTCAAGAGAAGACAGACCGTCAAAAGTAGGCAGACACTTCAGTGGTAGACAAACAGTTTACTAGCAGACAGACCGTCCACAGTAGGCCGACACTTCAGTGGTAGAAAAAGAGTTTAAGAGCAGACAGACCGTCAACAGTAGGCCGACATTTCAGTGGTAGACAAACAGTTTACTAGCCTGCAGACGGTCCATCAGTAGGCAGACACTCCAGTGGTAGGCAGACAGTTTACTGGCAGACAGACAATCCACCAGTAGGCCGACACTTCAGTGGTAGACAAACTGTTCACGAGCAGACAGACAGTCCACCAGTAGGCAGACATTTCAGTGGTAGACAAACAATTTACTAGCCTGCAGACGGTCCACCGTTAGGCCGACACTTCAGTGGTAGGCAGACAGTTCACGAGCAAAGAGACAGTATACCTGTAGGCAGACCCTTCAGTGGTAAACAAACAGATTACTAGTAGACAGACAATTCACCAGTAGGCAGACGATTCAGTGGTAGGCAAACAATTTACAACCAGACAGACGGTCCACCAGTAGGCCGACACTTTAGTGGTAGGCAGACAGTTCACGAGCAGACAAGACAGTCCATCAGTAGGCAGACACTTCAGTGGTACACAAACAGTTTACTAGCAGACAGACAATCCACCAGTAGGCAGATACAGTGTATTAGCAGATAGACGGTCCACCAGTAGGGAGACACTTCAGTGGTAGGCAGACAGTTCCCTAGCAGACAGGCCGTCCACAGTAGGCAGACACTTCAGTGGTAGACAAACAGTTTACTAGTCCGCAAATGGTCCATCAGAAGGCAGACACTTCAGTGGTAGACAACAGTTTACTAGCAGACAGGCCGTCAACATTAGGCCGGCGCTTCAGTGGTAGGCAGACAGTTCCCTAGCCGAGAGACGGTCCACCAGTAGGCCGACATTTCAGAGGTAGGATGACAGATAACTAGCAGACAGACAATCCACCAGCAGACAGACACTTCAGTGGTAGACAAACAGTTTACTTGCAGACAGACGGTCCACTAGTAGGCAGACACTCAAGTGGTAGGCAGACAGTTCACGAGCAGACAGACAGTCCACCAGAAGGCAGACACTTCAGTGGTAGACAAACAATTTACTAGACTGTAGACGGTCCACCGTTAGGCCGACACTTCAGTGGTAGGCAGACAGTTCACGAGCAAAGAGACAGTATACCTGTAGGCAGACACTTCAGTGGTAGACAAACAGTTTACAAGTAGACAGACAATTCACCAGTAGGCAGACACTTCTGTGGTAGACAGACAGTTTACGAGCAGAAAGACCGTCCACAGTAGGCAGACACTTCAGTGGTAGGCAGACAGTTCAAGAGAAGACAGACCGTCAAAAGTAGGCAGTCACTTCAGTGGTAGACAAACAGTTTACTAGCAGACAGACCGTCCACAGTAGGCCGACATTTCAGTGGTAGACAAAGAGTTTAAGAGCAGACAGACCGTCAACAGTAGGCAGACACTAGATTGGTAGACAAACAGTTAATAGTAGACAGACAATTCACCAGTAGGCAGACGCTTCAGTGGTAGACAAACAGTTAACTAGCAGAGAGACGGTCCATCAGTAGGCAGACACTTCAGTGGTCGGCAGACGGTTCACTGGCAGACAGACAATCCACCAGTAGGCCGACACTTCAGTGGTAGACAAATAGTTTACTAGCAGACAGACCGTCCACAGTAGGCCGACACTTTAGTGGTAGACAAAGAGTTTAAGAGCAGACAGACCGTCAACAGTAGGCCGACACTTCAGGAGTAGACAAACAGTTCACTAGCAGACAGACGGTCCATCAGTAGGCAGACATTTCAGTGGTAGGCAGACGGTTCACTAGCAGACAGACACTCCAGTGGTAGGCAGACACTGCAGTGGTAGACAAACAGTTTACTAGCAGACAGACGGTCCATCAGTAGGCAGACACTTGAGGAGTAGACAAACCATTCACTAGCAGACAGACGGTCCATCAGTAGGCAGACACTTCAGTGGTAGGCAGACGGTTCACTGGCAGACAGACAATCCACCAGTAGACAGACACTTCAGTGGTAGACAAATAGTTTACTAGCAGACAGACCGTCCACAGTAGGCCGACACTTCAGTGGTAGAGAAAGAGTTTAAGAGCAGACAGACCATCAACAGTAGGCCGACACTTCAGTGGTAGACAAACAGTTTACTAGCCTGCAGACGGTCCATCAGTAGGCAGACACTCCAGTGGTAGGCAGACAGTTCACTGGCAGACAGACAATCCACCAGTAGGCCGACACTTCAGTGGTAAACAAACTGTTCACGACCAGACTTACGGCCCATCAGTTGGCAGACACTCCAGTGGTAGACAGACAGTTCAGGAGCAGACAGACAATCCACCAGTAGGCCGACACCTCAGTGGTAGACAAATAGTTTATTAGCCCGCTGACGACCAACCAGTAGGCGGACACTCCAGTGGTAGGCAGACAGTTCACTAGCAGACAGACAATCCACCATATGCAGACACTTCAGTGGTAGACAAAACAGTTCACGAGCAGACAGACGGTCCACCTCAAGACAGACACTTCAGTTATAGACAGACGGTTCACTGACAGAAAGACAATCTACAAGTAGACCGACACTTCAGTGGTAGACAAACAGTTTACTAGCAGACAGACGGTCCAACAGTAGGCAGACACTTCACTGGTAGACAAACAGTTTACTAGTAAACAGACAATTTACCAGTAGGCAGACACTTCTGTGGTAGACAAACAGTTTACGAGCAGAAAGACCGTCCACAGCAGGCAGACACTTCAGTGGTAGGCAGACAGTTCAAGAGAAGACAGACCGTCAAAAGTAGGCAGACACTTCAGTGGTAGACAAACAGTTTACTAGCAGACAGACCGTCCACAGTAGGCCGACACTTCAGTGGTAGACAAAGAGTTTAAGAGCAGACAGACCGTCAACAGTAGGCCGACACTTCAGTGGTAGACAAACAGTTTACTAGCCTGCAGACGGTCCATCAGTAGGCAGACACTCCAGTGGTAGACAAACTGTTCACGAGCAGACTTACGGTCCATCAGTAGGCAGACACTCCAGTGGTAGGCAGACAGTTCACTGGCAGACAGACAATCCACCAGTAGGCCGACACTTCAGTGGTAGACAAACAGTTTACTAGCCCGCTGACGACCAACCAGGAGGCATACACTTCAGTGGTAGGCAGACAGTTCACTAGCAGACAGACGGTCCACCTCTAGGCAGACACTTCAGTGGTAGGCAGACAGTTCACTAGCAGACAGACAGTCCACCAGAAGGCAGACACTTCAGTGGTAGACAAACAATTTACAACCAGACAGACGGTGTACCAGTAGGCCGAGACTTCAGTGGTAGGTAGACAGTTCAGGAGCAGACAGACAGTCCACCAGTAGGCAGACATTTCAGTGGTAGACAAACAATTTACTAGCCTGCAGACGGTCCACCGTTAGGCCGACACTTCAGTGGTAGGCAGACAGTTCACGAGCAAAGAGACAGTATACCTGTAGGCAGACCCTTCAGTGGTAAACAAACAGATTACTAGTAGACAGACAATTCACCAGTAGGCAGACGATTCAGTGGTAGACAAACAGTTAACCAGCAGAGAGACGGTCCACCAGTAGGCCGACACTTCAGGAGTAGACAAACAGTTCACTAGCAGACAGACGGTCCATCAGTAGGCAGACATTTCAGTGGTAGACAAACAGTTCACTAGCAGACAGACGGTCCATCAGTAGGCAGACATTTCAGTGGTAAGCAGACGGTTCACTAGCAGACAGACAATCCACCAGTAGGCAGACACTTCAGTGGTAGACAAACAGTTTACTAGCAGACAGACGGTCCATCAGTAGGCAGACACTTGAGGAGTAGCCAAACCGTTCACTAGCAGACAGACGGTCCACCAGTAGGCAGACACTTCGGTGGTAAACAGACGGTTCACTGGCAGACAGACAATCCACCAGTAGGCCGACACTTCAGTGGTAGACAGACTGTTCACGAGCAGACTTACGGCCCATCAGTAGGCAGACACTCCAGTGGCAGACAGTTAACTTGCAGACAGACAATCCACCAGTAGGCCGACACCTCAGTGGTAGACAAACAGTTTACGAGCAGAAAGACCGTCCACAGCAGGCAGACACTTCAGTGGTAGGCAGACAGTTCAAGAGAAGACAGACCGTCAAAAGTAGGCAGACACTTCCGTGGTAGACAAACAGTTTACTAGCAGACAGACCGTCCACAGTAGGCCGACACTTCAGTGGTAGACAAAGAGTTTAAGAGCAGACAGACCGTCAACAGTAGGCCGACACTTCAGTGGTAGGCAGACAGTTCACGAGCAAAGAGACAATATACCTGTAGGCCGACACTTCAGTGGTAGACAAACAGTTTACTAGCCTGCAGACGGTCCATCAGTAGGCAGACACTCCAGTGGTAGGCAGACAGTTCACTGGCAGACAGACAATCCACCAGTAGGCCGACACTTCAGTGGTAGACAAACTGTTCACGACCAGACTTACGGCCCATCAGTTGGCAGACACTCCAGTGGTAGACAGACAGTTCAGGAGCAGACAGACAATCCACCAGTAGGCCGACACCTCAGTGGTAGACAAATAGTTTATTAGCCCGCTGACGACCAACCAGTAGGCGGACACTCCAGTGGTAGGCAGACAGTTCACTAGCAGACAGACAATCCACCATATGCAGACACTTCAGTGGTAGACAAAACAGTTCACGAGCAGACAGACGGTCCACCTCAAGACAGACACTTCAGTTAAAAACAGACGGTTCACTGACAGAAAGACAATCTACAAGTAGGCCGACACTTCAGTGGTAGACAAACAGTTTACTAGCAGACAGACGGTCCAACAGTAGGCAGACACATCACTGGTAGACAAACAGTTTACTAGTAAACAGACAATTTACCAGTAGGCAGACACTTCTGTGGTAGACAAACAGTTTACGAGCAGAAAGACCGTCCACAGCAGGCAGACACTTCAGTGGTAGGCAGACAGTTCAAGAGAAGACAGACCGTCAAAAGTAGGCAGACACTTCAGTGGTAGACAAACAGTTTACTAGCAGACAGACCGTCCACAGTAGGCCGACACTTCAGTGGTAGACAAAGAGTTTAAGAGCAGACAGACCGTCAACAGTAGGCCGACATTTCAGTGGTAGACAAACAGTTTACTAGCCTGCAGACGGTCCATCAGTAGGCAGACACTCCAGTGGTAGGCAGACAGTTTACTGGCAGACAGACAATCCACCAGTAGGCCGACACTTCAGTGGTAGACAAACTGTTCACGAGCAGACTTACGGTCCATCAGTAGGCAGACACTCCAGTGGTAGGCAGACAGTTCACTGGCAGACAGACAATCCACCAGTAGGCCGACACTTCAATGGTAGACAATCAGTTTACTAGCCCGCTGACGACCAACCAGGAGGCATACACTTCAGTGGTAGGCAGACAGTTCACTAGCAGACAGACGGTCCACCTCTAGGAGGACACTTCAGTGGTAGGCAGACAGTTAACGAGCAGACAGACAATCCACCATATGCAGGCACTTCAGTGGTAGACAAAACAGTTCACGAGCAGACAGACGGTCCACCTCAAGACAGACACTTCAGTTATAGACAGACGGTTCACTGACAGAAAGACAATCTACAAGTAGGCCGACACTTCAGTGGTAGACAAACAGTTTACTAGCAGACAGACGGTCCAACAGTAGGCAGACACTTCACTGGTAGACAAACAGTTTACTAGTAAACAGACAATTTAACAGTAGGCAGACACTTCTGTGGTAGACAAACAGTTTACGAGCAGAAAGACCGTCCACAGCAGGCAGACACTTCAGTGGTAGGCAGACAGTTCAAGAGAAGACAGACCGTCAAAAGTAGGCAGACACTTCAGTGGTAGACAAACAGTTTACTAGCAGACAGACCGTCCACAGTAGGCCGACACTTCAGTGGTAGACAAAGAGTTTAAGAGCAGACACACCGTCAACAGTAGGCCGACACTTCAGTGGTAGACAAACAGTTTACTAGCCTGCAGACGGTCCATCAGTAGGCAGACACTCCAGTGGTAGGCAGACAGTTTACTGGCAGACAGACAATCCACCAGTAGGCCGACACTTCAGTGGTAGACAAACTGTTCACGAGCAGACTTACGGTCCATCAGTAGGCAGACACTCCAGTGGTAGGCAGACAGTTCACTGGCAGACAGACAATCCACCAGTAGGCCGACACTTCAGTGGTAGACAATCAGTTTACTAGCCCGCTGACGACCAACCAGGAGGCATACACTTCAGTGGTAGGCAGACAGTTCACTAGCAGACAGACGGTCCATCTCTAGGAGGACACTTCAGTGGTAGGCAGACAGTTCACGAGCAGACAGACAGTCCACCAGAAGGCAGACACTTCAGTGGTAGACAAACAATTTACAACCAGACAGACGGTGTACCAGGAGGCCGAGACTTCAGTGGTAGGCAGACAGTTCACGAGCAAAGAGACAGTATACCTGTAGGCAGACACTTCAGTGGTAGACAAACAGTTTACTAGTAGACAGACAATTCACCAGTAGGCAGACACTTCTGTGGTAGACAGACAGTTTACGAGCAGAAAGACCGTCCACAGTAGGCAGACACTTCAGTGGTAGGCAGACAGTTCAAGAGAAGACAGACCGTCAAAAGTTGGCAGTCACTTCAGTGATAGACAAACAGTTTACTAGCAGACAGACCGTCCACAGTAGGCCGACATTTCAGTGGTAGACAAAGAGTTTAAGAGCAGACAGACCGTCAACAGTAGGCAGACACTAGATTGGTAGACAAACAGTTAATAGTAGACAGACAATTCACCAGTAGGCAGACGCTTCAGTGGTAGACAAACAGTTAACTAGCAGAGAGACGGTCCATCAGTAGGCAGCCACTTCAGTGGTCGGCAGACGGTTCACTGGCAGACAGACAATCCACCAGTAGGCCGACACTTCAGTGGTAGACAAATAGTTTACTAGCAGACAGACCGTCCACAGTAGGCCGACACTTTAGTGGTAGACAAAGAGTTTAAGAGCAGACAGACCGTCAACAGTAGGCCGACACTTCAGGAGTAAACAAACAGTTCACTAGCAGACAGACGGTCCATCAGTAGGCAGACATTTCAATGGTAGGCAGACGGTTCACTAGCAGACAGACACTCCAGTGGTAGGCAGACACTGCAGTGGTAGACAAACAGTTTACTAGCAGACAGACGGTCCATCAGTAGGCAGACACTTCAGTGGTAGGCAGACGGTTCACTGGCAGACAGACAATCCACCATATGCAGACACTTCAGTGGTAGACAAAACAGTTCACGAGCAGACAGACGGTCCACCTCAAGACAGACACTTCAGTTATAGACAGACGGTTCACTGACAGAAAGACAATCTACAAGTAGGCCGACACTTCAGTGGTAGACAAACAGTTTACTAGCAGACAGACGGTCCAACTGTAGGCAGACACTTCACTGGTAGACAAACAGTTTACTAGTAAACAGACAATTTACCAGTAGGCAGACACTTCTGTGGTAGACAAACAGTTTACGAGCAGAAAGACCGTCCACAGCAGGCAGACACTTCAGTGGTAGGCAGACAGTTCAAGAGAAGACAGACCGTCAAAGTAGGCAGACACTTCAGTGGTAGACAAACAGTTTACTAGCAGACAGACCGTCCACAGTAGGCCGACACTTCAGTGGTAGACAAAGAGTTTAAGAGCAGACAGACCGTCAACAGTAGGCCGACACTTCAGTGGTAGAGAAAGAGTTTAAGAGCAGACAGACCATCAACAGTAGGCCGACACTTCAGTGGTAGACAAACAGTTTACTAGCCTGCAGACGGTCCATCAGTAGGCAGACACTCCAGTGGTAGGCAGACAGTTCACTGGCAGACAGACAATCCACCAGTAGGCCGACACTTCAGTGGTAAACAAACTGTTCACGACCAGACTTACGGCCCATCAGTTGGCAGACACTCCAGTGGTAGACAGACAGTTCAGGAGCAGACAGACAATCCACCAGTAGGCCGACACCTCAGTGGTAGACAAATAGTTTATTAGCCCGCTGACGACCAACCAGTAGGCGGACACTCCAGTGGTAGGCAGACAGTTCACTAGCAGACAGACAATCCACCATATGCAGACACTTCAGTGGTAGACAAAACAGTTCACGAGCAGACAGACGGTCCACCTCAAGACAGACACTTCAGTTATAGACAGACGGTTCACTGACAGAAAGACAATCTACAAGTAGACCGACACTTCAGTGGTAGACAAACAGTTTACTAGCAGACAGACGGTCCAACAGTAGGCAGACACTTCACTGGTAGACAAACAGTTTACTAGTAAACAGACAATTTACCAGTAGGCAGACACTTCTGTGGTAGACAAACAGTTTACGAGCAGAAAGACCGTCCACAGCAGGCAGACACTTCAGTGGTAGGCAGACAGTTCAAGAGAAGACAGACCGTCAAAAGTAGGCAGACACTTCAGTGGTAGACAAACAGTTTACTAGCAGACAGACCGTCCACAGTAGGCCGACACTTCAGTGGTAGACAAAGAGTTTAAGAGCAGACAGACCGTCAACAGTAGGCCGACACTTCAGTGGTAGACAAACAGTTTACTAGCCTGCAGACGGTCCATCAGTAGGCAGACACTCCAGTGGTAGACAAACTGTTCACGAGCAGACTTACGGTCCATCAGTAGGCAGACACTCCAGTGGTAGGCAGACAGTTCACTGGCAGACAGACAATCCACCAGTAGGCCGACACTTCAGTGGTAGACAAACAGTTTACTAGCCCGCTGACGACCAACCAGGAGGCATACACTTCAGTGGTAGGCAGACAGTTCACTAGCAGACAGACGGTCCACCTCTAGGCAGACACTTCAGTGGTAGGCAGACAGTTCACTAGCAGACAGACAGTCCACCAGAAGGCAGACACTTCAGTGGTAGACAAACAATTTACAACCAGACAGACGGTGTACCAGTAGGCCGAGACTTCAGTGGTAGGTAGACAGTTCAGGAGCAGACAGACAGTCCACCAGTAGGCAGACATTTCAGTGGTAGACAAACAATTTACTAGCCTGCAGACGGTCCACCGTTAGGCCGACACTTCAGTGGTAGGCAGACAGTTCACGAGCAAAGAGACAGTATACCTGTAGGCAGACCCTTCAGTGGTAAACAAACAGATTACTAGTAGACAGACAATTCACCAGTAGGCAGACGATTCAGTGGTAGACAAACAGTTAACTAGCAGAGAGACGGTCCACCAGTAGGCCGACACTTCAGGAGTAGACAAACAGTTCACTAGCAGACAGACGGTCCATCAGTAGGCAGACATTTCAGTGGTAGACAAACAGTTCACTAGCAGACAGACGGTCCATCAGTAGGCAGACATTTCAGTGGTAAGCAGACGGTTCACTAGCAGACAGACAATCCACCAGTAGGCAGACACTTCAGTGGTAGACAAAGAGTTTAAGAGCAGACAGACCGTCAACAGTAGGCCGACACTTCAGTGGTAGGCAGACAGTTCACGAGCAAAGAGACAATATACCTGTAGGCCGACACTTCAGTGGTAGACAAACAGTTTACTAGCCTGCAGACGGTCCATCAGTAGGCAGACACTCCAGTGGTAGGCAGACAGTTCACTGGCAGACAGACAATCCACCAGTAGGCCGACACTTCAGTGGTAGACAAACTGTTCACGACCAGACTTACGGCCCATCAGTTGGCAGACACTCCAGTGGTAGACAGACAGTTCAGGAGCAGACAGACAATCCACCAGTAGGCCGACACCTCAGTGGTAGACAAATAGTTTATTAGCCCGCTGACGACCAACCAGTAGGCGGACACTCCAGTGGTAGGCAGACAGTTCACTAGCAGACAGACAATCCACCATATGCAGACACTTCAGTGGTAGACAAAACAGTTCACGAGCAGACAGACGGTCCACCTCAAGACAGACACTTCAGTTAAAAACAGACGGTTCACTGACAGAAAGACAATCTACAAGTAGGCCGACACTTCAGTGGTAGACAAACAGTTTACTAGCAGACAGACGGTCCAACAGTAGGCAGACACATCACTGGTAGACAAACAGTTTACTAGTAAACAGACAATTTACCAGTAGGCAGACACTTCTGTGGTAGACAAACAGTTTACGAGCAGAAAGACCGTCCACAGCAGGCAGACACTTCAGTGGTAGGCAGACAGTTCAAGAGAAGACAGACCGTCAAAAGTAGGCAGACACTTCAGTGGTAGACAAACAGTTTACTAGCAGACAGACCGTCCACAGTAGGCCGACACTTCAGTGGTAGACAAAGAGTTTAAGAGCAGACAGACCGTCAACAGTAGGCCGACATTTCAGTGGTAGACAAACAGTTTACTAGCCTGCAGACGGTCCATCAGTAGGCAGACACTCCAGTGGTAGGCAGACAGTTTACTGGCAGACAGACAATCCACCAGTAGGCCGACACTTCAGTGGTAGACAAACTGTTCACGAGCAGACTTACGGTCCATCAGTAGGCAGACACTCCAGTGGTAGGCAGACAGTTCACTGGCAGACAGACAATCCACCAGTAGGCCGACACTTCAGTGGTAGACAATCAGTTTACTAGCCCGCTGACGACCAACCAGGAGGCATACACTTCAGTGGTAGGCAGACAGTTCACTAGCAGACAGACGGTCCACCTCTAGGAGGACACTTCAGTGGTAGGCAGACAGTTAACGAGCAGACAGACGGTCCAACAGTAGGCAGACACTTCACTGGTAGACAAACAGTTTACTAGTAAACAGACAATTTAACAGTAGGCAGACACTTCTGTGGTAGACAAACAGTTTACGAGCAGAAAGACCGTCCACAGCAGGCAGACACTTCAGTGGTAGGCAGACAGTTCAAGAGAAGACAGACCGTCAAAAGTAGGCAGACACTTCAGTGGTAGACAAACAGTTTACTAGCAGACAGACCGTCCACAGTAGGCCGACACTTCAGTGGTAGACAAAGAGTTTAAGAGCAGACAGACCGTCAACAGTAGGCCGACACTTCAGTGGTAGACAAACAGTTTACTAGCCTGCAGACGGTCCATCAGTAGGCAGACACTCCAGTGGCAGGCAGACAGTTTACTGGCAGACAGACAATCCACCAGTAGGCCGACACTTCAGTGGTAGACAAACTGTTCACGAGCAGACTTACGGTCCATCAGTAGGCAGACACTCCAGTGGTAGGCAGACAGTTCACTGGCAGACAGACAATCCACCAGTAGGCCGACACTTCAGTGGTAGACAATCAGTTTACTAGCCCGCTGACGACCAACCAGGAGGCATACACTTCAGTGGTAGGCAGACAGTTCACTAGCAGACAGACGGTCCACCTCTAGGAGGACACTTCAGTGGTAGGCAGACAGTTCACGAGCAGACAGACAGTCCACCAGAAGGCAGACACTTCAGTGGTAGACAAACAATTTACAACCAGACAGACGGTGTACCAGGAGGCCGAGACTTCAGTGGTAGGCAGACAGTTCACGAGCAAAGAGACAGTATACCTGTAGGCAGACACTTCAGTGGTAGACAAACAGTTTACTAGTAGACAGACAATTCACCAGTAGGCAGACACTTCTGTGGTAGACAGACAGTTTACGAGCAGAAAGACCGTCCACAGTAGGCAGACACTTCAGTGGTAGGCAGACAGTTCAAGAGAAGACAGACCGTCAAAAGTTGGCAGTCACTTCAGTGATAGACAAACAGTTTACTAGCAGACAGACCGTCCACAGTAGGCCGACATTTCAGTGGTAGACAAAGAGTTTAAGAGCAGACAGACCGTCAACAGTAGGCAGACACTAGATTGGTAGACAAACAGTTAATAGTAGACAGACAATTCACCAGTAGGCAGACGCTTCAGTGGTAGACAAACAGTTAACTAGCAGAGAGACGGTCCATCAGTAGGCAGCCACTTCAGTGGTCGGCAGACGGTTCACTGGCAGACAGACAATCCACCAGTAGGCCGACACTTCAGTGGTAGACAAATAGTTTACTAGCAGACAGACCGTCCACAGTAGGCCGACACTTTAGTGGTAGACAAAGAGTTTAAGAGCAGACAGACCGTCAACAGTAGGCCGACACTTCAGGAGTAAACAAACAGTTCACTAGCAGACAGACGGTCCATCAGTAGGCAGACATTTCAATGGTAGGCAGACGGTTCACTAGCAGACAGACACTCCAGTGGTAGGCAGACACTGCAGTGGTAGACAAACAGTTTACTAGCAGACAGACGGTCCATCAGTAGGCAGACACTTCAGTGGTAGGCAGACGGTTCACTGGCAGACAGACAATCCACCATATGCAGACACTTCAGTGGTAGACAAAACAGTTCACGAGCAGACAGACGGTCCACCTCAAGACAGACACTTCAGTTATAGACAGACGGTTCACTGACAGAAAGACAATCTACAAGTAGGCCGACACTTCAGTGGTAGACAAACAGTTTACTAGCAGACAGACGGTCCAACTGTAGGCAGACACTTCACTGGTAGACAAACAGTTTACTAGTAAACAGACAATTTACCAGTAGGCAGACACTTCTGTGGTAGACAAACAGTTTACGAGCAGAAAGACCGTCCACAGCAGGCAGACACTTCAGTGGTAGGCAGACAGTTCAAGAGAAGACAGACCGTCAAAGTAGGCAGACACTTCAGTGGTAGACAAACAGTTTACTAGCAGACAGACCGTCCACAGTAGGCCGACACTTCAGTGGTAGACAAAGAGTTTAAGAGCAGACAGACCGTCAACAGTAGGCCGACACTTCAGTGGTAGACAAACAGTTTACTAGCCTGCAGACGGTCCATCAGTACGCAGACACTCCAGTGGTAGGCAGACAGTTTACTGGCAGACAGACAATCCACCAGTAGGCCGACACTTCAGTGGTAGACAAACTGTTCTCGAGCAGACTTACGGTCCATCAGTAGGCAGACACTCCAGTGGTAGGCAGACAGTTCACTGGCAGACAGACAATCCACCAGTAGGCCGACACTTCAGTGGTAGACAAACAGTTTACTAGCACGCTGACGACCAACCAGGAGGCATACACTTCAGTGGTAGGCAGACAGTTCACTAGCAGACAGACGGTCCACCTCTAGGAAGACACTTCAGTGGTAGGCAGACAGTTCACGAGCAGACAGACAGTCCACCAGAAGGCAGACACTTCAGTGGTAGACAAACAATTTACAACCAGACAGACGGTGTACCAGTAGGCCGAGACTTCAGTGGTAGGTAGACAGTATAGGAGCAGACAGACAGTCCACCAGTAGGCAGACATTTCAGTGGTAGACAAACAATTTACTAGCCTGCAGACGGTCCACCGTTAGGCCGACACTTCAGTGGTAGGCAGACAGTTCACGAGCAAAGAGACAGTATACCTGTAGGCAGACCCTTCAGTGGTAAACAAACAGATTACTAGTAGACAGACAATTCACCAGTAGGCAGACGATTCAGTGGTAGACAAACAGTTAACTAGCAGAGAGACGGTCCACCAGTAGGCCGACACTTCAGGAGTAGACAAACAGTTCACTAGCAGACAGACGGTCCATCAGTAGGCAGACATTTCAGTGGTAGACAAACAGTTCACTAGCAGACAGACGGTCCATCAGTAGGCAGACATTTCAGTGGTAAGCAGACGGTTCACTAGCAGACAGACAATCCACCAGTAGGCAGACACTTCAGTGGTAGACAAACAGTTTACTAGCAGACAGACGGTCCATCAGTAGGCAGACACTTCGGTGGTAGGCAGACGGTTCACTGGCAGACAGACAATCCACCAGTAGGCCGACACTTCAGTGGTAGACAGACTGTTCACGAGCAGACTTACGGCCCATCAGTAGGCTGACACTCCAGTGGCAGACAGTTAACTTGCAGACAGACAATCCACCAGTAGGCCGACACCTCAGTGGTAGACAAACAGTTTATTAGCCCGCTGACGACCAACCAGTAGGCGGACACTCCAGTGGTAGGCAGACAGTTCACTAGCAGACAGACGATCCACAATAGGCAGACACTTCAGTGGTAGACAAAACAGTTCACGAGCAGACAGACGGCCACCTCTAGACAGACACTTCAGTTATAGACAGACGGTTCACTGGCAGAAAGACAATCTACAAGTAGGCCGACACTTCAGTGGTTGACAAACAGTTTACTAGCAGACAGACGGTCCAACAGTAGGCAGACACTTCACTAGTAGACAAACAGTTTACTAGTAGACAGACAATTTACCAGTATGCAGACACTTCTGTGGTAGACAAACAGTTTACGAGCAGAAAGACCGTCCACAGTAGGCAGACACTTCAATGGTAGGCAGACAGTTCAAGAGAAGACAGACCGTCAAAAGTAGGCAGACACTTCAGTGGTAGACAAACAGTTTACTAGCAGACAGACCGTCCACACTAGGCCGACACTTCAGTGGTAGACAAAGAGTTTAAGATCAGACAGACCGTCAACAGTAGGCCGACACTTCAGTGGTAGACAAACAGTTTACTAGCCTGCAGACTGTCCATCAGTAGGCAGACACTCCAGTGGTAGGCAGACAGTTCACTGGCAGACAGACAATCCACCAGTAGGCCGACACTTCAGTGGTAGACAAACTGTTCACGAGCAGACTTACGGTCCATCAGTAGGCAGACACTCCAGTGGTAGGCAGACAGTTCACTGGCAGACAGACAATCCACCAGTAGGCCAACACTTCAGTGGTAGACAAACAGTTTACTAGCCCGCTGACGACCAACCAGTAGGCATACACTTCAGTGGTAGGCAGACAGTTCACTAGCAGACAGAAGGTCCACCTCTAGGCAGACACTTCAGTGGTAGGCAGACAGTTCACTGGCAGGCAGACAATCCACCAGTAGGCCGACACTTCAGTGGTAGACAAACAGTTTACTAGCAGACAGACAATCCACCAGTAGGCTGACACTTCAATGGTAGACAAACAGTTTACTAGCAGACAGACCGTCCACAGTAGGCTGACACTTCAGAGGTAGACACAGAGTTTAAGAGCAGACAGACCGTCCACAGTAGGCAGACACTTCAGTGGTAGACAAACAGTTTACTAGCCTGCAGACGGTCCATCATCAGACAGATACTTCAGTGGTAGGTAGACGGTTCACTGGCAGACAGACAATCCACCAGTAGGCCGACACTTCAGTGGTAGACAAACAGTTTACTAGCCCGCTGACGACCAACCAGTAGGCATACACTTCAGTGGTAGGCAGAACGTTCACTAGCAGACAGACGGTCCACCTCTAGGCAGACACTTCAGTGGTAGGCAGACGGTTCACTGGCAGACAGACAATCCACCAGTAGGCCGACACTTCAGTGGTAGACAAACAGTTTACTAGCAGACAGACAATCCACCAGTAGGCTGACACTTCAATGGTAGACAACAGTTCACTTGCAGACAGACAATCCACCAGTAGGCCGACACTTCAGTGGTAGACAAACTGTTCACGAGCAGACTAACGGTCCATCAGTAGGCAGACACTCAAGTGGTAGGCAGACAGTTCACTGGCAGACAGACAATTCACCAGTAGGCCGACACTTCAGTGGTAGACAAACAGTTTACTAGCCCGCTGACGACCAACCAGTAGGCATACACTTCAGTGGTAGGCAGACAGTTCACTAGCAGACAGACGGTCCACCTCTAGGCAGACACTTCAGTGGTAGGCAGACGGTTCACTGGCAGACAGACAATCCACCAGTAGGCCGACACATCAGTGGTAGACAAACAGTTTACTAGCAGACAGACAATCCACCAGTAGGCTGACACTTCAATGGTAGACAAACAGTTCACTTGCAGACAGACAATCCACCAGTAGGCCGACACTTCAGTGGTAGACAAACTGTTCACGAGCAGACTTACGGTCCATCAGTAGGCAGACACTCCAGTGGTAGGCAGACAGTTCACTGGCAGACAGACAATTCACAAGTAGGCCGACACTTCAGTGGTAGACAAACAGTTTACTAGCCCGCTGACGACCAACCAGTAGGCATACACTTCAGTGGTAGGCAGACAGTTCACTAGCAGACAGACGGTATACCTCTAGGCAGACACTTCAGTGGTAGGAAGACGGTTCACTGGCAGACAGACAATCCACCAGTAGGCCGACACTTCAGTGGTAGACAAACAGTTTACTAGCAGACAGACAGTCCACCAGTAGGCAGACACTCCAGTGGTAGGCAGACGTACAGTTCTCTCGCACGCAGACGGCCCATCAGTAGGCAGACAATGAGTGTTTCCATATGCGAGACAGTCATTCTGTTTTCCACTAACATGTGACAAATAAAACACAGGTTCATGTCTCGATAGAAGCAATTATTTTCCTGAACTTCTGTGCTGGACCAAATAGCCATAACTATGGATTAACCATACAATTTCCTGCCTGGTGGCAGTATCTATCCTGCGTGTTGCAACAGAGCCAGAGTGAATTCAGAGTACGGTAAGACTGTGTTAGTCTTTTTTTTAAGCTAGTGTTTAGCAGGAGTGCGGTAAGACTGTGCAGGTCTATTTTTAAGCAAGCGATGGGACATGAGATGTTAAAGAGATAGATATATTTAACTACTAATGAGAGCAGGGTACAGAAAGTGCCTGCTGTATGGGCGTGACCAACGTAGAAACTTATTAACCGCCAACATTAAAACACAAATGATTTTTTTTTCTCACAAAAGTGACCAAGAATTTTCAATGATAAAAAATAAACTGTTTAGTTCTTTGTATAAACATTTTTGCTTGTGGCAATTTTATGATAAAAACTGTCGTCTTTATACATGTATATTAAATAATAAAATCTGGTCACATTAGTTGTGCTATGTTGTGGCATGTAAAATTTCATGGGAGTGTTCAAAACCTGTTAGTGTGCTTAGCGTCAGACAGCAAACTTTAAAATTGTAAAATATAGAAAAGATAATTACGACATGTGTAATTTATTGTCGTTAATTGAACTTGTCTTAATATTTCCATTTCAGCAGCTACGCATAACCATCAGTAGAATATGTTGTGTAGTCAATTTATCTAATTATAAACAAATATTAATTCTTTAAATTACATTTAAATATGCAACTCCTCGTAGACGTATATCTTTTATGACTTAATTCCTTATTTGAATACCTGTAGAGCTGCTTTCCTTTTTAATACAGGTGCCTTATATTGGCCGGCATTGTCATACAAATGTTTTAAAGAAATTATGTTAATCTAGTTAATTGGTTCGTAATGCACGCAAACAGGTGGCCATGCAATAAAGGTACACACACATTTACCATCACTCATACATTGAGCAGAGTTGAACATTTTTACTGTTGTTTTAACCTTTTTTTTAAGACAATTTTAACCTTGAAACATGGCTCCCTGTTTAGTCATTAGCGCTTTATTCATAAGTTCAGTCATCACATAAAAATGCCATAATATACACTGTTGCTAGTTTATTTGATGTACAAAGAAACCATAAAAACAGGTATAATTTTCAATTTCTGAATGCACTAAGTCTGTCTGTGACATCTTTCCTAGCAATGATGCCCAAAATGCGCCCGGATCCAAAGCTTGGATCTGACACCTAATTATAACCCGCTCAGCTGTTGCCTTCGAAATCAATATATTCTTACATCAAACCGCCATTAATCACACGCAACCGGCGTGAAATAGAAAGTTATTAATTCGGATGTGGCAGGTGCTCAGTTATAACTGCCAACCTGTCCAAGCAAAAAAGGTCATGCAAGTTATCTGTACAAAGAAAAGAGAGTTGCACTGTGTATTGGATATCATAACGTCACTAGTTACTGCTATGGGTACGTAATGTTTTTTACTGTGGTTTGTTTGTATCGATTTATTAAGCCGGGCGGATGCGTCTGATTGTCGGACTTCCTACCTGGAGAACAAGACTAAAACCTGTTTGATCCGATCTTATGTGCTTTATCTCCCGGTAATGTGTGTTTTTTTCCCGTAATACCTGTCTAAATATCTTCTGTATAACCGCTGTGTAAAAGTAACGGCGTCAATGTAAATATGACGGCGTCGATGCAAATTTTTCTCGCCGTCAGTGTAGATGTCACGGCGTCAGTGTAAATGTCAGGGCGTCAGTGTACATGTCAGGGCGTCGGTGTACATGTCCCGCCTAATATATGCAAATTTAACGCCGGCAGAGTAGATGCAACAGCGTCTGTTAAAAATGTCACGGCGTTGGTGAACATGTCACGGCGTCAGTGTATATGTCACGGCGTTAATCTCTCTGAGTCAATTTAAAATATCCTTTGAGTCAGCGCCACTACCACAGCGTTATCATAAATGTCACTTCGTCTGTGTAAATTCAGAGTAAATTAAAACTTTGGGAAATTATATCAGCCAACAAGTGCACACATAGAAAGGCATTAAATGTTAAAAACCATGCCAAAAACAGTTCCGCTGTTTGTCTCACCGTTTCAGATTTTCTTTGTGACAATAAACATTCAAGAATAATGTAATTTACTTCTTTTATAACAACCTTTATGATGCTATAAAATATCAATACATACTCAGGACTACTTTTCTCAAGTTCTATACACACTACTTTTGACCCTTCAGCATTGTAAATGGTCCTGCAGCTTTTTTTCCTTATTAGTACATGAACGGCCGAAGAATTTAAACACAAATCCGATACGCCGTAAAGCTTACTGAAATCAAACCCCTTATACAATTGTGTATGAGTCATTCCCTGAAAATCCTTTGGATTTTATGTTGAGATTTAATATTTTTTTGAATGTGCATTTGACTATGAGTATATTAAATGCAGGTGGTGCCACCAAATTTACTATTCGCGGTCTATCTGACAGATGAGTGTAAAATGTCAGGATCCCCCTATGAAAACTTAGGCTGCAATGGTACGATATGGGATAGTTTTGGAGTTGATTTTCGATATTATACTAATATTATAAGATTTCTTAGGATTTACTTAGGTTTAAAGAGTGTGTAGCCCGAGCCCGCCCCCCCCCCCCCCTCCCCCCCCCTCCCCCCCCCCCCCCCAACAAACCGCATTGGAACATGTCTACAGCAACCAATAAATCTGTATATAAATATTATACGAAACCTATATTCATATAATTTATTACAACCGTATTAAAAAAATGTATCATATGAGATGGGAAAATATGTGATTATTCATCAGATCGTTCTTACTGTGTTATTTTGACGAAAATCAATAAACTAGAAGCCAGGGAGCAGCTGTCAGAGAAGACCCACGTGTTGAAGAAATCTTCCTGGTTCCCGGAGGAGCCACCAGATGGCGGGTTTGGCTGGATGGTAGTCTGCGCCTCATTCGCCTGCAACACGGCTCATTTTCTGATGGTTTACAGCTTCATGTTGCTGTATGTGACGTACCAGGAAGTTTTTGGAGCCAGCAAGGCCGTGGTTGGTCTTATTGGTTCACTCATGACCTGTAACATCGGGGTCATTGGTGAGTAGTCACTGGGCTTTTTTTTTCTATCTTAACTTGGAACAAGAAGCGAACACATGCGCAATTCTTTTAAATCATTTTTCTTGTTACGGACACGGCCTCGGTCTTATTGTTGTTTTAGTTTTTTATAAGGTAAAGATAATTTGTTATACGAGGCTATACTACACTACTCTTAGGGAAAGTCCAACATGTTACCAAAGTTCTACAATGTCTGAACAAGTTCTGGGTAAGGCTTGTAGGGTGGTGTTAAAAGTCTGCCGACAGCGTCCACTTTTTAATGATAAAAACAGACAGTGTTCTAATTAGGGATCCTCCAATCTTATAACAATATCCGATGGGATCATCTGACACAGGTATAATTAATGTTATATATATATACATGAATGGATGTAAAATGTATATATATCCATAAGTATTTGCGTTGGACAGAAAAAATATTTATATCGGGATGAAATGCATGATATTTAGCGTTGTGGTTCGGACATATGCCGATTATAGAACCAAAGGGGGTCATTGATCTGTTATCTGCCTGAGAACATAAGCTTACATTGCTACATCAGGATGATCATGTTATTAAATATGCAACACTTACACAGCTTAAGACATGAATTAAAAAAATACTCAGATCACTATGTCTGTTGGTAAATGTAACATGTGAATGTATAGATTAAAAATATTAAAACACAGATTTTCTCTGAAACAGATTATGTGAAACATATCGTTAAAATATTTGAAAAGTAAGGGTGTGTCAAGCAGCAATTTTACCTGTGGTTTCAATGTAAAAATGAAGCGTTGTCAACTGAAATTTGCTATTGGTACCACGGTTGACGCATGGAGGTGCATTCTCAGGTTATTATTACATTTTTTTTCAGGTTTTTCTTGGGACTCTGGCTGAACGCCTCGAGTACCGTAGGACTGCGGTGTACGGCTGTCTAAGGACGGTTACATTACATTTTCAGGGTTTACTGGGGGTCCGCTGGTTGAACGTTTCGCCTACCGTAAGACTGCGGTGTACGGCTGTCTAAGGACGGTTACATTTCATTTTCAGGGTTTACTGGGGGCCCGCTTGTTAAACGTTTCGGGTACTGTACGACTGCGGTATACGGCTGTCGAATGATGGCTACTTTGCATTTTCAGGGTTTGCGGGGGGCACGCTGGTTGAACGTTTCGGGTACCGTAAGACTGCGGTGTACGGCTGTCTGATGGTTTCCGCAGGGATCTTCCTGTCATCTTTTGCAACAAATATAGTCTACATGTGCGTCACCCAGGGGCTTATAGCAGGTGCGTGTTCCATTCACCTGATTTATATCAATCATATCATTACGGTCGTGCGCTGGAGCCAGACATCTTTTAAACAAGAGCAGTTCTTTATACTTTTTAAAATATATTAATAACAGTCTCTGATTCTGAATACAGAAATTAACTTATCATTAAAATATTCTTTAAGAATATATTAAAAAAAATGAAATGTGTTTTTTTTTATTTGATGGCTAGATAATTGTGGATGGTTTTCGTCCTACATTTTAGGCAATCAATTACCCCTACGTGTAAAAATGTCGCGAAAAATAGCTCAGCTGGAATGACAGTACGGAGTACACATATTGAGCGTTCTCTTGGATTATATGCATTTAATTTATTGCATTTGATATTTGTTTCCATATATATGTATAATCTAATGCATATATATATATATATATATATATATATATATATATATATATATATATATAAACATTATGCATGTCTGTTACTTATTCATGTATAACAGGGCCAGGAATAGGATTGACGTTTGTTTCTGGAAGTACGGTGGTCCAACGCTGGTTCGGATCAAAGCGCGCCCTGGCGGCCGGTTTAGCAATGCTCGGTCTCCCGTTCGGTTCGGCTATTTCCGGCCCGATGACGTACTGGTTAAACACGAAGTACGGCTGGCGAGGAACTCTGCTCATCTACAGCGGGCTTATGTTCCAGGCGACAGTCGGGGCCGCTCAGTTCCACTCACCACCTTTTAAAAATAGAAATAAAACTACAACCAGTAAAATCAACGCTAAGCCACATGAGGACCGTCCTAGAGGAAGTTACAAGGCGCTGCTGAAGGATTCTTCATATATTGTGTTTTTAGTTGGGGCGTTTTTGAAAGTCTATGGCATGTACGTGCTGGCTTTTCTTACTCCAAGCAGGATGTACCACTACGGAATACCGATGAAATATATACAGTTAATTCCGGGCCTTTTAGGTGTGACTCAGCTTCTAGGAACGCTGCTAGGGGGCGCTACAGGTACTCTCTTGCACTCCACCCTGCTGGTCCAGTATGCTCTGTCGATCACTGTGTCAGGGGTGTTTGTAATAGCCATAGTATTCACTGGGACTTCTTTCTATCTCATTGCCGCTTGTGTCTGTGGTTCATCAATGTTGTCAGGTGAGAGGTGTGTGTATGTGTGTTTATACATGTATGTCCTTGTACGGTCTACTTAAAGTTACACCAAATATGGCCCCTCCTGATATGTCATACTACACCGGATATACGAGGTTAAAATTGTTCTTTGGTACATTTTCTGCCCAATAATGGCATTTCGTCTTGATGTTGCGTGTTTTAAAGTTAGCCACATCGGGAAGAATCAACAAACATACCGGATGATATGTGTAAAGTAAGCCACATCAGGAAGAATCAACAAACATACCGGATGATATGTGTCCGTAATACGAAACTGTCAACTGAAAATGATGATTCATGTGGTACTTTGCATATAAACAAAAACAGACGGAGTTCAGTATGAAAAGTAGGCTGAGTGAGGACACCCGTGCATCTGTGTGTATGTTTGTCTATGTTTGTGTGCTTCTGTGTGTTTAAAAAACCATATCTCTAGAAAACGTAAACCACATTTGAAAACAGGAATTTATTTTCTGTTCCTGCAATCGTTATAGTATAATAATATTAATTATTATTATTATTAATATTATTACTACTATTATTATTATTATCATCACGAGTTAAAATTAAAGGAAAAGTTAAGTGTATTTATATAATTTTGGGAAAAATTGCAAAATATTTTCATATCCAGAAGGATATTATTTTATCTTAATACCATTCATAATTCATGACTATATTATGTAAAGCTGGTCGTGAGCGACTGTTTCTGGAAAATATTTGTGGCTGAAAAGCTGCTAGTCTTGTGGTCTTTCTGGTCAATCGAAAAGAAGTGCATGGATACGAAATCGATTTTTAAAAATGCGCGGTAAATAGTTCACATTTTTGTTCTTGTTCTGGTGCAGGTACGCGGTACTCTTTTTATATAATTTTGTAAAGAGTAAATAGTGTTAACTAAAAGCTGTTAGTAAAAGTATTACATTATAGTGTATGTAATTTCTGTTTCAGGTATTTTTTTAGCTTTACGGAACACCGTTATAACAGAACTGGCTGGAGTTGACCTGGTTTCACGGGCTATTGGTCTCAACCTGCTTGTAATGGCAATGCCCATGCTCACCTCAGTTCCTTTGGCGGGTAAGAGGAGATATGTATCGGTGTATCGGTAGATGATTGGGTGCACTGGTAGTTGTATCAGTGTGCTGGTAGTTGTAGAAGTGTGCCGGTAGTGGTGTGCCCGTAGATGTATCGTAGGGTCGGTAGATGCATGGGTGTGCCGGTAGATGTATCGGTGTGCCGGTAGATGTATGTGTGTGCTGGTAGTTGTAGAAGTGTGCCGGTAGTGGTGTGCCCGTAGATGTATCGTAGGGTCGGTAGATGCATGTGTGTGCTGGTAGTTGTATCAGTGTGCTGGTAGTTGTATCGGCGTGCCAGTAGATGTATTGGTGTGTCGGTAGATGTTTCTGTGAGTCGGTAATCGTATGGGTGTGCCGGTAGTTGCATCGGTGTGCCGGTAGATGCATGTGTGTGCTGGTAGTTGTATCAGTGTGCTGGTAGTTGTATCGGCGTGCCCGTAGATGTATTGGTGTGTCGGTAGATGTTTCTGTGAGTCGGTAATCGTATGGGTGTGCCGGTAGTTGTATCGGTGTGCCGGTGGTTGTATCAGTGTGCTGGTAAATTTATTGGTGTGTCGGTAGATGTATGAGTGTGCCAGTAGATGTTACAGTATGCCGGTAGATGTATCGGTGTGTCAGTAGATGTATCGTTGTGGCGGTTATTGTAACGCTGTGCTGGTAGATGTATCTGTGTACCGGTAGATGTATCAGTGTGTCGGTAATTGTATTGGTGTGCCGGCAGTTGTATCGGTGTGCCGGTGGTTGAATCGGTGGGCTGGTAAATTTATTGGTGTGTCGGTAGATGTATCTTTATGTCAGTAGATGTAACAGTGTGCCGGTATATGTATCGGTGTGCTGGTAGAAGTATCTGTGTGCCGGTAGATGTTTCTGTGTGTCGGTAGATGTATGGGTGTACCGGTAGTTGTATCGGTGTGCCGGTATATGTATCGGTGTGCTGGTAGAAGTATCTGTGTGCCGGTAGATGTTTATGTGTGTCGGAAGATGTATGGGTGTACCGGTAGTTGTATCGGTGTGCTCGTAGTTGTATCGGTGTGCCGGTAGTTTTATCGGTGTGCCGGTAGTTGTATCGGTGTGTCAGTAGATGTATCGATGTGCCAGTAGTTGTATCGGTGTGTCGGTAGTTGCATCGGTGTGCCGGTAGTTGTATCGGTGTGTCGGTAGATGTATCGATGTGCCAGTAGTTGTATCGGTGTGCCGGTAGTTGTATCGGTGTGCCGGTAGTTGTATCGGTGTGTCCGTAGATGTATCCATGTGCCAGTAGTTGTATCAGTGTGTCGGTAGTTGTATCGGTGTGCCGGTAGTTGTATCGGTGTGTCAGTAGTTGTATCGGTGTGTCGGTAGTTGTATCGGTGTGCCGGTAGATGTATCAGTGTGTTGGAAGATGTTTCTGTGTGTCGGTAGTTGTATCAGTGTGCTGTTATTGTACCGGTGTGCCGGTAGATGTATCGTTGTGTCGGTAGATGTTTCTGTGTGCCAGACGATGTTTCTGTGTGTCAGTAGTTGTATCGGTGTACCGGTAGTTGTACCGGTGTGCCGGTAGATGTATTGGTGTGCCGGTAGATGTTTCTGTGTGCCGGACGATGTTTCTGTGTGTCAGTAGTTGTATCGGTGTGCCGGTAGTTGTATCGGTGTGTCGATAGATGTATCGGTGTGCCGGTAGTTGTATCGGTGTGTCAGTAGATGTATCAGTGTGCCGGTAGTTGTATCGGTGTGTCAGTAGATGTTTCTGTGTGCCGGACGATGTTTCTGTGTGTCGGTAGTTGTATCGGTGTGCAGGTAGTTGTATCGGTGTGTCGGTAGATGTATCGGTGTGCCGGTAGTTGTTTCGGTGTGTCGGTAGATGTATCGGTGAGCCAGTAGATGTATCAGTGTGTCGGTAGATGTTTCTGTGTGCCGGACGATGTTTCTGTGTGTCGGTAGTTGTATCGGTGTGCCGGTAGATGTATCAGTGTGTCGGTAGATGTTTCTGTGTGCCGGACGATGTTTCTGTGTTTCGGTAGTTGTATCAGTGTGCCGGTAGTTGTATCGGTGTGTCGGTAGATGTATCGGTGTGCCGGTAGTTGTATCGGTGTGTCAGTAGATGTATCAGTGTGCCGGTAGTTGTATCGGTGTGTCGGTAGATGTTTCTGTGTGCCGGACGATGTTTCTGTGTTTCGGTAGTTGTATCGGTGTGCAGGTAGTTGTATCCGTGTGTCGGTAGATGTATCGGTGTGCCGGTAGTTGTATCGGTGTGTCGGTAGATGTATCGGTGAGCCAGTAGATGTATCAGTGTGTCGGTAGATGTTTCTGTGTGCCGGACGATGTTTCTGTGTGTTGGTAGTTGTATCGGTGTGCCGGTAGATGTATCAGTGTGTCGGTAGATGTTTCTGTGTGCCGGACGATGTTTCTGTGTTTCGGTAGTTGTATCAGTGTGCCGGTAGTTGTATCGGTGTGTCGGTAGATGTATCGGTGTGCCGGTAGTTGTATCGGTGTGTCAGTAGATGTATAAGTGTGCCGGTAGTTGTATCGGTGTGTTGGTAGATGTTTCTGTGGGCCGGACGATGTTTCTGTGTGTCGGTAGTTGTATCGGTGTGCCGGTAGTTGTATCGGTGTGTCGGTAGATGTATCGGTGTGCCGGTAGTTGTATCGGTGTGCCGGTAGTTGGATCGGTGTGTCGGTAGATGTATCGGTGTGCCAATAGTTGTATCAGTGTGTCGGTAGATGTATCGGTGTGCCGGTAGTTGTATCGGTGTGTCGGTAGATGTATCGGTGTGCCTGTAGTTGTATCGGTGTGTTGGTAGATGTATCAGTGTGCCGGTAGTTGTATCGGTGTTGGTAGATGTATCGGTGTGTGCCAGTAGAGTATATGGGCTGTAATACAATGCTGAATGTTTTAACCGTTTACATGTATCGTAGTACAAGGTAATCTAAAATAATTATTTAAGACGGAGAAAAAATTTGATAAATGCTTTTCTTCTTCAGGATGGTTGTATGACGTCACTGGCAACTACGATATACCGTTCTATATCCTGGGAGGTATGCAGACCTCAGGCGGACTTGTAACACTTCTGATTCCGCTAAAACTTAAAAAAAATATAAATTACACTGCAATGTGTGGTGGAAATATCATCAACAACCTCAAACAGACTAGCAATCAGTAGAGCGTTGAGGGGATTTCTTACCTTAGGTTTGTCCACAGCCGATTTTTGTAGACATTTAATTAAATTAAATTAAAAGCTGGTTATGAATATATATGTGACTCTATGTGTGCGTATTTGTGTTTAAATCTACAGAAGGTTTTTAAAAGACATATATATGTAAGGCGTAACCTAGGACGGAATCAAATGAAAATACAGTGGCTCATATATGTAATATTCATGCCTTTCAGTTATGATATATATTATCAAATAAGTGTGATTAAAGTTTATAAGAGAAGTATCCAAACTTTGATATAAAGTTTTTTGTATGCGTGTTTGTAAGGGAAATCATGTGTAGCCTTTCACAAAGAAAGGAGCGAGTTACATTCAATTCTGCTGTGTATCACGCCTGAGCAAAACGTGACACTGAGTGTTACAGGTCTGCTGAGTTCCGCATCCGAGTAAAGCCTGTCACTGAGTGTTACAAGTCTGCCGAGTACCACATCCGAGTAAAACCTGTCACTGAGTGTTACAGGTCTGCTGAGTACCACATCCGAGTAAAACCTGTCACTGGGTGTTACAGGTCTGCTGATTACGTACCACATCCGAGTAAAACCTGTCCCTGAGTGTTACAGGTCTGCCGAGTACCACATCCGAGTAAAACCTGTCACTGAGTGCTACAGGTCTGCTGAGTACCACATCCGAGTAAAACCTGTCACCGAGTGTTACAGGTCTGCTGAGTACCACATCCGAGGAAAACCTGTCACTGAGTGTTACAGGTCTGCTGAATTTCACGCCCGAGAAAAACTTGTCACTGAGTGTTACAGGTCTGCTGAGTACCACATCCGAGTAAAAACTGTCACTGAGTGTTACAGGTCTGCTGAGTACCACATCCGAGTAAAACCTGTCACTGGGTGTTACAGGCCTGCTGAGTATCACGCCCGAGTAAAACCTGTCACTGAGTGCTACAG